>CM053510.1:68521890-68647673 GCA_028627145.1 Eidolon dupreanum | reverse complement strand
TTAGCCAACTTTCAATGCCATGGGGGCACATGCCCTCTGCCAGCAGCGACCCCTCCACACGGCACCCTGCCAGTCAACCATCTCCCACTGGAGGGAGTTGCCAGGGCCCTATCCCAAGGGTTGGGGTGGGGGTCCTCAGCCTGCCCAGTGCTGCTTCCTGCTCCAGAATCAGTTCATCCTTCTTCCTGGGGGCCGGAGGGCAGAGGCTGAGCTGAGACTCCATGTAGTTCTGCTGAAGCCATGCGGCGTTTGACCTGCGACCCCACAGGAAATCCTTCTGACCTCTGAGGTGACGCTCAGGAGGAAAACCATGACCCTACAATGGACAAAGGGCAGCACTGAGGCTCTCCACCCTTCCCCCCGCTTGAGATCTCTTGACTCTAGAGTCTGTGGGACAGAAGCACTCTTGGCCTGACCGGCAGGGGCAGGCACTCAGCCGTGGAAGGGGCCAGAGAAGCCCTAAAGAGATAGGGTGGCCATACATACACCCAGCTTGCCTGGGACAGCCCCACAGTACAGCATGTTGCCTGTGAGCAGTTATTAATAGTGGCCCTCATTCCCAGGACAGAAATGCTCTGATCTGTATGATAAATCATATGATCGTCCCAACGGAAAAGGACTCACATAGAATCCACACCACCACCCCCTTCATTCCACGAATAACAAGCCTCGCCCTATGCCAGACGCGTCTATGCCAGGCACGCGTCTGGCCCTGGAGACACAGAGCTGAGTAAGAAACTGTCAGTCCCTGCTGTGGAGCTCACGAATTTGGCAGATTCAGCCCTCAAACAGCTATGACACAATGTGGAAGTTCTGGGGGAAAGTGATTCATTCTCTTAAAGGGTTTCTGAAAAGGTTCACTGAGGAAGTGACATCAGGGGCTTCAATGGCCATCCAGCCTCCTGAAGGCCCCCTCAGATTCCCCACCCAGCTGCTACAGTGACCCCCCTAGGTTTCCACCCAGCTCCCACAAGCGCTGACCGCCCCCCCCCCACCTTACTCAGGGCCCTCAGTCTCTCTTTTATGCCTCACTCCCTGCCCCCATGGAAACAGGCAGTGTCAGTGCTGCTGAAGAGTAGCTTAGAGAAGGAGTCTCAGATAAGTTCTTCCCTATGTGGTAGATGCCTCTTTTCCCAGTCACATTTATTCACTGAGTCTCTCACTAAATGCGAAGCATGGACTAAGTGGCAGGCACTATGTGAGTGGCGAATAGGACGAGAAATACCTGCCTTTGGGAACTTATAGGCTGAGAGCCAGAACAAATGCTAAATAAATCACCTGATGATAAATAAGTGAATTAACAATTGTAGTGAGAGTTAAGAAATTGGGAGGGTGTTGAAAGGACACACTGGGTGAGGCTAACGTAGTAGGAAGAGCACGGCTCACCTTCAGAAGACTTGTGAGGAACGAACCCCTTAGTGTGCATTTTAAGCCCAATGACAAACCCATATGGCAGGTAGATTGGAGTTTCATTAGCAAGAACCAGAAAAATGAGTCCTTGGGTGAGAAGGCGGGAGATGGAACGTCAGCCAAGAGAAAAAGATAGAGCGCAGAGCTGGTGCCTTACTCCATGATTAAGTGTCACCTCGATGGAAAGGCAGGATTTCCTGGACCTTACACTGGGAAGGTCCTCTAGAGGTTACCCTGTCCATCTGCCAGCCTGGACTGCTATTCTCAGACAAAATGGGTGGATCTAGAGAAGGGGGTGGTGTCTCTGTTAAAGGCTTCTGAAGGAAGTGATTCTGCATCCCCTTCTGTGTTAATACCTCTTGCCTCAAGAAAGACTTACCACTGTCAAGCACTTCTCCCTGAGGAAAACAAGCAGCGCCCACCCCCCAGGTGTGGGGGAGGGATAGGAGAGACAGACTGCCTACATCCCGATGCTCTACCTCTTGCCAGGCTAAGGTCCTAGACTCATTACCTCCAGGCTTCTATATCCCTGTCTCTTAAAGTTATCTTGTAGCTCAGTATTCATCACCCTAACATTATTGCTCAAATGAATGCTGCCTATTAGAAAGTATTATTTCTTATATAGTACTAATTAAATGGGTCTGAGATGGGCACCTCAGTTTTGCTGTGCATGAGCCTGGGCAGGAAACCTCTAGATTTATACATAGGACCAATAACAAAACCATAGTTAAAAGTTATCAAGCATTTACTTTGTGCTAGACCCTTTACTTACGTTACCTCTTTTAATCCTCAAACCATTCCTGTAAAGTAGGTATCTATTTTACAGATGAGGAAACTGTGGCACAGAGAAATTAAGCAACTTGCCCCAAATCTCACAGAGTGGTAGACAGAATAATGGACCCTTCGAAGATATCCACTTCCTAATCCTGGAACACCAGATTATATTTCATTACAAGGTAAAAGGGACTTTATAAATGTAACTAGTTTAAGGATCTTAAGATAGGGACATTATTTTGATTATCTAGGTGAGCCCATTGTAATCAAAATGTCTTTATAAAGGAAAGAGGGAAGTAGAAGAGTCAGAGAAGATGTAATGAAGCAGAGAAATCTGAAGATATTATACTCCTGATTCTGGAGATAGGGGAAGGGGCCACGGACCAAGGAATACAGGGAGCCCTGGAATCTGGAAAAGGCAAAGAAACAGATTCTCCCAGAGCTTCCAGAAATGACACAGCCCCACCGATCTGTTTTGGACTTCCGACCTCCAGAACTTCAAGATAATAAATCTGTGTTTTAAATTGTAATTTGTTACAGCAACAGCCAGAAACTAATACGCACAGCTAGCATGTGGCAAAGTTATGGGCATTGCCCTGGAATAGGTAAAGAAATCACGTCAATAACCCTATTTGAGAGCAATTTCACCTCTTTAGTCCTTACCCTGGAACCCTTGGATGAGTATCTCTCAGTGTCCCACCCTCCCTTTCTAACAACTGCCCCCTGTCCCCCTCCTCAGCTCCTGCTCTGGGTAGCACCTTACTCTCACCCCTCTTTTCTTAGGACCATTGAGAACCTCCTCAGAGCAGTGTGGGGTGATCTGGAGTTGGTGCTCTAGAGACACGGGCAGAAGTGAAAGGTGAAGAATCCCTCGTGGGCTCGTATATGTGTGGGTTTTAGATAAAACCGCTTTTCACCATCAGGCATTAATATCTTCATCGCATAAGCAGAAAATGGAAAAGCAACTAAATGTTTGGCTAGATGAGGGGTTCAGGCCTGAGCACATGAGCTAGAGGGGCTGTTACCCTGGGATCAGCATGGGCACAGCGGTGTGATAGGGAGAGGGGGCAGTGGGCCAGCTCTGCCCAGAGTGCGGGAACAGGGCACCAAGCACTCTGGATCATGATCCTTAGTACTGACCAAAAGGAGAGAGCTGGCCTTGAAGAAAGGGTCTTCAGAGACCCCAGGAGAGGGATGGAGGCATTTGCAGAGCAAAGGGGGCAATAAAATATTTCATAAAGGTCCCCTCCATAGAACTTCTGGACTTTGCTGCCACCTTGTGGACATGGATTAGAAGGACAGAGTTGTGGCCACCCTCACCAAAGATAAGACACCGAGTTTAGTTCTCTTTCCAGAAACAGGGGGTGGAATTAAATAGGAGAGACCCATCCAGGGAAAGGATAGACCACCCAGTTTGCACCCGTATCTATACACTTTCCAAGAGCAGGGACTCAAAGCTGTGGTTTTAGGGAGGAACTCTTTGAGAAAGAGCTGGGAATGTGCAGGGGTGGGGTGGGGATAGCAATGGGAGAAAAAGAGAGCCGAAAGTATGGGACACAGAGGTCTGAATCCAGCCTGGGCCTGGTGGGGGCAGAAGCTAACACCCCCCAAACCACACACACACACACACACACACACACACACACTGGTCTTATGTTGAATGGAGCCAGCTCACTTTGTCCTGCCCATCTCTGAGAAGGGGACAAGAAGGATAAAGGCTTTTCCTCTACTCTCCCCATTCAGAATGTGATATGAGCAGACTGAGGAAGGGCTGACAGGCCACTGTACATCTCTCTACCGTGGCCTTATGATTTCCCTGGGCTTTTGGCCCAACTGGGAATATGACGCCCCATAACAACCATGAGCCAGGAACTGGTATGATACCCATTTGACAGATGAGAGGATCGAGGCACAGAGGAGTTAGTATTTGTCCAAGGCTTCACAGCTACTACATGATGGGACTGAAATTCAAATTTTGCATAGCCTACTCTTATATTGTCCCCAATAAATGTGTTGCAAAAAGGATTGAGAGTGGCCAGGCTTCAGGAGTTGTAGCTCTGGGTTCCTTCCCAACTGGGGTCTGATAGTGGAAACTGAGGCAGGGCTTTGCTCCTCCCTGGGCTGCCCTTCCCAACGTAGACAAAAGCCTGACTTCAAAGGCTTCTAGGAAATGAGATTCCATGCCTTACCCTTCAGACTTCCAACCTAATTCATGATTATCAGGAAGTTCTTCCTATAGTCTAACCTCCACACTTCCTCCTGCAGGTCAAGCCCATTTGTAAGGTCTGTTAAACAAAAAAATTTAACTTCCATGGCTGAAAGTCTTTTTAAAAGCTGGGGTTTATTAGGCCATTGCTAGAGGGAATAAAAAGAAGAAAGAAAGAAAGAAAGAAAGAAAGAAAGAAAGAAAGAAAGAAAGAAAGCCAGCCAGTAGCAGCACAGCTGGGAAGGAAAGACATGTCCATTGTCACAGAGTTTCACAAGCGTTTTCATACATCAATGGGGGAGGAGGGAGAAAGATGTAAGATTTACGTTAGCTATAGGCTAAGGGGACTGGAGAAGCTGAAGCGGGCAGTTCTGGGGAGGCTCAGAGTCCGAGGAAGAGGTGTTTGCATCCTTGGATAGGTTGTGGGCAAGTCTGGAAAGCTCACGTGTGAATCAGAAGCGGAGGCTCCTGGAGCTCCAAGGTGCCCGGCTATTTTCTTTTTAGAATAACCGTGGAAATGGCCACCTGGGCATTAGTTTGAAGTTCCAGCATGCTCTCGGGAGCGCAAGCAGTCTTTTGTCAGAGCTGGCTTATGGCTAGTAACAGGCTAACTGTTCTGTCTCTCTCACTTTCTGGCTGCTGTAATTTTAATTTAGAACATCTCAGAATTTTTTTTTCTCGTCAGTCCCAGATAGAAGAGAAAGGGGATGTGGAGCAGCCTTCTGTTTCAGAGAGGAGTATTCTTGGTCTCTAAAATCAGGGTTTAATTCTCTAACCATGGCAGTCATGGCTGGCCAATCACAGGCCTTAATGGGAAAGCTTAAATTATAGAGGACCAAGTTAAAGGAAAGAAAAAAAAAGGGCGACAAAACCCACCCAACTCTGAGCCACTGGTGCTGCAGCTGATAGGTAATTATCTGCTGTTTGTGTGCACTGTTAGGAGCTCCCAACCCTGCCTGGCGAGAAGGCCGATGAGTTGGTGTCAGGTCAAGACAATTGTGTGGGGCCTGTCCAGACCTTTCTCGACTTCTTCCCCCCCATGCTACCCCTCCACTCCCCTCCAATCAGGGAAGGAGCTGCCCTCTCTGGCCCACTGCCCCTCCCCAACACTCAGGAGGAGAGAGGAGTGATTAGCATGGGGCATTGTCCCGGGATAATGGGCCCCAGCTGCTGCATGAAAGAAGAGACAAAGCGCCTGGCCGCTGCACACGCATTATCCCCTCGTTAAATCTCTGTTATTAGATTAGATTCAAAATGTATTGATTCAGAGGCTGGGGGAAATGGGGGAGGGAGGAGAATCTGGCTGGGAAACGCTGAACCACACCTCTTCTCATGCTCTCCCTCCCCTTCCTTCACCCCACCCGGCAACTTGTCCTCCCTCTTATCCTCTCAGGGAAATCTCCCCCAAGCCCACCTCCTGAATGGGCTCAGCTACTCTCCCTGGACCATCCGGAAAGGCACAGAATGTCCACTCCTGCAATGGCCCCTGAGGCCACTGAGCATGAGTTGCCACCGTCCAGCAGAAAGGCAGTCTCTTGCGATGCCAGCAGCAGGCTCCACAGCTTGGAGCACTTTTGAGACCTTTATGGGATCTTTTGAGTAGAAGTGACAGGTTTTGGAAAGCGGATGGATGGGAAAAGGAGGTGAGAAGTGGGAGTATTCGTAGGTAATAGAGAAGAAAAGAGATGAGAAAGAGAACTGGCAAGCTTCTGAGAACCACTGAGAAAAACGTGGCTGGTTTCTGATTTCCTCTCTCTGTTTAGGACAGAAGGAGAGGAAGTGAGCTAAAGTGGCAGGAGGAGGGAAGGAAGCAGATTCGGGGAAATATAACAGACAGGAGGGAGGTTCTGGGTCTTTTCATATCCCAGGCAGGGTAAAGGTCTCCTTGGTAGACGACCAAGGTCAATAATGATGACAGGAGTTACTACACTGGGGATTCTCTGGCCCAGGCCTCAGTTTCCCATCCCTGGGCAGCATGGCCTAGACATGGATCGATGAACTGATTGGCCATGGCTAGTGGAGCAGAAGATGTTACACGTGGCGGCTCATTCTTGAGGTGGTTAATTGGCAGCCCCAGTGCTGGGCTCTGTTGCCCCATTGATTGTGGGCGAAGGGTAGGGAGGGGGAGATGAGGAATCAATAGGTTGATTAGTGTCTTACTAGCTCTCTGGTTGGACACTTTGTCGATAGCCACCCACTTAACTGACCAGTAGTGCATCGACAGTGCCAGACCGTCCAACTTCCTCTTTCTCTGGCCTGAGACATAAGAATCACTGAGTAGCATGACTGGCCCAGCAAGGTCAAGTGATTGGGACAGCTTTTGATGACAGAACCAGATTCCAAAGTAATGGCTGCAAGGTCCATCCTAAGAGTGTCAGGATGAACAATCTTTACTCAGTAGGAAGCAACAATTGTAAATGGGGGCCACTCTGCAACCCCTTGATCTCCTGCATTTTGCTAGGAGACTCTGATACCTACCTATCAACAAAACAAAGATAAATATAAAATCCTTAACTAGTATCAAAAGTATATATGTCTGGGGTAGAAGTAGCAGATGAAACCTCATCAGTTTATCATAGGAACCAGCAGCTAGACAATGTTTAATGAGTTCTTCTTGCATGCTGGAGAACCTGGGGTGAGAAGAAGCTGAGAGAAGCTCAACCAGAAAAGCCCCTTCCTCAGTCTCTAGGGTCCTTCAGACATAGAGCTCCCAAGGGCCCAAGGTTCTGCCCTCCACCCTTCAAGACTGTCTACCAACTAGAAGGCAGAGTTTGGGGTCAAGGGAAGGTATTACTTTAGATATTAAACACCGAATCCCCTATAACTGGCCAGCCTGGAACAAATCATTCCAGACATTTCTTTTGGGTCCTTTCCCTTCAGCCTGGCAGTGTCCAGTCTTGTCCACATGCCTTCCTCTGAGCGAGAGGCAGCCCAAGACAGAGAGAGGGATAAAGCTAGAATGAGAAAGAGAGAACCAGAGAAATCTTCAGGCAAACACAGAGGACACTAATACCATTACTTTTGGTGGGTTCTGCATTCCTTTCCTCTGGATGCTTGCGAGGTGGATGGAGTAATAGAGCTGGGATGCTCCTCAACATGTCTTAAACCCTGATGTCTGGGAGAGGAAGCCAAGATACGAGAGGTAAGATCAAAGACCACGTTCCCGACTCTGCCTCCCTCATGGTCCTGCTTGCTGTGGCTGTACCAGGGGCTAGTGCTGAGAGTTCCCAAAGGAGATTAAAAAACTCAAGCCTTAGGGGTCCCTTTCAAACCCCAAACCAGCTGGTGCTGGCCGTGGTGCTGATGTTCTTGTCTCCATTACAGGCTCCTTTTGCAGGGAGAGAGCTTGCTCCCAGCTTCACCTAGACACCTTGAGCCCAAGATGATAACAGGACTGTGTGGATTCTTCTGTTATCTTTCTAGGAGTCACAGAACTCAGCAACCTCCTCCCCACTTCTCCATTGCTAAGTGTCCATGGTCCTGACCCTCCCACCTTAAATCCCGCCTCCTAGGATTTCTTTATAACAGCCACCATTTGGTCACTGCCCAATTCTTTGTGGGCAGGAAGCACCAAACAACAAACCACAGATACTTCCCCAACCTCATTTCCACCAGAAAATTTAAACTTCTTCCACCCACCCAGCTGCTGACAAATGGTCAAGAAGAGAGTTTAGGGATTCATCGCATTTTATTATCCTTCCCACCCCACCACCTGATGAATCTTTCAGGGAAGTTCAGGGAAGTGGTCACAGGTGAGGTGAAGATGGATAGTGTTGCATAAACCTAATGCAGAATTATCAGGCCCGTGCAGCAGAGAGCTGGTTTGTCTTCAATCTAAAAGCAAGGCTGAAGGAGGTGAGCAGAATTTCAAAGTGCCTTATCCAGGGAGGTGCCACTGGGGAAACAGAGACTTGATGCATAGATATATAGAGTGAAATTAGGGGATGCATGGGTTTCTCTTGCTCTAACACAATGTGTTTTAAAGCCATAGTGGGCAGGTGGGATGGGCGGAGGATGTAAGGGTCTTGAACACCAAGTTTTGGGGAGAAGGGTGAAGGCTCTGCTTTGGGACTACAGAGATGAATTGGCATTCAAAACAGGGATGGAACTGTATATGTGTTTTGAGAATGTTCCTCTCATGCCCTGGGCCCTGAAATTCCCCCATTCCCGTCCTAACCAGTGCCTGCCCCCTGCTGGGCTGCACCTCTTAGGAATACTGCCAGATGGACCAGAGCACAACCAGGGTGACTCCGTAGGCCAGCACCGCCAGCAGGTAGATGCGGAACAGCAGCCCGTCCAGCACGGAGCCCACATGCAGCCAGTCCCGGGCCACCTCTCTGCTCTCCTCCCGTTTCTCCAGGAAGTGCCTGATGGAGGCCAGCTCCTTCAGCAGCCCATGCACCGCCAGGGACGCCTCCCGCGGCGGTGGGGGCGGGCCACTTCTACCCTTTGGGGTCTTGTCCAAGTCCCTGCGTGCTCCCAGATGGCTGCAGTGGTTTCCCACGTCTGGAAGAAGGGCAGAGCATTGGCAAGGGAGGGAGCCCCAGCCAAGGGCCTGAACACTGCCCCTTATGTTTCTTTGGCCTGCAGAAATTTTTATTATGAACAATTTCAGACATAGAGTATCGGGAATAACTTACATATTTGCAAACCTACCCTCCAACTTAAGCAAATAAGGAAAGCTAATATAATTTAAGATTCCTGTATACTCCTTCTTAGTCACATCCGCAGTCCCCTCCCCAGGTCACCCAGATCACGAATTTGGTGTTTATCCCTCCCATGCACTTTTTTAAAAAAATTCATGGCTTTCCCTAGCAATTTGATATTCATTATTTCACTTGAGCCTCACAACAGCCTTATGAAAGAGCAGGGTAGGGGTAATTATTGTCCACGCTTTTTACATGAAGGCGCTAAAGCTTAGAGAGGTTAAATGACTGGCCTGTGGTCATACAGCTGGTGCATCATTTAACAGTGAGGCCACCAAGGCCTAGGTACCTGGACTTTAAATCCTCTGCTCTCTCCACTATGTCATATTGCCTCACTGCCCTCCTCTCTGTGACTCCGAGTCTTCCTGCACCAGAAAACACACCTTCGGATATGGCTTTCTTCACCAGGTGAGCAGTGAAATTAGCCACTAGGCTGGTGCACTAGCTCATCAGCTCATGATCAGATGGTCTTAGGTTAACTAAACATCCTCTGTAAATGGTCTGGTCCTCGCCAAAAGGGAGGACAAAAAGGAGTGGAGTGGGGTGGAGTGGTTTAAAACACCAGCTCAGAGTCAGATGGGCCTGGGGTGAAATCAAAATTTCACCAGTTCCTGGCTCTGTGACTTTGGGCAAGCTATTTGGCTTCTGTACCTTTTTTTTTTTTTTTTTTTTTTAATTGAGAATGAGAATCATTTTGGTCGTCATGAGGATTACCTGTGACAATGCACAGGAAAAGCTCTGCACATGCCTGGCCCAAAGTGCTCAGCAAATAAATCGACCAACCAACCACCACGACCACCACCGAATCATGGCTGTAACAACTCCTCAAGGGGCGTGAGCTCCACATTTAGTGTCCCTCTGCCTCCTGTCTCTCTGCTCATAGGTATTTAAAATTCTAAGGGACCTGGTCTTTGAGCTGATTAGAATTAGAGAGTTTTAGGAATCCTGGCTGTAGTACTTAACCACCTGTGGCAAGGAGTCAGATGACTAACTGCCTTAGGAGCATCCATTTGACCCAGTTTTAGGTCCATCTCTGAGAGAGGCCACTCTCAACACAGAGGTCTCAGTTCCTGACATGCTCCCCCTGTGGGACTCCTACCTCCTCTCTGTCCACATCTGGGCTGATGAGAGCATGTGAAAGATTGACACTTTGGGCTGAAGTCTTCCCCCTCCCAGTGGGGCCAGGCATGGGGTGCCACATGCAGGATAGCACCCAATTCCCAGGCACTGGCCAGGCTCTCTAGCACGGCCCATCCGCCAGAGACTCCGTCAAGATGCAAGGACCCTCTCCCCCTTACCTGAGCAGTCGTCAGTTTTGGTGGATTGGGAGGTGGCTGGGCACCTGTGGGAAGTTGACTGCTCCCCTAGGCAAAGCAGCAGGGTGACTCTCTCGAGAATGAGGTGCCGCAGCCAGGCAGGCACAGGCTGTTGCAGGTCTTGCTTGTGTACCAGTCGCACGATGAGGATGGTCTCAGCCAAGCTTATCACCAGCAGAGCCATGCACACGACAAAGTAGACACCTGTACACCCAGCATGAGGCAGGGAGGAAGGGATGACAGAGATGGGAGGTGAAAGGGGCCATTCCTTGGTTCCTCAACCAGGCCAAACTGAGCTCTTCCCAAGAGCGAGCCTTACCAATGAGGGGAGTGCCAATGGCAGTGGCTGGCAGCGTGTCGGACACAATGATCAGGAAGACGGAGTAGCCCAGGAGGAGTGTGATCTTAAAAGAGACTCTTTCGCCACTGTCTGGGGGCAGGTAGAAGCCCACGATGTCCATGACCATGAGGAAGATACTGGGCAGCAGCAGGCTGACCACATAGAATAGGGGCCGCCGGCGGATGACCACCTGGGACCACAAGAGGCGTTCTGGGGGAAGACTGGGGCAAACATGTCCTGCACCCAGAAACCACCACCCCATCCATGATTCCCTTGCTTTGTGGAGTTTTTAACCTGTATTGCCAGAGAAGGAAAAGGATAGACCCCTACATTCCTCATCTAGAACCGAGCTTGTGGCTAATTAGGGTAAGTGAGGGACAACAGTTGTTTCCACATCTACTTCGTGGAAGTTCCAGGGGATGAGCGTGACCCTGGAGTTGGGCAAAGGGCACAGAGGTTCTTCCCCAGATGCCTCCTTAAGTCTACCTGGGTGTGACGGCCTAGTAGTTCTATTCGTTTTACCCACATCTGCTCCCTGTCCCACTCACATAGAACTTCATTTCTGCATAATAGTCGCTGCTTTCCATACTGAACTCCCGAAACTGGGTCAGCACCCCCAGAAGCTCCCACTCGCCCTGGTTCATGAAGATGCTCTTGTCAAACTTCACCCTTTCCGGCGAGCGCCACAGAGAGATGTTGATGTCCTGGACTGAGAGATAAGAAAACAAGCTGGCTCTGGAGTCTAGTGCCAGGACCGTACCAGAGCCTGTGGTGGTGAGGCACGCATGGCCGCACCCACGCGACTTAGCTCCCTCAGCTCTTAATCTCCAGCCTCAGTTTCCTCAGCTATAAAATGAGGTGATGGTGCAAACTGACACATCCAGACGGGGAGGCTGTAGTGAAGGAAGTGGAGTCTTGAATGAAAGCACACAGCAAAATGCAAAGAACCAGAAAAAGCTGTTGTTAGAAAACCCCCGCCCTCTCCCTCCCTCCCTCCTTCCTTCCTTCCCTTTCTCTCTCTCTCTCTCTCTCTCTCTCTCTCTCTCTCTCTCTCTCTCTCTCTCTCTCTCTCCACATATCTTTCTAGGATTCTCTGTTAGAATTACCTGTTTAGAAACTGAACAAAGATCAATATTCTTCACCTTTGTCTTCACAGGGCTGTCTGTCTTTGAAGGTGAATTAAGAAATAAGCAAAATTCCCACTTAGAGAATAACAGTTTAACTTCTCTGTGTCTGTACTAGAGAAACAGATATACATATGCACCAGAAGGACAGCAGTGTCCATCACAGAAAAATAGTGAGAAGGATCTAAATGTCCATCAATTAGGAAAATGCTTAATAAACTACGATACCTGCAAACCATGAGATATTCCACAGCAGTCAGAATTTATGAGGAAGATCTAAATATGAGCTAACTTGGAAAAATGTCCAAGAACTGTTGTTGAGTAAAAAAAAAAAAAAAGAAAAGAGAAAAGAAAAAAAAAAAGAAATCAAGTAGCAGGAGCATAAATGATAAATTTATGTAAAAAACCTATAGAATAATTTCCATGTACTTTCTATAGATGTATATGTATGTGTATAGATGCAAAGGGTAGAGAAGGGTCTGGAAGAGTGTACTATATGAAGTTTATACTGCTGGAAGTTGTTAACTCTTGGTGTGGGGAGTTAGTAAAGAATTTGGGATTGAAGATAGAGGTCAAAGGTCAAAGACTTCGTAATTCTGGTTTTTGTTCAAGGAAGTTATATATTACCTTTCCAATTTGCAGTGGATGCAATAAAATCAGAATAGAAGTGGACGATGCCTTTTTGCAATAGGGTGATGCTCACCTCATTAGGCCTTAGTGAGCACCCGGCATTCACCCACTCACTATAAGTTTGGCAGCACCTTCCTCTGTGCCAGGCACAGTGCTGGGCATCTAATGGTGGGACAGAAATCACATCCCTGCCCTCTAATTTTATATCTGGTAGAGAAGACACTGTACTTCCAAATGCAATTGAAATGGGGAGAAAAGCAGGAGGCTATAAGTTTGGGCGCCAGGGATTCCTGTCTGGCTGATGGCAGGGAGTTTCACTAGGGAACTGACACTGATGCTGTGATTCAAAGGTGAGCAGAGGAGTCGGCCAAGCCAGGCGTTGTTGGGGGCAGGAGTGGGGCAAGGCGGCCTGGAAGAGGAAGCGGCATGTGACTAAGGGAAAGAACGGACTGTGGGGCCTGAGAAGGAGGCAGCTGGGTGGAGCAGAGCTCAGGCTACCATGCGCCACATGAGGCTGATGGCCTGGGCTGTGGGCAGGACCAGACCTTGCAAGGCCCTACTGCCAGGTGAAGGATTGGATTCTGTCTCAAAAGTGCTGGGAAGCCACTGAGGGTTTTTATGCAAAGTGACTTGATCAGATTTGTATTTTAATAAGATCTCCCTGATTGTTGTGAGGAGCATGAATGGGAGGGGGATAAGAATGAAGGTGGGGACCAGCTAGGAGGCTACTGTAGAAACCTGGACATGAGATCAGGAGAGCTTAAATTAGGGGGAAGGGTGCCTCAGTAGAGGGAAGTGGGTGGCTTTGAGAGACAGAGTGACAGATCCTGTTAGCAATATTGGGAAAGAATTAGTCTACGGCCATGCGACCCTGAGCAAGCTCATTTCTGTCTGATCTCAGAAGCTAAGCAGGGTTAGGCCTGGTTAGTACTTGGATGGGCGATCACCTAGGAGGACCAGGTGCTGTAGGCATAAAAAATAAAAAATAAGGGATTGTAAGCTGACAGGGTCCTTGCGATCTGTGAGGTCAATCAAGGGTTGCCTTGCCTAAAAAAATAAATTAAAAAAAAATAAAAAAAAAACATATTGGGAAAGAATTGGCCCTTACTGAGTGTCTTGCATCAGTTTACACCATCTTGTTCAAGCCACATGACGACTGAGGGAAGTGCAAGGGCAACCACGTTAGTCCCATTTGGAGGTTAAGGAAACAGGCTCAGTGGCATTAAGAAAATAAGTGGTAATTAAGTTGGATAAGGAAGAACGTATCCCAGGACATGCTCCCCATTCAGGTGTCCCTAGGCCCCCCAACCCACATCCTTGCCTCTGAAGCCCACCTACTTACTAGTGTGCAGCCAGCTGGTAAAGGTCAGCGAGCAGTTCTGCACATCGAAGGGGAAGTTGTAGATGTCAAGGCTGCAAGCAGTCACCACGTGGAGAGGCTTGTAGTTCTGGACCTCACCATGATGCTGGACATACACATATGGCATATCTGGAGACTTCCCCACGTCCACACTGGCCAGGGAAGAGGGGTCAGTTTGGGACTTAAGTAGCAGGTCAAGCCCTGGGAATCTGAAGATCTCTGAGCAACCCAGCAGGAAAAGAAATTCAGAGGGGGTCTAGGCAGCAGGACAACCTGTACAATTTATTTGGTCTTGGTTTTACCAACCTTCTTATCTCTCTTAGGCTTCCTTACCTGACGTTGTCAAGGCTACTTTCCAAGCAGTAAAGGGCATTTCTCCTTTATTTCCCTGACAACCTAGCCACAAAAGGCAAGCAAGGAATCCATGGACTCCAAAGCCACGGGCTCTAAGGAGCATGCCCACCTGTGCCTACGCTGCCACCCACCGGGCTGGGCAGAGCTCAGCTCCCCGGACGACCAGTCTATTGGCAACAGGCAGACTGGATGGGAGAGCAGAACCTTAGGTTCCATCCTGACTTGAGCTTCTCTTTGCTTCCCATTCCTAGAAGTCCTGTGACATAACACTCATCATTTCTAGAGGGAAAGGAACTAGGGAAATTGTTGAGAAGAATTGAGGCAAAGCAGGAAACATTTCGTCCTACTTTCTCAGCAGATCCCTGGCCCCCAGGCTCTCTCAAGTGACCATTGAGACATGGAGTTGCCTGGGCCAGGCATCCTGAGACTGCAGCCTTCTGCGGAATCAGCCTAAGATATGAGAACTCAAGACTGAAGCTGTTTCACTGCTTAAACTGCAGATCTAGAAACTGGAATTTCCTCAAATCCTTCCAGCCTGAGCTATGCAGGACATGGGGCTCCAGGTCAACTGCTTCTCATGAAAAGCAGTGTGCATGGCAACCCTTGGAGTTGGGTGATGCCCTGGGTTCTAGGAAGAGGGTGACTGGTCCCCTCCTACCCGCTTCTGCTTCCACAGTCTCCCCAGCCATCCTCCCTGCACTTGCACTCAGAAACCCGGGCAGTGAGGCCTGAAGGAAGCCGCAGGGTGGGGGGAAGGCTGGGGCCAAAGAGACAATGCCTGGCTACTGAGAATGAAGGCTGCTGGGACCCACTTTAGATTCAGGGTTCAATTTGCGGCTAGTCAGGCACATGTGTGACTTGAGAGGTGTGGCGTCTCCCAGCTCCAAATCTCTGTGGCCAGGAGCAGTGATTACCATTAGCACTTCATTCCTTTCAGTAATATGACTGTCCTTTTAAAAATGCAGTTTGCCTTTGGCTATTAGAACAGTGTGAATTCATTCATTGGCTTCTTTTTTTCCAGGAAGGGGGCTCTTGGACCGAGAAGTGCGAGAAGTGCAGAGTTTCAACATCACGCATAGAAAAAGAGGAGTTTTAAAAGAAGAAAGGAAAAAAGACAAAGGGGAATTTGGGCCCAGGCCAACTTCACTTATGGTTCTGCAAGTCTGGGTGGGACATCTCAAATGCAACAGCAGTGATTTTGTCACCCCGTCCCCCACCCCCTACCTCTCTGCCCCTGCACCTGATGCCAGTACTCACAACTCGTTGATGAGAATGTCTGGGACCCAGATGCTGTCCTTGAGGATGGACAACTTGGTGATGTTGTCGAAGTCTTCAGGGTTCCACTGAAGAAACTCGTCTGTCCACCACTAGGGGAGAAGCGGGAACGGTCACAGGCAGCCCCCTCCATCTCTGCGGGGGCGTTCACAGCTCAGGTCAACTTCACTGCTCAGTGCCCAGGGACAGGCGGGCATCATCTTGGGGGATCTGGGTGTCGGTGGCCCCCAAACCACGCAGCAGAACCTGAGAGTCCTCACACCTCTGTACTCACTCACTCCCTGCATGAGACTACGGCACAGACAGATGCAGCCTCTCTGCGGGGACTGGGCGGGGGTGGGGCACCCAATCATTTCCGTTGTTTTGAATCCCCTATCCACCAACTGAGGGATCTTAAATAGCTTCTTGGGTCTTGGTCTGCACATAGGTAAATGGAAATAATAATATACCCTCGCAGGATAGAGTGGGTTCCTGTTAAGTTTCAATCTATCCTGCCAGGATGACTGATCTAAAGTGTATATTTTTTTAACATTTCACATTTTATTTGAAAACATGGGAAAAGGATGGTAGGCCAGTGGGAGTGGTCTATGAGGACTGGCATATTGGGTGCTATGCCTGGGGAGTTAATTGCTTATAGTTCATTTATTATCACCGACAAAATAATGTGAACTAAAAACAAACATGACTAGGTTAAAATAAGACTATATCTTCCAAATGACTAGGAAAAAAATCAAACAAAACGAACACATGCTGAAAAGGTTATAAGACAGAATATAAAGAATAATCCCAATATTACAGAAATATAAAATGTAAATTTGATCATGTAACTCCCTTGCTTAAAATTCTTCAGTGGTGTCCTATTGGCAATAGGATACAGTTTAAACCTCATAATCAGCAAAGGCCTGTATAACCTGGTCTCCACTTGTTTTTCTAGTCTCTTTTCTTCTTCAGCCATGCCTCTCTGTAGAGTCTACATTCTAGCCACATGGAATTAAACACTGTTGAAACCTCTGTATCTCTACGTACCTTGCTAACTCTTCCATATTGCAACCCTTGTCTTCTTTATCGAGATGAGTCTTACTCATCCTTCCAGACTTAACCAAGTCACCTATATGTTCCTTCTTCAGGAATCTTCTGTAAACCCCACTTCCCTGGTTGAGTTTTATGAGCATTCTTTGTGCTTTCATGGCTGACATATGGTTCTTGCTGTCTTGAGGTGGGTGTTTTGCTGCATTTAATTGTCTGGGCACATGTCTGTGGTCTTCACTAGTCTATGAGCTCACTGTGGGCAGAACCCTGAGTCTAGCTTATGTCTCCAGTTCCAGTCCCTTAGAACAGTCTCTGGTACAGAGTAGATTTGCATACCCTCACTGCTGGGGCAGACAGGTGACCTTGGAGGCCCACGGGTGGGACTTAGGCCAGATGTCCCAGTAAAGGTGATTCAGGCTGCCTGTTCTTGTTAGACTTGGGACCCTTCCCTTGAGGCAGGACATGTTCTGTATTTAGGGCTTTCTCTGAGGTGGAAAGGGAGCAATGTGTCAGAAATCAGTATTCTGCCCTCTTCCTTCACACCATTCCCTGTCCCAGGAGCGGTGACGGTGTGGAGTGCCCACGAGGAGCAGGAAGAGATTTAACAGAGACCCATATAGGCTAGGTGTGCCCCCAGAGCCTCTCTCAAGCTTGGCCTCTATGAACTGACCCCATCTCCCTGTTCCCCCTCTCTTCAGCTAATTTGGCTTCCCCTCAGCCCTAATGGGTTCCCCACAGCCCAGGGGCTGCCAAAGCAGGACACACCGGTGGATAGCAGCTTCCACTGTTTGTCTGTACTCCCCCACCAGCTCCAAGCCAGAAATGCTGCTAGGTCCTGGGAGACTTCCACACACCAGTGCCCTGACCATTGCCCACCAGAAGCTGGAAGAGTGGGTAAATGGCCAGGGTTGTGAGGACTAAGTGGAGGGAATCACTCTGTTTGACTCAATAGAAGGACAGACTTTCTTGAAATTAGAGTTCTTTGAAAGTACAGTAGCTGCCTTCTGAGGTCCCAATCACTGGAGATGTTCAATCAAGAGAAGTTGGGCAAGCACTTGTGTGGGATGCCGTGAAAAACTTCAGAACCCAGAGGGGGTTTGGAGGATTTTTCCACTAATCTTTAAGTTCCTTCCATTCCTAGTCCTGAGTTCGAAGAGTCCACACTGGAGGAGTCCAAACTCTTGGCTCTCAGGCTGAGTATGCCCATGTACCTCTCCTCCATCTTCCCTCACCAAGGTGTCTAAGGTTCTTGGTGCCTGAGGTGGAGAAATCGCTCCTGGAAGCTCAAGTCATGTCACAGGAAGTGAGGCTGGGTGGCCGTTCTGCTTACCTGCCGGTACCAGATGTAGGTGGTTAGCACCTGATTCTTCTCGTCCTAGGAAAGAAAAGGGAGCTCAGCATAGGTGGCCCTGTGGGCTAGGGGTCTACTCTGCACACACTGACCCCAAAAGACGCTGTTGCTTTGTGTCCCTCTTCCTTCGGGAAGTGAGAATGAAGAAAAGGGGCAGGGAGAAGGAGTCAGCCAGGAAAAGTTGGTCTCTTACCAGGACACACTTAGAAAGAAATATAATGATTTCTTCTTAAACTTTATGTATATACCCTCTATTATCTTCTATTATGTCATATATATTTTATATATCTATTATGTTATATATATTTTATGTTTATGATATACATAACATAATGCTAGATAATATAAGGCATATATAACAATATTCTCTCTCTCTTTCTGTCTATAGATATAGATATAGATAGATATAGATATAGATATAGATATAGATATAGATATAGATATAGATATAGATATAGATATAGATATAGATATAGATATAGATATAGATATATATTGCCCTAGTATGAAATCAAGAAGTATAAAACCACATAGAGTAAAAAATTCATTAGTCTTTCTCCCTCCTGCCCAATTTCCAATTTCTTTTCCTGAAACAGCCACAGGGACTGTAGTGGAGACCATGAAGTCAGTTCTCATCCTCTCTACCCCAACCTGGTGCCCTGCATCTCTGCATCTCTGCATCTCTGTAATTGCCTTCTTATTTATCTTTGCACAATGTCTGACCTCCTCTGCTAGGCAGTGCACCCTACCCTACTACAGTAATTGATGAAGGAATCAATTAATTAATTGATTTATGATTAATTTTTCAACAACCATTGAGTAACATCCACCACGTTCCAGGGACCTGTGTAAGACATCAGGGCACATAGATAAACAGGACAGCTTACGAAGGGAGATGGTTACCATAATACAATGTGTGAAGAACCATATGTGGTAGGTGACCCACTGGCTGTACAGGTGTAGGTCAGGCAGTCATACAAGTGACACCAGTTTTCTTGTCTGTGCACATGGTGGATGCTACAGTTTGTCCTGAGCTCTGGTGCCAGACCACAGGTCCTGTGGCTACTTGGATGCCCACCATGCTGCCCAGAGGATAACTTGGTTTCACATGGTTACCCACTCCAATCTGCCACCTCTGAGTTGGGAGCAGATTGGGGCTGAGCGCTCACCACGCTGAGGATGGCATAGACAATGACGTCAATGGATATGGCGGTTGGCTTCCTCCAGTCCCACACAGGTCGCACGCCTTTCTTGTAGTTGCTCAGGAGATAATCCGACAGTCTCTCCAGAGCAGGCCTGGAGAGGTTACGGGCCTGGAAACCTCCCCTGTGCCTAGCTGGGAAAGAGGACAGTTCACAGTGGCCGTCAGAACCTGGGTCTTTTACTGGTTCTCTTGCCCTAGTTTGAAAGCTATTAAAAGGAAAGTGTCTTCATTATTCCCACCTCACAAAATTCCCAGATACCACCACAGACTGAAATTTCCATCCCCAGAGCATTTTGTCTTCAGAGATTCTGGCCAAAATTCGAAGATATTTCATAAGGGTAACCTACACATTCATTTACATGAGAAAGAGAGCTGTGTTGTAAGAAAAGGTGATGCAAGACAGGTGAGGTCTGAAGCAGGCCACGGGCTGAGAAAGGTTGAGAGTAGATGCATGCCCAGAGGAGGCCAGCCTGAGGGTCCCTGGTTGAGGGGCTCTGGGGAGTCAAAGAAGATCTGGCCCTGGGTGTGAGATACTGGAAGGCAAGAGGGGTGCAAAAAAAGTGGCCCTGAGTGCACAATTTCTAAGCCCAGTTATCTGCATGAGGATTTGCCTCAGCCAAGGTCAGACCTCAGCATCCACATGGTTCCTTGTTGTTTCCTCAACTCTAGCCTATAACTGACAGAAGGAAGGGTAGACATCCAGCAAAAACTGACATCTCTTCCCACTCCACCAAAATCCACCCAAGTAGCTCCCCTCCCCCATCCTCCACATGCACATAAACTCCTGGCGGTGGGTTGCCTGATCTCCTTCATAGGGTCAGTATGTGGGCAAATTTTATGTGGTTAGGAAGAGGGTCAGGGGCAAGGTGTGGAGGAAGCAAGGAGAAACCAAATTGTTCCCAGGAAGTCTGCAAGGACAAGAGAAAAGAAAACCCAACTCTTAGGCCCTAGCCCCATTCTATGGAAATTTCATGTGCACCTCAGATATCCCTCTGAGAAATAGTAGAAGCACTTCCTGAAAGGTGCCAAGAAATATGAAGGTGAAAGGCTTAGGGTGGAGAAAGGGGAGCACCCTACAGGACCAGAGTATAGGCTGCAAGGTCTTGAGGGGTCCGGCAGGGTGAGACCAGGTGCCAGCAAGCCTGAATTTCTCTAAAAAGAACTGCCTCTTTTCTCATCTTGTCTATCATGTGTGCAACCTGTACAGCAAATTGGTCCTATAGCATCTCCTTCTGCCCCTCACACACCTATCACTGATAAACTTCCAGCTTCTCTTGGGACAAAGAAGAGCAGAAAGGAAGACAAGAGAGTATTCATTGTTTCCTTTGGAATGATATTGGTTAACACATTACTCATTTCGACCTTATAATGGCCTACTGGTGTGGCTGTCATGATAGCAAATTTTTTTTTTTAGGTGAGGCAACCCTTGGTTGACCTCATTGATCGCAAGAATCTTGTCATCTTATAATCCCTAATTTTTTATTTTTATGCCTACAGCACCTGATCTTCCTAGGAGGTCTCCCATCCAAGTACTAACTAGGCCTGATTATGCTTAGCTTCCGAGATCAGACGGGATTGGGCTTATTCAGAGTGGCATGGCTGTAGACATGATAGCTATTTTACAGGGTCCCCGAGGCTCATAAATATGAGTACTGTACCCCACAAGTGGAGATACTGAGATTCAAACCCATAGCCTTGTGGGTCTTCACTACAGCAGCTAATAGCCCAAATCCTATTGTTTGAGACTCTGACCAGTTTGGAGAGAACCAAACTGGGCTCCACAGGCTTCAGAGCAAAGGGCCATTTCTGGGAGGCACAGAGCTTCTCTTCAGCCAAGGAGGCCCCGGGTCTGCTTGTCTAACTGAGTTTCCCCCATGACAGCTTACGGAGAGGAAAAGCATCATTCCTCTATGCCCTTCATATCTGTCCAGTCCCCTGCCCATTCTAATTGTGTCCCAGCCTCAGCTTCAACTCAGCTGTGGATGAGAAGAAAACCTTCCAAATGGAGAATGAGTACTGTCTGCAGAAAAGGAAATGGATCCTTTTGTGACTAAAACACACTGTATCCACAGTAGGCAAGAAAGGATGGATGAGGAATACAGAGAGAAGTTTGGTGTTATTGGAGTTTAACCCTGGAAGGGAACTTTAGGAAACCCAGACAACCTGTGTAATGGAACCAGTGAAGCGGAGGAAAGATGACTACATCAGTGCTGGTCTCCACTCTGCTGCTAATAAGCTGTGTGGCCTTGAGTGAATTACTCCCCATCTCTGGACCCCAGCATTCCCACTTATAACAAGAAGGGGTGGACCAAATGAGCTGCATGACCCCTTGCACCTTCCTTTTTGATGAGTTAAGGGCCCCTGCCCCTGCCCATCTCCTGCACCTGTCTACACATTTCTGCTACAGCAGGCTGCTTCTCTGCTCGCCTCTCAGCAAGTCCTGCTCTCACCCGGTGCTCAACCTCCCCAACTTTCTAGCTGGACCACAGTGCCTCAGAGTGCTCTCATGCTCACACGTGGTAAGATCCCTGACTTTCCTGCAGCCGTCCCCACTCCCAAACCCAAATTCCCTCGACGCTTGGAGGAATCAAGCATCCCCTACCTCCCCTGTAGAGATGGCCATTCGAGTCCTACACACTGCCCCCTTACCTTCTCCCTGTGTCAGGAGCGTGGGCAGAAGCAAGGCAAGCAGTGCGTGTGGGACCCACAGCAGCATAGCGAGCTTCCCACGGTGTGGGGGCCTCAGAGAGGACTAGTGTTCAGGGTGAGTCCCGCCGAGGGCCAGCCTGACCACACTTTGCCAGCCTCGTGTGCCAGCCAGCCTGCCTCTCCAGGCTGCTCCTCAGCACCTTCTGAGGCTGCATCCTTATACTGCTTGGGCCACCCGGGCTGGGAAGCTGCCAATTTTTTCCTGCAATCAATCCTCAGCTGAATCAGGTTTCAGGGTGGGGGAGGAGAGGGAACCACTGAGAGGGAAGCCTGCCCTGTTGATGTCATGTGGCTGGAGCTCAGTCCACTCCCTCCTCCAGGTGGCTTGGCCAAGTTCCCCAAGGAGTGACTTGGGGACAGGGGGCTGCAGGAGCCCATGGAGCAAGAGTACAGCCTGTCTGCTGGGAGCAGCTGCCTTAATTTATGTCCCATGGCAAGTATATTTTTTGGCATTAAACTGGGGCTGGGTGGGGTGAGGAAGGAGCAGGAGGGCCATTCTCTTACTTCATAGGGTAACACAGTGCCCCTAACTAATCAGGTAATTGGGCATCTCTGCAGACAGAAGGGGACTTGGGGTCACCACGTCTGTCCTTTTGTCTTCTTCTAAATATTCATATTTAAAGAGTAATACATATTTATACTACACAATTATTTTATATACTATAATTATATATATATATATATATTCTACTATACTAATAACAATACATGCTCATTGTAGAGAAGAAAATGAAGAAAAATTAAAATCATCCATAGGCTTACTTATAGCCCAGAGACAGCCACTGTTCATATTTTGGTGTATGTTCCTCTATAATTTTCTTCTATGATATTTATACCAAGAAGTAGATATACTACACATATAAATTTGTATACTGCTCCCCTTTTTTGCTTAATATCATTTCATGAGCAGTCTCAACACTTTCCTTTTAAATGTGACTTTCTTGAAAGAAGTGTTTCTTTCTTTTCTCTTTTTTTTTTTTTGTAACTTAAATAGGCAAGTATCTATCCCTCATATACCCAACCATGCACCACCAAATTGTCTGAGAAAAGAGTTGCTGTGGATTTATAGTTGGGGGCATCCCATCCCCCCACTTCACCATTTGAGAAGGTGGACTTTTCTACCTCAAGTGTCCTGAAGGCAAGACATACCCGTACCAAGCTTCACCCACAGCACATTTTCATTTCTTTTGATCCCTTTTCCAATTGAATTTAAGTGTAGAATATTCTGAGGACCCTGTAGGAAGGAAGAATTTTCTGAATTTTAGTTAAGTTTTTAAAAAACCCCACCTTGGTCAGGGTGGAGCTCTTTTTGGTTCTGTTTGAATTTGTCCTTTTATTTATGTGCATGATAAAATCTGCATATAGCAGTTATACCTTTCATTGATGGAGTCCTTTGGTGTGGCCATTAGCCAAGGTTTGACCTCTGCCAGTAACAAACCCACTTGGGGTTTCATTACAGTTTTTTTTTTAATCATCAAAAAACAAATAGATACTTAACTACTCCTCCACCATACCCTAACCACTGCCCCCTAGTGATCCTTGGGTATATCCATGAGGTATACCCCACCTCTTGGACACCTCCAAGCCAAGGCCAGTGTGTCTGTCCTGAGGCCCATTCCTTCCACAGAGCCAAGCCATGTGGAGACAGAGGGTAGGAAGAGGCATCAGACACTGAACTTGTTCTGAAAGGGGCAGTACCAAGGCAGGAAGGAAAGAGGCAAAAAGAGGAAGAAAAGACACAGAAGGTAAAACTATAGGAAAGGGAGGGTCTGTGGGAGGAGAAGGGAGAGAAGTGACAAATAAAAGTAAGGAAAAAAGGAAGATTGGAATAGAAGGAAAATTGGTAGGAAACTGAGGAGTAAGATGAAAATAGGAGGGAAAGGAAAGGAGAGAGAGGAGAAAAAAAATGGGAAATGTAGGGAAGAAAGAAGAGAAAAAAAAGGAGGAGGAAGGAGCAGGCAAAAGCAGTTGGAGGGGCTGAACGTGGCTCACCCTTCCCCACCATGGGACTCTGGAAAGTGGGCTCTCTACACTGCACAGTGCGGGGTCAGCCATGGGTCTGTGCTAAGACCCGTCAGGGGGCAGTGAGAAAGTCAGGACACCCTCTCCCACGAGCCCTAACATTTCATTTCTGCGCTGAGCTCCTGGAACCCTCTGGGACTGTCCAATTGTGTTAGGGAAGGAAGAGGATGTCTTTGGCACAGTGTGCGCATTAGAGAATTAGCTTCTTAGGTAACAGGATTAGAGCGAGCCAGGCAGGCCATGGCCTTGGATGGAGACGTATTGCCTTGTGTGCCTCTCTGATGGAGTAGCAATCAAGTTTCCCCTGAAGAAATTTCCTATTAATGGATTTGATGGCACAATAGACAGGGGAGAGTTGGAGCTGTGGCCAGTGGCGGGGTGTAAATTGCCTCCGATGAAACTGTGGAGTCACTTTTGCCCCTTTCAAACAAGATAAGAATTAGTTCAAGGCCTTGATGAACTCTCCTTGGCCGGTGGGGATCAGGCAAAAGTAGAAGCCTGGCTAATTTGATTCCTGAGCTCTGGCTGCAGACGGTCAGGCTCCTCCCAGGGAGCGAAGGCGGACATGCAGATGGCAGCGATCCAGCGTGGGTAATAAAAGTTCAAGACTGCAGGACCCGCCCGCCTGGGCCTCCCCTTGTGTCCAGTTGCTCCCAGCACCCCAGAGAGAAGGACTGTACTCACACATGTGTCTGGAGCTTTCTACTTATCCATCCTATCATTTTTCTTGCTCCTATTTTCCAAGTTAAAACACAGAGCCTTCATAACATGCCTCAAGTCCCACATGTAGTTGTGGATGTAGCTGAGATCCACCGGAATCCTGGCTCCAGCCTTTTCCATTACAGCTGTGCTTCCCATTTTCTGCAGTAAATTTTTACTGGTCCATAAAACTTTTACCACCAAAGAGCCTGACCTTTTAAAACCTATAAACTTACAAAAACTCTGCAGTCTGAAGTAACATCTGGCCCCACTAGGGGCCCACCCATTAGGGAAGAGCTGGGGAAGTTTAAGGTTTATCCTCATGGTGCTAGATGGAGATAAATCTTTATCCTCCCCCATCACCTTGAGGGGAGTATTCCACGAAGCCCCACAGTTTGGATACCCAGGCTTGGCACTTGCCCAGAGTCCTAGGGGACCCATCTCTCTCTCTCTCTCTGCTCTGGGGACGGCACAGGAAGGACAGACAGGTGCAGCCTTCCCTCCCCACCCAGTTCCATGCACCTAACACATCTTGGCATGGAGGTTAAAGGATTTAGGGGTTGTCTACCCCATGGAGAGAGTGGGAGAAAATGGCTGGCTCAGTTTCCTATTGCCCCGTCAAAGAGACAGTAATGGCTTTCATGGGGAGGAGAGAGGAGCAGCAACGTCCTTAACAGACACAGGAAGGTCTCTTCACTCCTGTCCTTTTTTCCTTAATGTCCTATCATATACTATGTAACCTTTTTCTATTAAGACCCTGGTCCTTGGAATGGCCTGGTTTTGCACCACTCCCCCAAACAGTACCTACTGTTTATCAAGCACATACCACACGCCAGGCAATGCACTAAGCTCTTTATCATGTTTAACCTTTATTTCCTATGAAGAAGATATTATTGTTCCCATATTGCATATGAGAAAATTGAGGCACAGAGAAGTTAAGCAACCTGTGCAGAATTACATAGCTAATAAGTGAAGGGTGTGGGGGTGTTGGGTCTTTGACTTAAAATTCTGGCTCTTAACCACCTGATGACACTGAGCCCCAGAGCATTCTCTTGGATTTAGACCCAGGCTGATTGGACTCTTGCTCCAACCCCAGGAATGGATGGGGGTCCTCATTGTTGCCTTGGTTGCTCTTGTCAAAAGGGCAGGCTCATTGTGCTGGCTCTAATTAAAGATATTTTTATTGAAGTGTCATAAATAAGAATATATGGTAACTTAATGGACCGTTAAGTTTACTATTATCCTCAGTACAAAGTGGATTCAGCCTGCCACACTCTACCATCCTGGTGCCAGCAAAGCCAGTTTCCACAAATGGCAAACGTGCAGCTTCACAATTTGGGACTGGTGGCCTCTGCAGCCCCTGCTCATGGTATGGAAGTGATGCTAGAGTTTTGAGAGTGTAATATTATTCTTCTGGCTCTAGGTGCATGGGGTGGGACTTCCTTATAAGGTTGAGGTTTTTCTTGTCTTCTGTCACCTGGGGAAGAGGGCTTTTCTAGCCTTCTGGCCAGACAGCATGAGATCATGAAGTAAGTGGCATAGTGGGGCCTTTTTCCCTCAATATTGACCCCAAAAGGTCAAGATGACTTAGAGTTTGTTTTTGTTTTTGGGAGGGAGGTGCTTACATTCTACATGTAGACAGGAAAAGAGTGGGAATGAAGAAACCCAAGCAAGGGATCTGTGAAATTGTGCTAATCTTGTGGGACTCTATGAAGCTATTTCAGGACTCTGAGAAGGATGTGACAAGTCTAGGGGAACTGAGCATCCTGTACCATTTAAGACAGTCTGTTTTAGTGTTGCACATTCCTTTGCTTACATCCCCTGTCTCGTTCCTTAATATGCATTTACATTGGACTTTCCAACCTTCATCCTCCCCACTAAGGGAAGAGAAGAGTGCTTTGTTTCTGAGTAGACCTGTATGGTGGCAGCAGCAATGGTGTGAGAGAGAGGAGCACCCAAGTGATGTAAAACCCAAGGGAACATGGTAAACTGCTTGGTCCCCGTGCCCCTCCTGCCTGGAGACCTTCCTGTTGTCAACTTTGGAGAATCAGGGACTTGTTTTCATTCTTCACACAAGCCATGAGGGAGTCAGATATAGAAGAAAGAGCAGAGCAGTCAGAGTCTGTCCTTCTTCTTCCTCCTTCCCCTCCTTTCTGGCACAGAGGGATGAAGGTCTCACTCTAGTCCTTGCAGGTTCCCCAAAACTGATGTTCCAATGTCTTAAGTATGTCTCCTTCCTATAAGATGATACTTTCCCCCTCTCCCATTCTCCAAATCTCCATCAAATTCTAGCCTTTTCATCTCCTTGAGGGTGGAAACTTTTTTTTTGTGCCCCAAACAACAGAACCAACTCCAGAGTGGTTTCCGGGGTATGTCATCCTGAGAGGTGCATTTAGAATTGGTAAGTGGGTAGCAAAGGCCAGGCCTTAATGGGACAGGTCATGGGTCATTGGCCCATCTGGTTACCCCAAAGCTGAACCTGAGGGCAGAAGGTCATTTGGCTTAAATTTCTCTGTAACTCAAGAGTTTTATTAAATTCAGGAAGGAATGGAACAGAGAGACCATCTTATTTCTGGTGAGTGGCCATTAGTCCATCTGGTCACCCCAGAGCCAGACCTAGGGACAGAAGATGGTTTGGCTTAAATTTCTCTCTTTCTTGAATTCTAATTTCCAGAGAGAAAAAGACTGGAGAAATTCTATTCATCCTCTTCTGGGAATATTAGAGTCTTAATATATTGTATTTTCTGAGAAATATTCAAAGAAAGAAACCCTATGAGTCCCTTTGGGATTTCAAAACAAAGTTTCTTCTGATATCTAACTTTAATTGCACTTGGTACAATTTGAATCATTTCCTCTTATCCTGTGGAAATGGCTCCCACCCCCCATCTATCCTCTCCACTGTCTCTGAGAGGCAGTGAGAGGATAGTTGTTGGCTAGAGCCTGTTCCTAGGCTCTTCCAGAGTGAAGAAAGCAGAGACAGAGAATAAAAACACTTACCAACTTTTGTATGGCAGTTAGTGGGTTAAATTGAACTTTCATGCATGATGTCTCTTTCACTTTGAAACTCACTAGAACACTCTGAGGTAGGTGACATTATCCTCATTTTATAGATGAAGAATTACGATGCTGAGATGTTTAGTGACTAGCCCAAGGTCGCACAGCTAATAGGTGAGCAAGCGTGGTTTAAAACCCCAAGCCAAGCTAGGGCAGCACCCATGAAGATCTGATTCTGTCTTCTACCTTTTCCATTGGGGTAAGAAGTGAAGATAAAGGAACAGCAAACTTAATGGTTGTTGCATCTAGGAGGTGGGATGTAGATCAGGCGACATGGTGGGAAGAGAGATACATTTTCCTTATCTACTCTGTTCTGCCTTTAAATTTTGTATCATGTAAATTTATTACCTAGATTAAAAAAATTTTAATGAGATTTTAATTACTTCAGTTACTTTTTACTAGTTTTTAAAAAGAAACAATGAGAAGAATGGAATATAAGCCAGTTCTAATCCTGATTCCATCATAAGCTACTTGTGGGTAAACCACTGAAACTATGCTTTGGTTTCATCAACTATTGAATAGAATTAAAGAAATAATTGCCCTGACTACTAAATTCACCTGTACCAAATCCACAGAACTTTTTGTGAGAATAATACAGTTTAATAATTATTAATCTGGTACAGGGAAAGCAATAGCTGCATCACCTGGTTCGATTTATACATGTCTCCTCTCTCAGATATTTTGATACCTGCTCCCTTTTCACCATGACACAGATAATTATAAAATCCATAATTCATGGTGTTATGGAGAAAGCAGACTCTGGAGTCAGCCTTGAGCTGAAATCTCAGTTGCTCAGCTTACTAGTTATATGATCCTGGTCAAGACGCTTAGAGTGACTAACTTCAGTTTTCTCATGTCTAAATTGGGCATAACCAAACTTATACCCATAGGTCATTGTGAGGATGAAATGAAGTGATGAATGTAAAGCATGTAGCACAGAGCCCAGTACATAGTACATACTTCAAAGCTCTTAGATTGTTCCCATTACAAACAAAAGGAATCAATAGAATTAATAAATAAGTGAGGTAATGGGTTGTAATGCTCTAAGAGAGTTATACACAGCAATAAAACCTGAAAGGGGTTTTCCGGAACAGTCTGTTACAGTGGTCCAAGGGTGGAGCCTGGGAAGAGGGGAGTGAAGAACTGGAAAGCAACAGCTTGTCTGTGATCCCAGCGGCCATGACCTTCCTCAAATATCACTTACTCAGACTACCTTATCTAAAATTGCAACCCTCCAATACTTTTCATATTCCTCTTCAACAGAATATGTCACTGTCTAACGTACTACATATTTTGTTTATTTATCTTGTTTGTTTTCCACCTCCTAGAATGTAAGTTCCACAAAGGTGGGAATTTCCCCCCCTCAGCTTTACTGAGGTATAACTGACAAATAAAACTGTACATCGTTAAAGTATATGATGTGATGATTCAATATCGAATCATCACAATCAAATGAATTAACATATCTATCACCTGACATAGTTATCTTTTCTGTGTGTGAGAATGCTTGAGATCTACTCTCTTAGCAAATTTCAGGTATACAATACAGTATTAACTATAATCACCATGCTGCTTGTTGGGTCCTTACAACTTATGCATCTTATAACTAAAAATTTGTACCCCTTAACCAACATCTCCCCATTCCTCCAGCATTTGGCAGCCACCATTCATTCTACTCTTTGCTTCTATTAATTCAACTTTTTAAAAAAATTTCTACACATAAGTGATACCATACAGAATTTGTCTTTCTCTGGCTTAGTTCACTTAGCATAATGCTCTCCAAGTTCATCATATTGCAAATGTCAGGATTTCCTTTTTTATGGATAGTAAATATCTATAGATATAGATGTATCTCATTTCCTTTATCCATTCATCCACTGACACTTAGATTGTTTCCATATCTTGGCTATGTCAATAATGCTGTAAGGAACATGGGAGTGCAGATATCTCTTTGAGATCCTGATTTTGTTTCCTTCAGATATATACTCAGAAGTGGGATTGCTGGACCATATGATAGTTCTATTTTTAACTGTTTGAAGAATCTCCATACTGTTTTCCAAAGTGGCTGTACCAATTTATATTACCACCATGGTGCACAAGGATTCCCTTTTCTCCACATTCTCACCAATATTTATTTCTTGTCTTTTTTATAATAACCATCCTAACAAGTCTGAGGTGATACTTTGTTGTCGTTTAGATTTGCTTTTCTCTGATGATTAGTGATGTTAAACACATTTTCATGTACCTGCAGTTCATTTGAATATTTTCTTTGGAAAAATGTCTATTTAGATCCTTTGCCCATTTTAAAATCAGATTATTATGGTTTGCTATTGAGTTGTATGAGTTCATGATATATTTTATATTTTAACTCCTTATCAGATGTATGGTTTGCAAATATTTTCTCCCATTTTATAGTTTGCCTTTTCATCTCATTGATGGTTTTCTTTGCTGTGCAAAAGCTTTTGACTTTGATGTAGTCCCACTAGTTTATTTTGGCTTTTGTTGTTTGTGCTGTTGGTGCTATATCCAAAAAATCATTGCTAGGAAATATATCAAGGAGCTTTCCCCCTATGTTCTCTCCTAGTTTTACAGTTTCAGGTCTTACACATAAGTCCTTAATCCATTTTCAGTTAATTTTTGTGAGTAGTATAAGATTGGGACCCAGCTCTGGATATCCAGATTTCTAAATACCATTTATTGAAGAGACTATCCTTTAGGAGGAGAGGTTTCTGTCTGTTTTGTTAATTGTTGAATTCCCAGAACCTGGAAGAGTGCCTGTCACATAGTAGATGCTCAGTGAATATTGTTGGGTGAATGAGTGAATGGCACTATCTTAAGGGAATAAGAGCAAGGGTGTCTAACAGGATCCACTTGTGCTCTGGAACTCTTTTGGCTCCTCACGGGTGCTGTGAACTGAGGTAGGAAGGATGCCACCAGCCCTGGAGCTGGATCTGATCCTGGAGATATACTAAGCAGACTGTCCTTGTCTCACTGCTGCCATGACTCTGGTCTACTGCTTTTTTGAGGACACAGTGGGACTCAGCTGACCACTAGGAAGCCTGGAATGAAGAACAATTGTGTCCCCTGAGCTGCCTCTGTCCTTTACCTGGAGAAAGGAAATAGTCAAGGACACAGAGCCTCTAGTCCTCCCATGTGAATAGAAGAGATGGGACAATGGGAAGAATGCAGACTTGAGAGAAATCACAGCCTCACTTGTGACAAGGGAGAGGCAGTGAGGCCTCAAGGAGGACTCAGCTAAGCAGCACTCTTTCCACACCACCCCCAGTGGAGAGGCAGGGCTGACTGAGAAGGTCACATGGCTCTTCTGCTTCAGGGGCCACTGTCTCATTCACCTTGGCATTTATGGGAGAGCAATTTGTCCCTCAGCATAAATAAAGCAAGGCCCTCAACACATGCCAGCAGACATAACCTACCTTTGTGTCATTGTGTCTTTGGCACAGTGTACACATTAGAGAATTAGCTTCTTAGGTAACAGGATTAGAGTGAGCCGGGCAGGCCATGGCCTTGGACGGAGAGAAAAACCCCTCGGGCCTTAAAACGTCTAGTCTAGTTTCCATGCAGCACCCAAATCTGTATGACATCCCCAGAAAATTATCTTTCAGTCTTAGCTTGCAGACCTCCAATGATGAGGGGACCCTCATGACATCTCCTTTTCTTTTCTGCTGAAATTTTTCTATTATTATTCTCCAGCTCTGTTTCTCTAACATTTCCACCTATCCAGTGCTATTCTTTGGGACTATTCAGTATAAGTCTAATTCCTCGTTGAGGCAAAGTCCTCCTACCATCATACCTTCTTGTCTTTAGACCCAAGCCCTTCAGTTCTTTCAGCACAATGTAGTAGAGCAGGAACGACCCTGGACAGGGAGGGCAGAGGCTGTGTGTGACCCACCTTAGAGCCTGTAGTGCTGTACCATGTGCCTGGGGCCTCATAGTACTTCACAGAGCCCGCTAAATGGGTGAGAGAAAGAATCTGGTATAAGTGAGGAAAGTGAATGTCAGCAAGGATCAGTGACATCAGCAAGATCACACTGTTCCTAACCCCAGAACTCACTCCCAGTTCAGAGGATTTCCCAGAGTCCCATACATACTAGAGTGTTTGGAGACCTCATCTTGCATTGTCTTCTATTTTCCTTTTGGGTTTGGCCTGGTTGGCTCCACAGAGGCTCTCCTACCCCATCTGGCCCTGTTCCCTCTCTGTCCTCACCTGCTATGACCCTCCCCATCATTCTGTCCACTCCAGCCTCACCAGCTTTCTTCTTGTTCCTCATACATACCAGGCATCTTCTGCCTTAGATCCTTTACTCTAGCTCTTTCTCCCAACATGGCTACTTAGCTAACTCTCCCTCATCTCCTTCACATCTTTGCCTAAATCTCACCTGCTCAGCAACGGCTATCCTGACTACTCCATTTAATCCCCTCACCTGCCCCACCCCACGCCAGCCCACCCGATCCCTTTTCCCTGCCTTACTTTTTTTTTCCCCATAGCTCCATCACCTCCTAACACTTTACATGATTGACTTATGTTGATTCTTTATTCTCTGTCATCACGAACAGAATGTTAGCTTCATGAGGGAGAGAGCTTTTGAGGCTTTATTGACTGATGTATCTCAAGTACCTAGAATAGTCCCTGATTCCTGTAGGGGCTTAATGAATATTTTTTAAATGAATTCCCCACTCTGAGAACCCAGCAGGGCCCCAAGTCTGAATCAGCTCCCATAGGACACAGTAGGTACTAAACATACATTTGTTGACAAGGTGGATTGATTGATTACATGACATGTTTTTGCTGTGCTGTAGCACTATGTATTAAGCACTGGCTACATGGCTGAAAGGAGAGGTGTGTACACAGGCTCTCCTGGATCACTACAGAGGTCTCACCCATGGCCATGGCCTAGAGGGTGTCCCTTCCTCCAAGTCCCAGTGGAAGATCTATGGAGTGAGGCTTGGCTCATGGTCGCCCCTTTTGCTTTCCAACCCATCTTGGATGCTGCATGTAGTAGGCTGAATAATGGCCCCAAAGATACTCAGGGCCGAATCCCTGGAATCTGTCAGTGTTAGCTCACATGGCAAACGGGAGTTTGCAGATATGATTATATTAAGGATCTTGAGATGGGGAGATGATCCTGGATTATTTCAGTTGGTCCCAAATATAATAACAAGTGTCCTTATAAAAGGGAGACAGAAGGAAATTTGATAATAGAAAAGGAGAAGGTCATGTGATGACAGAAGCAGAAACTGGAGTAGTGAACCTTGAAGATGGAGCAAGGGGCCACAAACTGTGAAATGCAGGTGGCCACGAGAAGCTGAAAAAGGCAAGGAAATGGATTATCCTCTCAGAGCCTCCAGAAGAAACCAGTCCTGCCAACACCTTGACTTCCACCCAGTGAAACTGATTATGGACTTCTGAACTCCAGAACTGAAGGAGAACCTATTTGTGTGGTTTTAAGTCACTATGTTTGTGGCAATTTTTTACAGCAGCCATAGGAAACTAATACATGTCATTCCTAGGACAGCTACCCCTTCACAATGACCAGCGCAAATCCCAGGTCTGTTTTTTCACATCACACACAACCTCAGACCCTCAGAGACCAAGGCTGGGGTGGGAACACTGTGCCATGTCTCGAGTATTTTTACTCTGATGGACTGTGTTCCCCTCAGGTGTGGTTACAAGTTGAGCCACCCACTTCCTCCTCCTCTGGAACTTTCCAAATGTTGTAAATAGGCCCTGAAGTGTCATGCTGGCCTGGAGTAGCTTCCCCGAGAGGACACTCTCAATCTTCCTGCTTCCAAGTGTTTAATTAGTCCTAAATGAAGAGCCCTCCAAAAGTGTACAGCACTTTGCCCATTTGCTGACCTAATTACATTTGCACGTTTGCTGTTACCACTGGTTGTCATTCTGGAAACTTTCCTTCTCCTCTGGCTTACCCGAAGGTGATTTCATAAGTACAGAGAGTGGCAGCACTTTGCAAAGGCTGTCCTCTTATTTCATGAGAACCTTCTGGATTCTATAGCTCGATTTGTCATTTCATCAAACAAATGTTGAGCTGACCACCTTGTGTATTCCTGAACTTCACATGTAAACACAGATTACTATGATTTAGTGTTCTCAGGCTTGGGCTTTTGAGATATTATGTCACTTGGTCAACACAACAATCCTGGAAGGTAAAATTACCCTTTCCTCCTTACAGATGAGGAAACTAAGGCTCAGGATACTGTGGAATCAGTCAAGTGTGGTGATTAGAAAATGAATATGGTGACCATTAGTACTGTGCTCCAAATATTCCAATTGTCCCCTTTTCTGGGCACTTGGAAGGATTGTACTTCCTGACTTTGTGGTGGTTGGGTGAGTTTCATGACAAGGACAATGGGACAGTGAATTGTGAACAGAAGAAACTGGTATGTCTTCCAGGCTGGGTAAGACCCTTGCATGGTCTCTTTCTCTCTTGCATAGTCCCTGTCCCAAGATGCAGGCTGTTTCATCCACCTGGATCTTAGAGGGAGGACGTGGACCAGAGCTGGAGCTGACTTATGGTAGGCATGCAGAATGCTGCTATAAGCCACTGAGATTTGGGGGTCATGTGTCACCACAGCATAACCTAGCCTTTCCTAACTAACCTGGGTCTAATGTCAGCTTTACCACTTTCTAGCCACATGGCCTTGGATGAGTCAGTCAGCCTCTCTAGGGCTTCACAGGATGGATACCTGGCACCTACTACGGAGTTTTGGGGAGGATTTTCCTTTTTCTTTTTTTTTGTAACGCCTACAGCACCTGTTATTCCTAGGTGGTCTCCCATCCAAGTACTAACCAGGCCCGACCCTGCTTAGTTTCTGAGATCATACGTGATTGGGCACGTTCAGGGTGGCATGGCCGTAGACAACATGAGTAAGATTCTTAGCACTGTGCCTTTCACATAGTAAATGCGCAGTAAATGGAAATTATAGTCACTGTAGTTATTACTGATTCTTATTATAAAGGAAATTCAGTAAATTATCCAGAGTCCTCTAGTCAGAAGTGATTGGCAAGATTCAGGAAAGGGAAGGGGACCAAATTTGTGAGCAACTATTAAATGTTTTATAAACTGGCAGAGCCTTCATCTGAGGTGTTGGACAGCATTATTCTTATTTTACAAATGAGTAAACTGAGTCTCAGAAATTATTTAACTTGTCCAGGGTCATGAAGCCATTAAATGGTGAAGACAGCATTTGAATTTAGGCCTAAATGCCTCTCTCCCCTTTGTCTTTCTTAAAACAGATTTCCCTCAGTGCTGGGCACATAATCCCCTCCTAACTCCCCACCTCCTCCACTCCACCCTCCAACCAGCCCCATTGCTTTCCTAGATCAGCACAGCTTATCAACAGCTCCAAAATGCCAGCCTTCTCCAGCCACCACCTCAGATCTGGACCTTGCCTGCCCAGCCTTGACCTATTGCTGCCCAAACCACCTCTTGCCCTCTCCACCTCTTCTCTTCAGCCTGGGCAGGAAGCAGATGGCATCCTCAGGATTCTGGTTCAGGACAGTGTGTGCATCTCCTCACTTGAGGGCACTAGGGCCGGGGCCTCTTCCCCAGCAGGATAAATCTTAAAGAAAGCATAAGGTGTTGAGAAACAGAAGACCCCAGCTCTCCTCTGGGCTTTGTATTTGAGAATAATGATTCTTTACCTTTACAGGTCATTTAACTGCCACAGCCCCCTGTGACAGAAGTGGCACTTGTTATTATCACCACCTCTCTAAACACTACAGGTAGTAGATACATCTAGATACGAAAACTACTAGATAATCCTGAGTTCAAATTCTGTTCTTTCACTTATTCATTGTGTGATGTTAGGCAAGTTATTTAACCTCTCTGGACCATGGTTTCTATATTGGTAAATTTACTGTATCATTAAGATTAAATTAGATACAATATGAGAAGTCCTCGAATAATGAATAGCACACAGCAAGTGTTCCGTGGGTAGAAGCTAGCAGTAATCAGCATCATTACCATTGTATTTATCATTATCTTGGGTTTATTGTTTCCTCTCTCAGCCTCATCTACAAAATGACCCCTTTGAATAGGCTAATATAGTTCCTCTCCAACTTTAGTTACCACCTCAAACACACACACACACACACGCACACACACAGCCTACAGCCAAAGAGGCAGAGCAGCGGACTCTGTGCCTACAAAGCCACAGTAACAAGCCTGGACTCTGCCCAGGTACCCTCAGTGTCAAGTTCAGGTTACAGGGAGACTGTCATGGTGGCTGAGAGGCAAGAAAGCAGGGGGAGATGCGCCAAGTGGCCAGAAAGATCAGCAGGCTGTAGGGAGACCCGAGGGCCTGGACTGTAGCCCCAGAGCCACCTCCTATGTTCCTGGAAGCAGCACCCATAAAAACCTAATGGGTGTTTGAAATCTCACCAGCAGGGGTAGGTCTGGGAGATGGAGAGAGCTTTCATTCCTCCCAGGGACTGGGGCTGAGACAAGGTGGCGGGGAGAGCAGGCCACTGGACAGCCTTGGGGACCTGATGGAGAGACAGAATGTCAGCTTTGAGTGGCTCCTCCTGCCAGCAGTGGTCCCGCTGGGAGGCAGGGAAGTGAGTGGTGGTTTGACAGCAGCATGGCCTATCCTGTCACCTGGGGTTCTTTCCCCACCCCCGATACCCAGTGCTTTGTTATGAGGTGGTGGCATGGTTTTCCCCCACTGCAGCTTGGCTGGCCTTCTTTCAGGGAAGTTGGGGTGCATGTTCCTTCATCCAGAGCCCTCTGTGCCCATGCTTTGGGCCAGGCTGGTACTAGATGCCAGAGATACAGGAAGGATGAGTGTGGTGTGGTCCCTCCAGTCTAAGGTCTTCCTCTGCCTGATATTCTCAATCTTAAGCTCTGGGGAGAGAAGGTTTAGGTGAACTAAGGGGCTACATCTGTCACATCTTTCAGAGGCAAGTTAGTTAGAGGAAGCTTCTCACACAAAGGGAGGGATTCACAAAACTGAGGTCCCTGGATGTACTGAGGCCATGACATAGCAGGCAGGAGGGCTGAGGGGTTTCTCCGTGTAGTGAGTGGGCTCTGGGGTAAAGTTGCTGATTGGGGCAGCCTGGTTCTCCAGAGAAGAGGGTGTCTGCTGTCGGGGAAAAGAGGGTAGTGGAAGGGGCCTTTCTTTCCCTTCACTCCCTCTCTCTTTGGACGGCGCACACAGAGCCATCTCCGCCACCTGCTTACAGCCTATAATTCAGCTGCCCAGCTGCACAGAGTGCTTGACTGCTCTGATTGTGGGGAGGGCAGATTACTGAGTGGAGTGCAGTGATTGGCAGGTGCCCCGCGGGCCCAGCTGTCCGGGTAGCAGAGGCGAGCTCATATGACTCTATATTGTCCCTGAACCCTTAGCCCCCAGGCCTGCCACGCAGCGCCCTCCCAGAGTTCCCACTGTCTTCCTCTACCTACATTATTCTTTAGATCATGCTTCTCCAACTGTAATGTACAAATGAACCCTCTGGGAGCTGGTTAGAATTCTGATTCCAATTCAGTAGGTCCAGGTAAGTCCAAGATTCTGCATTTCTAACCAGTTCCCAGGTGGTGCTGATGCTGGTGGTCCAGGGACCAGGCTTTGAGTAGGAACTCTTTAGTGCCGACATAGCTTTTTCACATACATGATCTCTCTGACCTCTTGGAATGGCCTTGCAGCAAGGTGAATAATAATAATAATTGTAATCCGAATGTCTCTAGTGCAAGACACTGTGCTGGGCACTTCATAAATTGTATCTCACTCAGTCCTCACACTGCCTTGGTGAAATATCTCTTTCTCAGAATTTACAGAAGAGAAAAAAACTGTGGTTCCAAGACAACTCAGTAACTTGGCCAAGGTCACAAACCTCATGAGTGGTGGAGCTGAATTCAAACTGACATCTTCTAAAATTGGACCCAACATTCTTACATTTAGAATCAGTTCATTGACTTAGTTTGCACGTTTCCACTGAAGTACCCAGAAAAAAAAGTGATCGCATACTGCTGGAATACTATGCCTTTTATTTTCTGCATTCTTTGACATTTGAGGCCTTGCTGACTCTGGAGGCACTGCCACTTCCAGGGCTAGCCAGCTATGAGAGAGAGCAGACAACTCACCCATCAGCTCATTTCTCAAATGCAAACCAACCGATCCAGAGCCTACGCTCCTAACCATCTGCTTTATTAGGTTCTCATACTCCAGGCCACTATCCACCTACCCCAAGGCCAGGTACCAGACAACTAGGGGCAGTCCTATGCCCCAGAGCCCACTGAATTTATTCGAACTGGCCGATCCCAAACCTGCTAAAACTGCCTCGCCTGTCACTTCCAGGGAAACCACAATGACAACTCTTACCCACAGTTCCTCCTTCCCTCTCTCTTCTGCTCTACCCACAAACAACTTCAGTGTTTTCTTGTAGGAATCCTCCCCGTCCACGAGTATGTCCCCTCCTCTTGGGAACTATAAGTAATAAACTATCTTTTCAGTGGCATTTGTCTACTCATCTGTTAGCTTTACCATACCTCAGATTTTCTATTAATACATCGTATTTTAAAGCAAGAACACAGCCAAAGAAGTACCATCCCCTGCTTCCATGACATCCTAAGTTTTATCTTAATTCTAATTTTCTCTTCTTTACCAAAATATATCAATATTTGTTTTCATAAGAAAGTACATAATTTAGTCTACGGCCATGCTGCCCTGAAGAAGCCCGATTCCAGCTGATCTCAGAAACTAAGCAGGGTCAGGCCTGGTTAGTACTTGGATGGCAGACCACCGAGGAAGACCAGGTACTGTAGATGTAAAAAAAAAAGTCAACAAAATAAGGGATTGTAAGCTGACAAGATCCTTGCAATCTGTGAGGTCAACCAAGGGTTGCCTTGTCTAAAAAAAAAAAAAAAAAGTACTTAATTTTCCTAACAACACCATATGAAGTGAAACGAATACCCTAGATAAGCCATGTTCATTCTGGGCCTTTGAGTGGACCTGGAACATCGCTGAGACCCTCTGGGCATTCACGTGTCCCAGCTGGGAATTTGGCATGACTCCGCTCACCAATTTGTACTTGAAAACAGCTGAGTTTTAAATGACTATCTAGAAATCAGCATAAGTGAATGGATTTTGATTGGTTTTGTGCATAATGTTTGGAAAGGTAGACTTGGAAAGAGAACAGCAGTGAGGGGTCCTTTGGGTAGTGTGGTGACATAGGTCCCTATGCAGATGCAGGCAGAAAAAAGGAGGGAACAGGAGGAAATTTAGGTAAACCTCGGCTGCTGTGCAACTTGACCAAATTCAGTCTTGGTGCTCAAGGGGTTGGGTGGTGGGAGGAGGCAGCAGGAGGGTGGGATCGAGGTGAAGAAGGAAGCTGGTATGGGGATGAGCTGAAAAGCCAAGATTGAGCAGGGAGGTGGGGAGAAAAAGAACTGTCAATAGCACCTCAGCTTCCACGAACTTGGCTTGGAGTTCTCTAGAGAGAACTGGCAGGGTGACCCAGAGTAGGATCTGATCAAGAGCTGGTTGTCCACTTGCAGCCTGGTCCCTAGTGACACTGAAAAGGGCTAATAATCCCATTAGGCCTATGAGGGCTCCAGGGCTTTGCAGCCTGGCACTAGGCTGGGGGAGAGGTAGTGAGACTAAGGTGAAGGGGCAGCAGGGGGTTCCCCCTACCTCCAGATCTGGAGTCTGGTGCCTGATGCAGAGCCTGCCCATTGCCCAGCAGTCCCTTTCCACCCCTGCAGAAACTCTCCCTGTAATTCCTGCTTTACGGCCTCTGCCAAATGAAGCACAAACTTAACTACATCACCCCCCTGACAGGATGAAGGAGGGGGCTGGGGGTAGCATGCTGAGCAGCTTAGCCCCCTAATCTAATCACTGGTGTGGGTCATTTCAATTATAGACCCCAGAGTGTGGTGGGGGGTGTGGCTGCTCATAAAAGCCTCCATGCTGTTGCTCAGCTAATTACGAAGCTCTTACTGTCTCGGCAGGTAAATAACTCAGGACTGAGAGGTTCTGGCTGCTGAGATGGAGTGTGAGCCAGGGAATAGGATGAGGAGATGCCTGAAATGGGCCTCAGGACACAAATGGGGATGCAGGAAGGGAGGCATAGCCTTCCTGGAAGGAACATGGGAACAGGGATTTCTGCCCTGGGGTGACAACCTACCATTCAGAAATTGGTGGAGGAATTCATTACCTGAAAACCCAAGATCTGAAGTTTTCTAGACACCACAGAGCCACAGGTAGGGTAAAAATTTAAGCTCTACCCACTTTTACTAACCTTGCCTTTAGATGTATAATTAGATCCTTGGTAAGAGGATCAAGAAACCCTCGAGGCTGTGCTGAGAAGAGGGCTGATTCTGTCAGGGGCAGTTTCATACTGGCAGCTCCTTGGTGTGCTCCCTGGTCTTACCCATTCAATAAGAGATGGATGGGTCGCAGATATGTAAGAGGTGAGGGGCTCAGCTTTCTTAACCATAAAAGTTCCTCACCTCTAGCACAATGGGGATGTCTTGGGAGGAGAGTGAGTCGTTCTGCCACCTAAGTAATGGCCATGCAAAAGGCTGTGGATGCTATGGGAGACTGTAACAGCAGCACTTGGAAGTTATTCTGAGATGTAATGATGAACACAGGGCTGCCTGTCTAGCCCAGGGCTATGCTTAACTAACTTTTTATCTAGACGTCAGTGAAATCCCCAGAATTGGAGCTGTGATTTCTTGGTGAGTGCTGAAACTAACTTAGATTCTGGGAAACAGCAGATGGTAGGAGAATTCACAGCTGGGAAAATCCCATTTTTGCTCTGTTTCTCAGTTTCCTTCTCCTATGAAGTAGGAATCATGAAATTTATAAACATTTGGAGGGGCTGAGCTAAAGCTGCTCTGTAAATAAGGGCTGCTGACACTCCATCTTCCTCCCACTGCAGAGGGACACCATTCCAGGAGGAGATCACTAGTACAATTTGTTAATAATGGCATTGCTTCAGGTTGCAGACCTGATCCTGGGGCTTAGAATGAGTTCCTGGCTGCCACATTGAGATCAGAATCACTTGGCACATGGACAGAGGAGAGTCACACTGGGGCCCAGCTTCAGTCCTGAAGGGCAGCTTCTTATAGGCTGACATAAAGGACCTGGGAAGAGAGCAAAGATGGGTCATGTGGGAAGTAGAATGGAAAGTCCCTTTGGCAGTCGCTACCATTTAAATCCCCTACAAGAAGCATGTGATGGCTTTAGCCCTTGGCTTTGGGATCCTGGAATAAAGACACTTCTGGGGAGAACTAGAGCCCATAACTGGATTCTGATAGAGGTAGCTAAAGCGGGATCTCACACTACAGACAAATCCATCTGTTGATAACAGGCAGGTCTTATTTTTATTTTGTGATTGTACTTACTTTTAAAAGTGCTGGAAAATACATTGCCTTATTCTGATCCCCCAAATTATGTGATATGGGTAGAGTAAGTATAAGCAGCCCCATTGTCAGATAGGGTAAGCTGAAGCTCTAAGAAGTTAAGCTCACGGTCCCCCAGCTAGACAGTGATAGAGCCAGGGCCAAAATCAGGTTCTCTCTCCAAGATATGGCTGGAAAGGAAGAAGACTCCATAGTAAGGAGTTCACTGAAGACCTTTTCTTCCTCTCATAACTGAGTACGTGAAGAGAGATATAGGGATCAATTTAGAGGCTAACTGAGCAGGTCCAGGCAGAGGAAGCCAGTAGCAGAAAGTAGGAAGTGAGGAGGGAAACAGGTGGATGTTTGAGTGGACACTTCCTCTTCACAAACTTCTTATGTTCCTCATTTCATTAACAGCAGCAGTGGAATTTCATGGACAATTGGCGTTGAGCACTAACTGGGAGGTAATGAGAGAAGGAGGATGCAGGTAAAGGCTGTTTGAATTTAAATTCTTTTTCTTCAGGGGGGAGTGAAGGGGAGCAGATTTTTTTAAAGGCAATTTTAGTGCTGGAAAAAGTTTCTAGAAAACAACTTTGGACTTTTGTGTCCTTTGTGGCAGCATTAGGAGAGATGACTGTCATTTAACCCACTGGGTTCTTCTACCCACCAACTCCTGATGGCTGCCCTGAGTGGGTGACGTTGAGGAACTGGGTATCTGACCTTATGTAGATTTTGTCCCTTCGACTTGGGAAAACACACAAGAAATATATCCACCACCATCAAGAAGCTAGAATAAATTGTTCTGTGATAGTTATTGCAGAATCACCATAAGCAAAACTCTATATGGACCTGAGCAGAGATGAGGGGTAAACTAGAAATGGAAAACAAGATTACAATTCTAGTAGTGTGTGATCTATCTGATAAATGATGCACATGCACACACAAACACACACGGAGCTATAAAATGTTCAAAGGGAGAAGATAATATCAGACTAAAGATAGAGAAGAGAGACAAAGTCATGAGATGATCAAGTGAAAAAGGTTGGGGGAATAAGGATGTTTTGAGCAGGGTTTTCAGTGACATACAGGTTAGGGAAACAAAGAAGAGTATGCCAACTAAAAGTAGAGGCTTAGGTGTAAATAAAGCCTTTCCTGAACAGGGTGCCAAGCAAGTTGACTTGACTAGACTGAAGACTCTATAATTGGAAGAATGAGAAGTGAAGAAAGTCAAGTATAAGGGAGGGAAATTTCACAGAAGGCTTGAATTCTAACTGTAGGATTCAGGTTATGAAGACAAAAGATAGACCAGTTAATACAGATTTGGCTACTGAAGAGTATGAGTCAGAAATTGATTAGTTACTCAAGTGCCAGGTGATCAGAGCTCTTCTGTTCTGGACAAGTAGCTGTAGGCATAGGTAGAAAGCTAAGGGGTCATTGGGACTGTGATAGTTAATTTTATGTGTCAACTTGGCTAGGCCACAGTACCTAGATATTTGGTTAAACATTCTAGATGTTTCTGTGAAGGTATTTTTTTTTAATAGAATTAACATTTAAATCAGAGTTTGAGTAAAACAGATTACCCTTCAAAACATTGATGGACCTCATCCAATCATTTAAAGGCCTTAACAGGAAAAGACTGACCTATCCAGAAGAAAAGGAAACCCTGCCAGCAAACTGCCTTTAGACTCAAGCCACAACTCTCCCCTGGGTCTCCAGTCTGCTGGTCTACCCTGAAGATTTTGGCTTTGTCAGCCTCTACAATCACATCAGTGTAATGGACTGACTTGTGTCTCCCCAAAATTCATATGTTGAAATCCTAATCCCCCAGTACTTTACAATATGACTGTATTTGGAGATAGGGTCTATGAAAAATAATTACGGTTAAATGAGGCCATTAGTGCGGGTCCAATATGACTATTGTCCTTTCAACAAGAGGAAATTTGAATGCAGATACACACACAGAGGAAAGACCATGTGAAGACACATGGAAAAGGCAGCCACCTACAAGTTAAGGAGAGAGGCCTCAGAAGAAACCAACCCTGCCATCATCTTGATCTTGGATTTAGTCTCCAGAGCTGTGAGAAAATAAATCTCTGTTAAAGCTACTTAGTCTGTGGTATTTTGCTATGGCAGCCCAAGCAGACTAATACAAAGATAGCAGATTATAAATTTCTTGAACCAAGGGCCATGCATTAAGCCTATCTCCCAGTTCAGCGCCTTATGCACGGTGTGTGTTGACTAAATGTGCTAGGCTGGGCCTGGAAGCCTTGGCACCTGATTCCCAGTGCAATAATAATGCACTGCTGAGGTAGCACTGGGGAAGATGGACTCAACTGGGATAGTGGAACAAGAGCTTCAGGGTACCGATATAGTGGAATTTTATGTTTTGTTTGATACAAGGTTGACCTCAGGAATCAAGGCAAGTGAAGAATGATCTGTGACTAACTTATTTTATATTTTCTGGTGTGCCTAACACAATGCCTAGAACTTGACACTCAATAAAGATTTTGTTGAATGACTAACTAAATAAGTAACCACGCAAGGAATGGGAAATGGAGGGATACTACACTTAATAAAAAACCTGCTAAAACATACATGTATGCTTGTATATGCCTAGAAATTTTCTGAAAGAGACTGCTAATAGTGGCCACTTTTGGGGAGTGAACTCTGATAAGGAGTCTGGCGTATTTTTCACTCTATACCTTGTACTGTTTATGCATTTTTATTATGACCACACTACTCCTGGGTCATTCAATAGCTCATTAGGTGTGCATACCTGGACTGAATGAAAAGAGGCAACAGGGGATGGAGAGCTTTTTAACCCACCATTTCTCCCCTCCAATTTCAGACTTCCCCAAGTGCTGTGAGAGCGCGTTGACTGAGACCAGCCGACTTTGGTCTTCACAAGCCACTCCAAGCACCCAGAGAGAGCACAGGGCAATGGTGTACAGTCCCAACATGACAAGGTAGCCTTGAAAGAGCAGACAGTCAAAGCATTCCAGAAGGGCCAGCCAGCCTAGTCCTGGGTTCATAAGTAGTTGCTGCTAGATTGAAGCTGAGATAAGACTTCATTCAGGGTCCCTGACTGAGCCTGGTGGTCTCGACAGACATGGGACTCTGTGTGAGAGAAAAATACCTTAGGTGAACGAGGTGTCATCAAAGTCCGCCTGGACTTCTCACTGAGGCTAATGGCCTTATCTTTTAAAGAAGGTTATGGGAAAAATTTGGCAGAGGGTTGAGTTGGAGTTGGAGACTCTCTCCCTACCTACTGAGCGGAAGCAAGACTGTGCTGAAGTAAGCCCCGGAGAACATGGCAGAACTGTGTTTGTAAGGAGTCTAGGATAAATCCATCTAGGAGATTTTCTGAGCTAGGGGCCAGCCCATGTTGACTCAGTTGCAGCTTTAGTGGCTGGGATCATTCTTAAACCTTTTCATATTAAGCTACTAGAACCTAAAGATATATACACACATTGCATGTGGCACTACTATTCTGGAGTCAATGGCTCAGTCACTTTACGTTTTTGGTTGAACCTAGAAAATAAAACAAGCTAAGGGGATTAAGGATATGACCTCCAAGCTAAAATGAGGCTTTCTGGAAAGCCAGCAGGAGGCAGCTTTCCATCTCCAGAGAGGTCATGTAAAATGCAGTGCAGAGTGTTTCAAATTTTCACACATCTGGACACATGACTTGGTGTTTCACCAATGGGAACTCGTGCTGAGGGTGATAAAGCAAGACAGGGTAGGGACCTCAGGGCTTCTCACAAACCTGTCATCCCAGCAAGCTGGGCCTTGGGATCCATTCTAGGCCCATCAGCATCAGTGTCTCCTTGAAGGCACAAGAGGAGCCATTCCTGCCAACTGTACCACTCGACATGGAGATATTTGACCAACAAGATGGACATAGATAAGCTGAGAACCAAGAAGGCCATACAGACTGTGGAGACCCCTGAGGGAGGGAACTGGAGGAGGTGGAATTAGCTGCAGCGCTGGGGTCTTTTCCTTCTCCAATCTGAAATGCAACAGCAGATCTTTGATGGGAGTCAGATAAGGCAGGTATCCAGTGGCCCCAAGGATGCTTACCAATTAGATGGGTGTTTTTTGTGCTCCATGGCATCTTGTCGGACATGTTGATCCTGAAGACAGTGTAGCCCACCAGTATGCTGGTCTTGAACACAGTCCTGGTACAGCAAGTCAGGGGCAGGTAGAAGCTCAGGTCCATAAGCATGAGGAAGATGCTGGGAATCAGCAGGCTCACAAGGTAGACCAGCGGGCATCTGCGAATCGTTACCTGGCCAGGGACAAGGTATCTGTTGAAAAGAAGGTTTAAGCTGATGGACTAATGCTTGGCCAAACCCACAGCCAAGAACTCACCCAGAAATCCCAATTCTTTATATAATGTGAAAAATCTATGTAGTTTAGAAATAGGAGACTATTTTGTGGGTTAGAAAGTAGAAAAAATATTTTAAACTTTTACACAGAGCTAATATTAATATTAATAACTATAATAAGAAGCTACTATTTATTTAGCATTTGCTGTTTGCCAGGCACCAGACTAAATGTTTCATATGTTTTGTTTTATTCAATCCTCACAGCAACTCTAAGGGCTGGATAATATTATCTCTATTTTACAAATAAAGAAACTGAGGTTCATAGAGATGAATTGCTTTTCAAAACTCACATAGCTGGTGAGTGAAACTGTTTTAAAACCAGGTCTTACACCAAAATCTTTCTTTTTAAACCACTTATTGTGTAACATATTGTATTATTTTTGGTTTAGTCTATCTTCTTACTTGGAATGCAAGCTCCTTAGCACCTGTATATCTGTCGGAGTCAGGGCAGGAATGGCACGATTAAATTGGGAAATTTGAGAAGGGCTTAATAGGCTGTGTATAAGGTGTGGGAGGGCATGGGGAAACCACAAGAAGGAGGACAGTGCCTCAGAGATTTGAGTGGACTGGGTAAGCTCTTCCTACCTTTGCAATAATTTCGTTAAAACACATGAAGGGGCCAGGGACTGGGAACGTGACTGGGACCTGAGGGGAAAGCTGTGTGGACAGGAGTTATATCTTCCTCCTAAGGGCACATTCAGCCTGGGGGCAACTCCACAGAAAGGAACATGGAGAGATAAGCGCCCCATTCACTCCAATCTTCTGCCACTGCTTCCCTGGTCCCCTATTGGCCAAGCGTGACCAGGGATCCCATCTCTGCAGGCCCCAGCTCAAGTCTCCAGGAGCACAAAGCCGGAGGAAAAGGAAAATGAATCTGCATCAGGGGCCAGCTGAAGGCATCAGGGGCCAGCTGAAGATATCCAGTGATGACCATAATACAGCTAGCTGGGCACGAAGAGATGCTAAGTGGCTTTTATAGCTGGGAATTAGTCTCATTAAATTATTATGATTGTTGCTGTCATTTTTTTTTATATCTAGCTTCTCTGAGATGGTGAGAAGTATCTTTAATAAATGCAAACTATTCTCATCCTTCCTAGAGAGAAACCAGGCAATGACAAGGCTGCTTCCTTCACCAAATGGTGGGCCCTTTGAGGGTGAAAGCAGCGACTTTTTTTTAATCCCTCACAGAGTCAGAGATAATACTTATTTTATAGTGGATATTCAATAAATGTTTACTGAACAAATGAATGGACTGGGCCCTTTGTTGTCGAATTTGGGAAAAAATGATGTCTGAAATCTCCCATTTCTCTGATTCACGAAACAATTGAAAATTTTCTACATGTTAGAGAGTACACTAGATGCTTTAATGCATTTGATGTGGTTAAATCTTCACTGCAAGCTTGTTGGGAGGTAATATAATATCCCCACATTATAAATTTTAACAAATAAAGCTCAGCCCCCTTAAGTAAGGTGAGTAGCAGAACTGATTCTAAACTCAGTGTTCTTTTTTCATACAGCATAGCTATAACTCTTGATCTGACCAGACTTCTGAATTGAGTTCAGGGTTCTTCTCCCTCACCTCTGTCACCTGCTCTGGAAGAGAATCACATAGAAATGAACCAAGACAGAGGCCAGGGACGGTACAGAAGGTGGCAAGAGAATGGCTTGGCTGAGTAAGACCAGACATCATCTTGCTGATGAGAGTGGGGTCCCCCAGCCATTGGGTCTAAGTGCAGATACCGACTCAGTGGAGCTTGACAGGCCAGAGCCATTAGGCGGATTGCAGCCTGGCTGTTGTCTTTCACATTGAACATAATTGGCTGCAAATATTCAAACCAAAGCCACACTCACTGCTTTGCAATAATTTCGTTAAAACACATTTCTACCAAAGTGCAATCAACAAGAAAAACAACAACAAAATGAACTGTCGTTAACCTGCACCTCTCCAGCTCCCTTCATCATGCTGTGACTGAGCTGCCTGTGGTTAGGAGGGGGCAGTAAGAAGGGAGCCAAGTAGTCAGAGTCCACAGGAGTCCTGTACTGTGGGCCCAGCCTAGACTATTGGTGATCTAGCCATATGGGATGGTGGGGGGTGACCACGCCTGCTGTCTCTGGTGGGTAGGAGCAGAAGACCTCCTAGAGACTTCATGGCAGCTATTACATGAAGAGGATGAAAAATAAAAGAATACCTCCCTAAAGAAAACTACAGGAAAGCACAGTGGTTAAGTAGAAAGAAACCAGATGTAGTCAAGGGAACAGGGTTCTAGTGCCTACATGTGCTTGTTCAAGCAAGACCAGGTGAAGGTATTTAACCTGTCCATGCCTCGATTTTTCCTGTGTAAAAGAGCAGCTTTTGCCTCACCAAACATCTTGGGTACAATTGAGATTAGCTGTTGTACTCTTTAAAGTTCCTCTGTAAATAGCACATGATGAGATGACTCCACCCAGAGGCTGATGTAGACAGTGAATGTAAATCTGAGTCAGAACCAAGGGTGGGCGGTGTGGCTCCTCTGGACCCCTGATTTCCAAGAAACTGCAGTTACCAGGTGAGAGGTGTGACAAGAGCTAAGAGGTTGGGAGGCAGGCTGGCTTCATGGGCGCGCGTGCAACCCATGCAGTTGCACAGAGCCCCACACTTAGAAGGGCCCTGCACTTTCTTTAATGCTCTGCTGGTGTCATTTTGAAATCCTTAATAATTTTTTAACAAGGGGCCTTGCATTTTCACTTTGCACTAGGCCCCAAAAATCATGTAGCTGGTCCTTTAAAGAGGATATTTCTCACTGAATATCAACAGTAGCTGAAAGTAGAGGGGGAACATAGGTACAAGGAGAGACAATGTGCTTCTGCTGTAACACAATGCAGAAATCTCTCCTGTCTGTTTGGCTTTTAAAAAGATAGGCCCTCTAAAACTACCTCATCCATTCTCTTACCTTTAGCAAGGATGTTGCCACTACTAGGACAGATCAAACAGTACCTACAGTTTTAGTTTTCTTCAAGAACAGAGAATCTGCCTTTTCTCTTGGGATTGACATAGGGGCAATGTTATAGACTAGGCCAATTTTCTCTATGAGACCAGTGCAGCCTAAAGAAATACAAATTTTATCACACAGTTTTCAGAAATGTTGTGTATTCATTATCTCATTTGATTTTCAAAAGCCCTTTATTCCCTTGTTCAAGAAACATTAATTGAGCATGAACAGAGTGTCAAGCACTATCCTAAATATTGGAGTTAGGACTGTCAGTAGGACAGATCTCATCCCTTACACCGCCCCTGCCCTGTCTTATGGGATGAGGACCCAGACTGTGGTGGTTAGATGTTTCACGAGTCTGCAGATGGAGAGGAAGTTTACCTTAGAATGGACCATACCCAGAGTCTATGCCTATTTAGATGCTGAGATTTAGATATTTTCAAGTTTATATTTAGATGATATTTTGGTCTTAGAGTGGGAGCTGAAATGGGTTAAGATGTTTGGGGCTACTGTCATAGGATGAATGTATTTTACATGTGGGACAGACATAAATTTTTGGAAGCCAGAGGTTGGCAGACTGTTCTGGATTGAATAATCCGCTCCCCTCCCCCCACCGCCCCCGCCTCCGCCTCAATAATTCTGTCCTGTCTGGAATCTCAGAATGTGACCTTATTTGGAAATGAGATTATTGTAGGTCTAGCTAGTTGAGATAAGGTCTTACTGGAGAAGGCATGCCCTTAATCCAATATGACTAGTTTCCTTTTAAGAAGAGACACACAAAGGAGAAGGCCATGTGACAATAGAAGCAGAGATTGGAGTGACACATCTAGGAGCCGAGAAATGCCAAAAATCACAGTCATCCACCAGAAGCTAGGAGAGAGGCAAGGAATAGATCTTCCTTCAGAGCCTGGGAAGGAACCAACCCTGCTGACACCTTGATTTCAGGCTTCTAGCCTCCAGAACTGTAAGAGAATAAATTTCTGTTGTTTAAAGTCACCCAGTTTGTGGTAGTTTGTTATGGCAACACTAGGAACACAGCGGACAGATGCCAAAGACTGGGCTGGAATATATGGGATTACGCTTAATTTTGTGTAATTATCATATATAATTAAGCACATAGTTTCTGGAGTCAGATTGCCTGTGTTCAATTTTAGGCTCCACCAGTCACATTGTAGCCTTGGGTAAGTTACATAACTTCTCTGCACCCCAATTCAGCCATTTGTAAAACTGCAGATACTTAGAGCACCCACTTTATACAGAAGTGAGGATTACATGTAGAAGTTCTTAAAATGGTGCCTGACATAGAGAAAATGCTTCATTTGTGGTTATTGTTATTATGTCTCCCTGGGAAGATTTTGAGGCATATAATAGTATCAGAAGCCTTGTTTTATTCATATTTGTGTCTTGGTGCTTACCATTGAGCCTGTCAAAGATAAGAGTTCACAAGATGTTTGCTGAGTTTCATTGTAGTTCTATGCGGTGGGATCGTGGAGTTAGCCCACATTGGGGCTCTCCTACTGAGGCCCTCTGAAGCCATGCCAGAGGCAGCAACCTCTGCTCATTCTGGGGGAAGAGATGTCACCAGTTCAGTAAGACACTACTCTCTGCGAAACTGCCCCTACCTAGAGCCCATCATTTCTAATGGACTAAAGGAGCTTGTGCCTTTAAATTCCACAGAAAGGGAAGAAAAAGCACTTTAGTTTCAGTCCGTGTTCTCCATTAGACACCCTTCAGGTGTTAGCAATATTATGCCACAATTTCATTATCCATTAAAGCCAGGTAATAATAAGTACACAAAGGTATTTTGGAGCCTATTGTTGTTAATGAAAGAGATCAATCTAATTCAGAATGTGTGTGTGGAGAGCTCCTTGGAGATGGAATAGGCCCCAAGGTTAGCAACTAATTGCCTCCTTGATGGTAGACCCCACCAGTACTCAATTTTGCATGACCGTCTTTATGACATAGTTGAAATTTTGACGCCCAGACTCACGGCTCATACCAAAGCCCATTTTCCTCTTCTCCCAAGCCCCTCCCAACATTCTTAATGCAGAAAGAATGGGAAAGTTGCTGCCATTTAAGTAAGATCCTTGTACTAGAGTAAGAGTTTCTTAAACCTGGACCATAGCTCAGGCTAGATGAGGATGAGCAGAGTCCATGATTCCAGGATTACTTGAGTAACTCTGAAAATATTTCTAGGGCTCTAAATTCTCTCTCTCTCTCTCTCTCTCTCTCTCTCTCTCTCTCTCTCTGTCTCTCTCTCTCGTTTCCACTGTCGATCTGGCACTCACATGGATCTTCTATCAAGTTCATGAGATGAATTCAATAGATATCTCCACAAAACGACTCTAAACTAGAAAGGAAAATTATGTCAACGAAAGAGGATAAATGAGGCACCTTTCTTTCCCAATTGCCCCCCTGCATTTTTCTAGAAGTCCCTTGTGGGCTCCCCAGTTCTTGCCCAAATGAACACTTTACTGAGTGTGAGATCTGTGGTTGGATTCACTTTAGTTCCCACAGCTGCCCACCCTTTTCCATCCAATATGAGTTCTTAAATTTTATTCCTACCTCCTTCCACTTCTACCCTCATTCTCTAAAAAACAAAACAAATAAAAAAAAACAACAACACTGCCATACAGAAATGAAATGCTTACCCTGCTGCTTCTGGGAACCAGCAACTCCAATAATGTATCGGAGGAAACCTCCCCTTCCATGGTTGCTGGATCGGGTGCCCAGCTGCACACAGATATTCTTATAGGCAGAAGTACCTCTGCTCTGGGCCCCCTGTGGAATGCAGCCTGACTCCAAAACGTCAGTGGTGCCCTTTAATAAACAATACGTGTCCTAGAGCCAGCAGATATGATTGCACATTAGCTGGAACTAACAGGGCATCCAGAACATTTGATTTTGTTTCAATGGCAGCAATGTACACAAGGCCCAGAGCAATGACATATTTCAAATAGATCATTGTTCCTCCTGTCTGCCTCACCTCTCCCCAACTCCCTGCTGGGTATCCTGGACTGGGACATAGCTGGTGATTAGATTAAGAGGGAGATGGCTCTTTGCTGTCAGGAACCTGGCGAGCCCAAACTTCAAATGGAGCTGGGCTCTAAATTTCCCATCATTGGCCAAGGGCTGTTGAAGGACTGTGGGTGCCTCGGTTGCTAAATTTAGAACAGTATGTCTGATACAAAGTAAGAAAACATGAGCCCAGCCATGGTGCACATAGCAGGAATGAGGAAGCATGGAGGCTGAAAGAGTTTGAGGGAAGCAAAGAACTATGATAGTCACTGAATCTTCTTTAAGCTCCTGAGTCTGGCTCCCTGTCCTACCAAATATGATCTATGACTCTACTCAGGATTCTTTCCCTACTCTGTTCCAGAGGGCCTGGGTGGAATCTAGCCCTGCTGGATAACCCACCATAGCCACTAGGGCAAAGGGACCGAAGGAAAAGCTCTGAGAGCATACAATGTATCTCTGCCCACCTCCAGTAAATGGAGGAAAAGCGTGGCAGTGAAGAGAACAAAGTATTGGGACCCTGTTTCCTGAGATCCAGGGAAGCCTTCTCTTTAAGCGTTTATGCCTTAGTTCATCATATTTAAAATGGAGTTAGTACATAGAAAACCTTTTTCCACTGTTGAAAAGGCAAATGAATATTTAGGGTGAAAGGTGACATGTATCTACAAATAATGGCTGCACTATGCGGGGAGAGAGAGAGCGAAGGAGAGAGCGCGAGAGCGCACGCGCATGCTCCTGTTTCCCAGCCCCATCTTTTGCCTTTGTTCGTCTCCGTGCAGTGTAGGTAATGGTGTGTGCAGCGTTCTCCAGAGTGCTTGGTAGGTGACTGTGTTCCACCTTGCACGTGCTACTCCCTCACATTTCCCTTTAATGCTCTCCATTATTCGGGCTGCATTAATAATGTTTGCAGGCTGATATCTTTAAAATTAATGAGGTGTTTACTCTTAGCCAAGAAACTCATTGAAATTAAAAAAGCTTTCTTTTTAATCCCTCCCATTCTCTCGCTAAAAAAAGTGGACAAACAAGCCACAACGCAAGCTTTGCTAAACCCCAAGCAGAATAGCCAAGAACCTAAACCCCACAACTAGAAAGGTATGAGTTGCAATTAGCTAGTACTCAGGGTTATACATTAGTCAGGTTCAAACTACAGCTCTTTCTAAGAGGCTCCACTATAACAAGAGCTTTGCTGGAAAGCTGCATACAACACTTTTAACCACTGGAGGGGCATCTGTGCCCTCAATAATAGCTTATTTCATCACTACAACCCCTTAGCATATAATTATCCATTGTAACCATAGCACCTTAGTCTAGTCTGAATTTTCCTTCTTATTCAAAAGGTTTACTTTCAGGAGAATTCATCTGTGTGCAGTCCTGATCTGTCCATGGTCTCTATTTTTCAATCAAATCTATTACCTGGCATAAAGGATTCCCCCGTCCTTCCAAATACTATCATCACTAGCTGACTTTGTACAGAAAAGCAGAGCTGAATACTAATAAAGTGAATCTACTGGTTGTGTGAACTTGCTGCAGCCTACATGTCAGGAGGTTTGCCAGGAGGGTCAGGGAAGGGAGAATGGCTGTCTTGGGAGTGCAAAGCAGTTTCAGTGTCCTAACACCCCCATCCTCCCGCCAGGGCCCTGCTGGACAAATTTCCCTGTTAAGAGTGAAACCAAGAGAATTCCTGGTGGTGCACCTGAGAAGTTCGGGTTTTCATCGCATCTTTTTAGAGAAGTTGTTCTCTCTGATCTGGAAACCACGAGTGATCTCTGAAGATCCTGTGGGTGATTCGTTAGTTAATCCCTCAAGACATTCAAGTTAATAATATGGTAATTTTATGTATCTGCATCTGGAATTAATAATTTACTTAGTTAAAAACAGTACAATAATGTTGAAGAGACACTCTTCTCCCAATTTCTTATTGTTGTGTGTGGGTTTTCTTTTTTCCTTTTTTTTTTTTTCTCTCAGAAGCAATTGGAAGTAAGGATGTTAGCATGTACTGAAAGGCTTGAAGGATTCCTACTGTGGTGGGGGGTGGGGTTCAGGTCTCTGGTGTCTGAAAAGCATTCTCTTCATATTCACACATGGAGAATCGATAGCAGAAGTCCAGGATCTGTGCATAAACCTGTGGTCTCTGAAAAGCCAGAATGCAAGTGGATGTCCAGAGCCATCTGCATTGGCAGTTCTTGGATGATAATGAATGAGAATATGCAACAGAGCAGAGATTTCTCAGCAGAGAAAGCCAAAGATTTCAGAGAAGTAGGCAACAGGGACAGGAAGGGGAAGGACCCACGTGAAACTGAATCAGTGAAAAATCTCCAGCGCTGCTCTGCAGGATGTTGTATCTTGACACAGAAAAAAGCTCCCACTCACTATCATTCAACAATGCCTTTTTGTCATGCTTAATGTCTTCTCTTCTCCTCAAGAAGGCTAGATCTACATCTTCCACTGAAAACAACAGAAACAATTGACTTCCACATAGAGAAGCACCAACATCAAATCCTTCCTTTTACTCCTGCCTCTACATGTACAGTCTTGCTGAGATGGGCTTCAAATATAACCATTTTGAATTATGGGTAGAGTTATGAAATAAAATCTTTCTAGCCACGAAAAAAATATATCAACTATGAATTTAGGGTTTAGATTCCACTATTCATAGAATGATGGAGCTGCTCATGTGACTTTTATAATGTTCTCAGTGGCAGTAGAGGCCTAATATTGTATTCCCAAACCAACAGCTGCAATGGGCTATACATCTGGGCACAATTCTATATTTGGTCTGATTTACAGCAGAAGCTAAGTAACTACAAAAAGAGATTTCAATTTGTAAAAAGTCAATTATGTGCAAGAATAAACCTGAGGAGTGGCATAATAAAATTTCACCTATGTGTGCCAACCAATCACAGGCATGTTTCCCACGAGAAGACTGTACCTCTCATAGTTGATCTGTGTGTAGAATGCTATTGAAGGTTAGGCTGCAATTCTGGATATCAAATGGAAAAGTATATGTCTCTAAACTGCATACAGAGACCACCTGGATGGACTTAGAGTTCTTAATGGTCCCAGATGAGTTCACATAAACATAGGAAAGGTCAGGTAATCTTTCGATGTCCATGCTATATGAAACACAAAAGACCTCATTGATACACAGAGAGCTTTGGATGGTTCGATACATGGAACTGATTACGAGACGGTAGTGTCTGTGATACCCAGGAATAGCCTAGAAGTACAAGGACAGACTCACTTCTCCCTGAGATTATTCACCGTAGCAAAGATGGGTGAATTCAGCAAAAACAGCCTCATAAATTAACTCGCCTGCTACCAATATAACACAAACAAAATCCATGAGTAACCTCAAGCATTAATAATCAAATCTTTATCTTAAGTGATGTCAACTCATGGTATTTTAACTGGAATATTCCTAATAATATGCTTCTCTTCAAGCTGAGAAACAAAAAATAGCAACAATGAGTAAAAGTAGACAGAAAATGGCCTGAATATTCCTAGCAGTCTAAATCCCACAGAAATATACCTGGCACACTTACAATTCATTAATGAAGATATCAGGGGCCCAGATGGCACTTAGAGGTAGGGATATCTCTCTAATATCATCAACATTCTGGAATTCCAGGATAAAAATTCATCATCCCAAACCTGTTAGGAGTAGCCCAAAAGACAACTTGTCAAAAAGAGGAACTGTCAACCTTATTAAAGAATTGAAGAAGGATTTGGTTGAATAACCCAATTGATCAGCTTGTTGGTACTATTATTAGGAAAGAGAGTTCCTCATCAAACTCCTAAAGATGGTAGACCCAACCAGAAATTATGGCCATATAATGATATGGATTCTAATAAGTTAGGTTTGTCACAGATCTAAGGAGCTATAGACACAAAGATAATATCTATTCCTTAAAATAATAATATTTTTCAATAGATCAAGATCAAGAGAGCAGTATGCATGGAAAGAAACATTTACCTCACAGTACCATACACTTGTCTTTAATTTTTGATTCTGTACATCCTGCAAAGCAAAAAGAAAATACACACCAAATATTAGCATGTCAGTTAAACCAAAGCCCAATTCTACAGTATGATAATTCAGAGAAAAAAAAATCTAATCTAAATAGTGCTAATTTAAAAACATTACCTTGACAATTCAAGATCTGAGTATTTTCAGCTCCTATTTATTATACACACCTGTCGCTATGAGCTTTACTATATTTTTGATGACAAAATGGCACTTTGACTGCATTTGACATCTTGAATAATTTGCTAATCTCTTTCTAACTCTAATTAGTTACTTTGCCATTAACAGACTAAAAAATGATATATAGTCTTAGCCAATTCTGGGCTAAAAAGATGAAACCAAGATTTTATTTGTAATCAAGATATTATTCATATTCTTTTAATGAATGTTATCTCAGCTGCTATTGGCAGTCATTCCTAAATTACCTTATGTTTGAATTTCTCTTATAAAACACACTGAATTAGCTTATGCAAGTGAGGTGTATTTTTGATGATATAAATAGATGTAATGTCCCATGTCTGCAATGAGTCAGTGATTATTTTTTTAAAGACTCCTAAAAAAAAAAATCTTTACTAATTTTTTCATATCTAATCTAATAAAGAATATTCTAAACTACTATGTTCTTGAGGATTAAAAGAGATGTCTTATATGATATACAAACATTAAGCCAAAATAGATTATAAATTTAAATGTAAGAGCTAAAACTATAAAACTCTTAGAGAAAATACAGGAGTACATCTTCATGACTTTGAATTAGGTAACAGCTTCTTAGATTGACACCACAAAACAAGCAACAATATAAAAAATAAATGAGACTTTACCAAAATTAAAACCTTTTATGCTTTAAAGGTTGCCATCAAGAAGTAAAAAACAACTCACAGAAAATCACATATTTGGAAAGGAGCTTGTATCCAGCATATATAAATAAATCTTACAACTCAACAACAAAAAAGCAAACAAGCCAAATTAAAAATGGTAGAAGTGCCAAAGCAATCTTGAGAAAGAAGAATAAAGCAGGAGGCATGATGCTTTCTGATTTCAAACTATATTACAAAGCTATGGTAATTAAAACAGTATGGTTTGGCATAAAAACAGACACATAGGTCAATGGAACAGAAAGAATAGAGAGCCCAGAAATAAATCCACACTTACACGGTCAATTAATTTACAACAAAGAATATACAATGGGGAGAAGATAATCTCTTCGATAAATGGTGTTGGGAAAATTAGACATGCAGAAGAATGAATCTTTAAGCCTTTATTACACCACTCTCAAAAATTAACTTAAAATGGATTAAAATATGTTGAACTTCAAACCATAAAACTCCTAGAAGAAAAGATAGGTGGTAAGCTCCTTGACATAAGTCTTAGTGATGATTTTTTTAATATGACACCAAAAGCAAAAACAACAAAAGCAAAACTAAACAAATGAGACTATATCAAAATAAAAAGCTCTGCACAGCAAAGGAAGCCATCAACAAAATCAAAAAGCAATCTACTAAATGGAAGAAAATAATTGCAAATCATATATCTGATAAGGGGCTGAGGGGCTGGTATCCAAAATATATAGAGAACTCATACAACTCAATAGCAAAAAAAAAAAAAAAAATCTAGTTACAGAACAGGCAGAGGTTTGAATAGACATCGTTCCAAAGAAGACATACAGATGGTCAATAGGTACATGAAAAGATACTTAACATTACTAATCATCAGAGAAATGCAAATAAAAACCATAATGAAATGAAACTACACCTGTTAGAATGGATATTATCAAAAAAAGACAAGAAATAATAAGTTTTTGAGATGACATGGAGAAAAGGGAATCTTTGTGCACTGTTGGTAGGATTGTAAATTGGTGCAACCACTGTCCAAAACAGTATGGAGTTTAAAGATTCCTCAAAAAACTAAAAATAGAACTACCATATGATCTGGCAATTCCACTTCTGGGTATTTATTCGAAGAAAATGAAAACATTATTTCAAAGAGATATATGCAGCCCTGTGTTCATTACTTATAATAGCCAAGATATGAAAACAACCTAAGTGTCCATTGATGGATAAATGGATAAAGGAATTTTAGTATATATATACACAATGGAATAGTACTTAGCCATAAAAAGAATAAAATCATGTCATTTGTGACAATATGGATGGACCTCGAGGGCATTATGCTAAATGAAATAAATCAGACAAAGACAAATATCATATGACTCATATATGAAATCTAAAAATCAAAAACAACAATAAAAAACCAAGTTCATAGTCACAGACAATAGATTAGTGGGGAGTAGGAGAAAGGGGCGAGCTAGCTTTTTTTTTTTTATCTTCAATAAATAAAATTTTTTTAAAAAAGAAAAGAACAACTTGATTTTCAGTTATATAAAGGGCCTAAGGGCTTTGGAAAGCACTATAATTCTTAGTGACTTTAAGCAGCCACTTACAATACAACATTAGTTTTTCAAATGATAAATTTGATCATAAAAACTGTAACAAATTGAGGATAAAGTATTGTAGTAAACACAACCTGAAATTTTGTATTTCACAAGAAAATCTTAATATTAAAAAAAAACACTCAAAAAGACATTTACAAAGGCTTTGAAGATTATATCATTTGTGTAACTTTTATTGACTTCATGGTTAAATACAATTCCAGTTGATTTCTTTTTAACTGTAAGGACAAAATTCAATTTCTCTGTGAGAAAATCCCATACAGAAAAAATAGGACAAAGAACTGAATAGACATTTTTCCAAAAGAGATATATAGTCATGCACTGCTCAACAATGGGGATGCATTCTGAGAAATGTATCATAGGTAATTTCATCATTGTGCAAACATCATAGAGCACACTTACACAAACCTAGATGATATAACCTATATACACCTATGCTTGTGGTATAGCCTATTGCTCCTAAGCTACAAACCTGTATAGCATGTTACTCTACAAAATAACATAAGATTAAATGAAGCACAAAAGAAAATGATGCAAACAAAAATTGTAGTAACATAAGATGTATGAGGCTGCTGCCAGCATATCATGGTATACTGTTTTACAGAAAACTTTTTTTATAAGTAGAAAGAGTACTCTTTAAAACAAGGATAAAAAGTATATATAGTAAATATATAAACCAGCAAGATAACCATTTGTTATCATTAACCATAATTGTACATAATTGTACATGCTATACTTTTATATGACTCTCAGAGCAGTAGTTTTATTTACACCAGCATCGCCGCGAACATGTGAGTAATGGGTTGTGCTATGGTGTTACTAGGTGATAAGAATTTTTCAGGTCCATTATAATGTCATGGGACCACTGTCATACATGCAGTCCGTCATTGACCAAAAAACATCATTATGTGAAGCATGACTATACAAAAAAGTGGTCAATATGCACATAGCTCAACATCACTGCTTTGGACTGAACTGTGTCCTTCCAAAATCCATGTGGCTATATTTGGAGACAGCTTTTAGGTGATAATTAAGGTTAAATGAGGTCATAAGGGTGAGGCCCTAATCCAATAAGATTAGTGGCCTTAGAAGAAGATAAAGAGAGAAAGATCACTTTCTTTCCTCCATGTGAGGACAGATAAGGCAGCCATCCAGCCAAGAAGAGAGTTGTCACCAGGAACCAAATTAGCTAGAATTTTGATATTGGACTTCCTAGCCTCCAGCATTGTGAGAAATAAATTTCTGTTGTTTAAGCCACCCAGTCTGTGGTATTTATTATGGCAATCAGAGCTGACTAATACAATCACTAATCATTAGGGTAATGAAAATCTAAACCACAATGAAAAATCATTTCACACTCATTAGGATGGCTAGTAGTAAAAAAAAAAAAAAAAAAAAGTAAATAACAAATGTTGGTGAGGATGTGAAGAAATTGGAACCCTTGTACACTATTGGTGGGAATATAAAATAGTGCAATAGTGCAGCTGCTATAAAAGATAGTGAGACATTTCCTAAAAAAAATTAAGAATGGAATTACCATGTGGTCCATCAATTCCATTTCTTGGTATATATATCCAAAAGAACTGAAAGCAGTGACTCAGACAGATATTCATATACCCATGTTCACAGTAGCATACTCACAATAGCCAAAGAGTGGAGGTATCCCAAGTGTCCATTAACAGATGAGCAGATAAACAAAATGTGATATATATACAACATAATATTATTCAGCCTTAAAAAGGAAGGATATTCTTACACATGCTTCAATAGGGATGAATCTTGAGACATTATGCTAAGTGAAATAAGCCAGTCACAAAAGGACAAATATTGTATGATTCAATTTATATGAGGTGCCTAGAGTAGTTAAATTTGTAGAAACAGAAAGTAGAATGGTGGTTTACAAGAGGCAGGGGGAGAAGGGAAATAGGGAGTTAATGTTTAATGAGCTTAGAGTTTCAGCTCTGCAATATGAAAAGGGTTCTGGAGATGGGTGGTGGGGATGGTTGCACAATGATGAGAATGTACTTAATACCATTGAACTATACACTTAAAAATGGTTAAGATAGCAACTTTTATGTTATGTATTTTATCACAAGTAAAAATAGTAATTAAAAATGAGCAAAGGACTTCAATAGATATTTCTCCAAAGAAGATGCACAAAGGACCAATAAGTACATAGAAAGATGCTCAGTGTATTAGTCATTAGGGAAATGCAAATAAGAACCACAATAAAATACTATTTCATCCCTCTAGGGTGGCTAAATTAAAAAAGACAGATAATAACAAGTGTTAACAAAGAAGTAGAAAAAAATTAGAGCACTTGTACATTGCTAGTAGGAATATAAAATGGTGGAGCCACTTTGAAAAACAGTGTGATAGTTCCTCAAAATGTTAAACATAGTTACCATATAACCCATCAATTCCACACAGAAGTACATAGCTAAGAGAATAAAAACATGAGTCCTCACTCAAAAAAAAAAAAAAAGTTATACAGGAATGTCCATAGCAGCATTATTCATGACAGTCAAAAAGTGGTAATAACCCAAATGCCCATCAACTGGTGAATGGTTAAATAAAACATGGTATGTCCATACAATAGAATATTATTTACCAATAAAAAGTAACAAAATACTGATACCTGCTACAACATGGGTGAACCTTAAAGACATATGCTAAGTGAAAAAAATCAGTCACAAGAGACCATTGATTGTACGATTCCATTTACATGAAATATCTAGGAAAGGCAAATCTCTAGAGACAAAATAAATTTGAAATGTTCTGAAAATAACGGTGATGGTTGCACAACACTGAATACACTAAAACCACTAAATAGTATACTGTAGATTAATTAGTTTTGTGGCTGAATCATCTCTCAATAAAGCTGTTATTTTAAAATATGTATTAATAAGGAAAAAGTAAACCATTTTTGAAGACATTTTCAGGGAATTTATAAGTAAGAAGGCTGATATAAACTATTAATGAAATCTTCTTGATTTTCAATTCCCTCCCATCACTAAAAATTGCATCCTTAGAAGAAATGAAAATTCAAGATGAAGACATATGAAATAAAATGTGTAAAACATTTCTCCTGCTGATGTAGATTCAGAGCTAAGGAGTCATTTAGATAACCTTTATATTTCTGTAATATTTAGTACAATATAAGTTTTAGTGAAATAATAGACTTTGGGGAGTTAACGGCATGAAAACAAACAACTACTCCATTTTCCTCCCAGAACAGGGTATATTAAAGTAATTATCCAGTCAATAATCCAACCACATCAAAAATGTATAATTTTTGTGCATAGGGTCAAGACAGCCATTCTCTTCCATCCAGGTTGGGTGGCAGATAGGGAGATGCCACTGAAATTTAGTTCATGGGGATAGTGCACCTGGAATAGGGCAGTACACAAACTGTAAGATGTACACAGGGTGGCATCATTTGAAAGCAAAACAATTAACTTTTAGATTAAAGTTCTCCCTTTTCACAATCAAGAAAGCAAGTTGCTAATGAATAAACATTTCTAGGCACCTTGAAAGAGGAAGGTATTGTAAGCAGATACGGAGTGACCTTGCTTTAAGTGGTTCAACAGAGGTTCGTCTGAGTGAACTTGCTTTACAAATTTTTGTAGACTTCAAATAGATACTTGGGAAAGGTAAGTTTTAAAGTAGTAAAGTGAAAAGACTGAATTCACAAGTATTTCCTCCAAAGAACAGCTTAAAGGAGGTACAGAGGGGACTCAGCCAAGATTAGCTATCCAGGGGTGCTGGCAGTTGAAAAAAGACCTCTACTACAAGCTCAAGGCTAGGTGACACCACATCCTTCCAAGTCTTATCAGCTGAGAGATCCTGAAGTAACCACTTCTCATTCAGGTAAGCACAAAAGACTCAGTTCTAGGCTTAGTTGCAATCAATGAGGGTTCCCTACAAATGGTGTGTGTGTGTGAGGGGGAGTCCAAATGAGTTCATATTACTGGGAAATATAGCTGTTAACTATTTCACAAGAAATGTACTTTTATATCTATGAAATGTCTTGACCAGTTTCTTTATCACTGTCATGCCAAGTTGTGAATGAATCTCATTGATTCAGTCATGTGGCTGGAGAGACAATCTCTATGTTTTAATGTTTTATTTTCACTTTATTTTTATTCAGTTGATTCTTATTAAGTGCCATGTTGAAGCCTTAGCTCATTTTTCTCTTCTTGCCCATTGCTTTGTCATATTAACTGTAATAATAGTGTTCAGAATTTTCTTTCTAACATTTTATAAGGGTGTCTGGGAGGATTCGTCATTCAGCATTGAAGAACACAATGTCAAAAAGGAATTTGAGGCTAAAATGGAAATCTTTTTTTGTCAAAGGAAACAAGTTTCTCAATGCCAGCTGGTGAACATAATTGGTTCTCTAGTGACATTATTCACAGCTTTTCCCTCTGTATCTCTCTCTCTCTCTCTCTCTCTCTCTCTCTCTCTCTCTCTCTCTCTCTCTCTTTAGATACCTTCCATCTTGCTTGTTAAAAGCAAAGGATATTTCAGAGAATTGGAATTCATTAGTCTTCCTAACAGAGGGAGTCTATTTAAATCTAAATTGGTGGTTAGCAAATATACAGATAATTCCCTCACATTCTTATTTATCTTTCCCAGTTCTGAAGACTATAGAAACAGATGCCTCAACGTCTGGCTGGGAGGCTCTAGTCAATGGACTGGAATACAAAGGTATCTGGGATTCCGAATTGACAAAACTCGATGGAAACAAATTGAAACTCTTCACTATTGAGTAGACTATCTCTATAATCAGATTTCCCTAAGGTACTATAATACCAGAAATTCTAAGACAAGACTGTAGTCTTTCATAAAAATAAAACAAGAGACAAAACATTATAATGAAAGGGAGGTGCAGTGATGAAAGCTGGGCTGTAAGCTCTTCACTTCAAACAAAAGTTGCCAGCAGTTCAGCTGCTGGCAGATGCATCCAACAAGCTATCTATTCACATTGGGTATGTCCTTGTCTGAGCAGAATTTGTGAGTGATTTTATAAAGTCTTTCAAAACTGACCCTGCCTCTGAAATAAAGTTTAGGCTTAGCCCACCTGAATGCAATAGAGACATTGTACAGGGTATTAGACTATGTCATTCATAAGGAAATCCTAGAATTAGTAGCTACATATTTTAATTAGTTCGTTAGGTAGATATCCATTCAGTATCCCTGAAGATATGTTGTGTTGCTAATTGTGGGAAATATGAATATGAGTAAGAAAGTCCTTCCCTCAAGTAGCTTATTAATAAATAAGGGTATGTGACATTTTAACAAATTACCATGTGCATTGAGAAACATACAGACATCAGTGAATTTAAAGGAAGGAAACATTGCTGTCAGCTTGGAGAGTTGAAAGGCAAGTTTTCCAGGAGCTGAAAGTTGAAGAACTATAATATTTTGCAGATGGAGAATAAAGAGGAAGACATTCAGAGAAGGAAATGAATGACATACAAGCAAGGAACCACAGAAGGTTCAGTTTTAATGTAGCATTGAATACATGTAGATGACAAGATTAAGACAGTGGATAGGAATAAAAATAGAGGACTAGAATATAAGATTTTTCCAAATTTCTAAAAGAAAGCTTGCCATATCCAATGTGATATGTCTAACATATTCTAGTAAAAAAGATAGGATATTCAACAACAATGAAGAAAAACACATCTTTGAAAAAATAGTGGTTTTGTCCCTAATTACCATAGGAATCTGATTTTATTTTCTTTTATTAAAGTAGGAAGAAAGAGTTAGTTAGATAAAAGTTTTCAATTTGATACAATTGTTCTAAGGGAAAGTGTTAATATAAAGACCTTGCTCTTTTTCTATTTTTATCTCCAAAAATTCTCTAAAGAAAAGTCTGACCAATTCTACATTATATTAATCAATATGAAATTAGAAAGTGAAGGGGCCTAGAAGGTATTCTTAACCTTTTACTCAAGACTGATTATTCCTCTGCCCTGAGGTTTCACATGACATGTTTCATATCATGTGTCTTTATTCAAATCATGCTTTTTTTTTTTAATTACACAGTGTCTGATGTAACACACTGACAACTAAATAGCAAGAACTAATATTTCTTAAGCAGGTGAAGATACAGCTTTCAGAAATTAAATCTCCAAAATTCTAGTTCAAATTTCTAGATATTAGAAAGAGACTTAAAGGAGTTTTCTGTTGGAGCTTTGTGTAAGAAAGACTAGACTTTTTGGAGTAAGGGTGGGTATTTCCTGGCATTTGATTAAACAATATTGTCTAAGATTTTAGATCTAGTACTTTTATTAGTGTGAGTGAGAAAATAAAGCTAAGAAAAGTAAAATTATTTGCTAAAAGGAGGAATTTTTTTGTGTATCATTTAAGTTTTCTTGTTTATGAAAAAATAATGATTAGGCGTTTATATAGGCTGGAGGAAAATGATTCTAAAATAACTTACAACAGATAAAAATAACTTACATCCTGTTATAACATATCAATTATACTTTTAGTTTCAAGTTATTTTTTCATCAATCACAATGCCTACTTCTCAATCAGAAAATCAGAGTCCATGATTCATAGCACAGCATTAAGATATTAATCTAGAAAAACACTTCCATTAATATAAATTAAAGAGGATTATTATTGAGCTATTTTAATAAAATACATTAAAATAATAATATATTGTTGGATATATTATGTATGTATTATAAAATTGGGGACACAATTTTACAAGTAGGACAAAGAACAAAGAATAAGTAAATGGAATTTTACTATTTTAAGAGTTGTACATTTTATGTAAAGTGTAATAACATTAATTCTAAGTGCATTATATTAAATAAGGATGAAATTCCTAAAACAACATCTAAAAAATAATACAGAGGGATGCTAAAAAGCCAATAGAAGAACTAAAATTAAATATTAAAAAAATCAATTTACCTACAATAAGATAAGATAAGAGGAAAAGAAGAACACAAAACAAAACAGATGGGCAACTAGGGAACAAGTAGCAAGATAGTATTGGTAAGTGGATGAAACACGTCAATTAAAATGCATAGATTGACAAGTTAAAAAAGCAATACCTTGGAATACTGCTCAGCAACAAGAAAGAATGAACTATTGGTATTCCCGACAACTTGAATCAACCTGAAGGGAATTATACTGAATGAAGAAAGCCAATCTCCATTAAAAAAAAGAATGAAATCTTATCACTTGAGACAACATGAATGGACCTAGAGGGAATTATGCTAAGTGAAATAAGTCAGACAGAGACAGACAAGTACCATATGATCTCATTTATGTGTGGAATCTAAAGAACAAAATGAACGAACAAACTAAATAGAAACAGATCCATAGATACAGAGAACAAATTGATGGTTGCCAGATGGGAGGGAGGTTAGCGGGCTGGGTGAAAAAGGTGAAGGTATTAAAAAGTACAAATTGGTAGTTACGAGATAGTCATGGGGGTCTAAAGTACAGCATGAGAAATATAGTCAATAATATTGTAATAACCATGTATGTACCAGGTGAGTAATAGACTAATTGGGAGGGACCACGTAGTAAATTATACAAATGTCTAATCACTATGCTGTACACCTTAAACTAATATATATTGAATGTCAACTGTAATTGAACGAAAAGGCAGTCTCAAAGGCTACATATTGTATGATTTTATTAATGTAATATTCTTGAAAAAATACACTTATAAAGATGGAGAAGAGATTGACCAGTGGTCAGAGGTTAGAGATTGAGGGGAGAAAGGGTTGTGGCTGTGAAGGAACAGTTCTAGGAAGCCCTGTGGTGATGACTGCATAGCTTGATGTAATGGCAGTGACAGTGGTGGTTACACAAAGCTACAACATATGATAAAATTACACAGAAGCACACACACAAATTTGAATACACGAAAAAATGGAAAACTTGAATAAGCTCTGTGGATTGTACCAATATCATTTTTCTAGTATTGATAATATACTACATGTATGTAAGATGTTAACATTGAGAAACATTGGGTAGAAGGTACACAGAAACTCCCTGTAAATTTACTTACAACTCTCTGTAAATTTTCAAAATAAAAAGTTGGGTAAAAAGCAAGACCCAACTACCTGCTATCTCCAAGAAATGACTTCAAATATATCACAGATAGATTGAAAATAAAAGAATGGCAAAATATCTGCCATGAAAAAAGTAAGCATAAGAAAAACTTCGAGGAAAAGAATACTACTGAAGATGAAGAGGAGCATTTCATAATGATAAAAAAGATCTGTTTATCAAGAATATGTGAAATCCTACATGTGCATGCATTTAATAACAGACAAACCACAATTACAGTTGTGGATTTAAACACTCCTTATTATAAAATTAACAAAATAACAAAAAATCAAAAAACTAGAGATTTTAACAATACTATCAGAACATTTATTGAATTTATATTTATAGAATAGTACACCCTTCTATTCAACATTGTACTGGAGGTTCAAGCCAGTGCGATAGGCAATAAAAGGAAATAAAGGTATAGAGAGTGGAAATAAAGAAGTAAAACCATCTTTATTCACAGGCAACATGATCTCAGAAAATCTGAACGAATCTACGAAAAAGCCCCTGAGACTAATAAGAGATGAAAAGATTACAGGAACCAAGATCAATATATACAAATCAATTATATTTTTGTATGCTAGCAACAAACAGATTCAATTTAGAATAGCATTTATAATAGCATCAAAAATGTGAACTATTTATGGATAAATTTAACCAAATATGTATAAAACACTGAAAACTACAAAATATTGCTAGGAGAAGTTAAAGAACTAAACAGATGGAGAGATACACTGTACATAGATTGGAAGACTATAAAGATATCAGTTCTCCTCAAATAGATTTATAGATTTAATGCAATCCCAATAAAAATTCTAGCAGTTTTTTTTTATTAAAAATTGATGAATTGATTCTAAAGTTTATATGGAAATGTAAAGGACCTAGAAGAGTCAAAACAATTTTGAAACAGAAGAACAAGATTGGAAGATACTATCTGATTTCAAGACATTTATCGTACTACAGTAATTGAGATAGTGTATTGGTATAAAGTGAAACATAACTATTAGGTGGGCAGAATAGGGTGCAGGAATAGATCCAATAACAATAATAATAATAATAATAATATAATAAACAGCCCTATTTTTAAAATGGGTAAGATTTGAGGAAATACTTTACCAAAAAATATTGGCAAACTAGCTCATAAAAAGATGTTCAACATCATTAGTCTGTAGTAAAATCAAAGTTAAAAACCACAGTGAGTTACCACCACAAATCTACTAGAATGCTTAAAATCTTAAAAGATTGACAATATCAAGTGCTGGTGATCATGGGGAGGAACTGAAACTCTCATACATTGCAGATAGACTGCAAAATGATACAGCCACTTTGAAAAACAGTTTGGCAGTCATTTATAAAGTTAAACATAGACTTATTCTACAACTCAGTAATCCCACACCTGATTATTTATACAAGAGAAGTGAAAACATGCAAATGTTTATAGCAGCTTTATTCATAATTGATACAAATTGGAAACAGCCCACATGTCCAACAAGTATTAAAAAGATAAACAAATTGCTGCACATCTGTACAGTGGAATATTACCACTGATATATGTAACAACACAACATAGATGAATCTCAGAGGCATTACACTAAGTAAAAGAAGCCAAAATGAACAGAAAATACTATTTGATTTCATTATTATAGCATTCTGGAAAGGCAAAACTGTAAGGAAAAAAAATAAGATCAGTGGTTTCCAGGGACTGAGGATAGAGGCAAGAGATTGGCTTTAAAAAGATGAGTTTCATGTTTTGTAATCTATATCTCAATTTAAAAATGCTTTAAAATTTTGTAGGAGAAAGCTAAAACAATGCTTAGAGGGAAATTTACAACATTAAATGCTAAAATTAGAAAAGAAAAAGAATTAAAACCAATGATTTAAGTTTCTACTTTAAAAAACTAAAGTAGAAAAAATTAAATGCAAACTAAGAAGAAAATAATTAATAAAGATAAACACAGATATTAGTGAAATAAACAACTGAGAAAATTCAAAACCAATTTATGATTCTTTGAAAAAATAAAGAAAATTGATAAAACCTGGTAATATTGGTAAAGGGAAAATAAGAGAAAAAAACAAAATATGGATATAAGAAATGAAAAAAGGCAATATCACTAAAATTCAATAGCCAAATTTTTTTAAAAAAGGAAAAAACTTAAACAGCTATTTCACAAAAAGAGATAGTCATGGGGGTCTAAAGTACAGCATGAGAGCCCTAAATCATTAGCCATCAGGGAAATATTAAGTAAAATCACAGTGAAATACCAACATACACTTACCAGAATGGCTAAAATTTAAGTCAGATACTATCAAATGCTGATGAAAATGTAGAGCAATGAGAACTCTCATAGCTGACTGGTGAAAGTGTAAAACCACAACTTTGTAAATCTGTCTGGCAGTTTCTCATTAAGTGTACACCTACCTATCCTAGAGTCAGTTATTCCACTTCTAGGTTTTACCTAAGAGGAATGAAAACATAAATATACAAAGACTTGTACAGGAATGTTCATAGTTTTATTAATAATATCCTAAAGTGGGAAACAACTCAAATGCTTATCAACAGGAGAATGGATAAACAAGTAACAGTATAGCCATAACCAAATACTACTTATCAGTAAAAACAAACAAACTGATATACACAACAGCATGAGTGAACTTCAAAAACCTTACACAGAATGAAAAATCCAGACACAACAGAGGACATACAATAAAATTTCTTTCATACAGTTTTCAAGAAATGACAAAAATAATCTATGATGAAAGAAATCAGAACAATGGTTGTCTCCATGGATGGAGGGGATGGGGTTTGACTGGGAAGGAAATGAGGGATCTTTCTGGAGTGATGAACATGTTTGCTATATTGATAGGTATGGATTATACGGGTGCACAAAGTTATCAAAACTCATTGAATTATACATTTAAGATATATGCATTTCAACACATGTATGTTATACCATAATTAGAAAAAATAGTTCTAAGAAATAAATTGAAAAACAATTATTGAACTATTTTAACAAAACAAGCTCAATACGTCTGCTTATAAGAGAGATCAATATATGGTATCAAAGGGGTACTAGATTTATCTGGGAGATCACTTCCTAAGGTATATTATATCTAATCACTATGTTGTATACCTGAAACTAATATAATATTGTATGTCAATTGTATCAAAAAGTGAATTAAAAAAAAGAGGAATCGAAATAAATCTGGGACCTATTGGTATTAAAAATTGTAATTAAGAAAAAGTTGAAAGGGGAAACAGGGATAGTCATCAATAAATAAGAGGGCTTACTAAGACCACTGCTAACTGCTTCACACAAATTTTCTCATTTAATTTCCACAACTCATTTTTCAGATATAGTAGGAAAGACATGTTTTAGCAGACAAATCTTCCCCCACCATCCTTACTGAAAACCTTAGCAACAAAGTCCCTTATAAATTTGAGATACCCATGCACTTTTTTTCTCTTTTAAAATTTTCAGGCAATAAGTGGTAGATATTCTCTTAAATGTACTAAGAAATGTGAACCAAAAAAATAATAATAATAACATATCACCATTTTTTTGGTTTCAGCAATCCTTATAAAATATGTACTGTGATCTATGACCAGAATTCTTAAAACATCTTAATTCTGTGAAATTCATATTTCTAAACTATCTGTCTCTCACAGTGGATGTTGGGGGCTAGAAAGCATAATTTACCTAATAAATAGTTTACCTCATGATCACTGCTAAATGAACCTAGCACAACTTCCCTACCAGCTTTACTAGAGCTTCAAGAAAAACATTCTCCTAGGCTCCTGCATAAATGGCAGGTAGTTTTACAAAAGGGTAGCAGGAATAGGAAAGGGAAAGTTGGTCCTCACCACATCCAATACAGTATGGACAAATATGTGCAGGTATACAGTCGTAGCCTCTATCCAGTCTTGAACTGGTCTCACTTCCTTGTGATATTTCTATAATAACTGTTCGGTGAGATGATACAGAACAGAATTCCTGGGATGAGATGTATCTATGGCTAGGATTCCTGGAAAAGAAAACTATCATTGTGAAGATGAAAATAAGAGGAACTTAGCATCTTTAGATTTCAGACAGTTCCAGACTTGGTGGCTCCCAGCAGAATATAGTTTCAGCTTACCTCAAGCCACTTATGTTTACAACCAGCTGGTAGGTTTTTGGGCAGACAGTTTTAAATGACTGATATAAGCTGGTGGTCTAAGTGTTCAATCGAGAAACCTCATTGCAAAGATAAATAAATCAACCCAATTTCCAAGGATGCAAATTGTATCCACAATTCCATTTTTTACAGCAATCATGCATCTAGGAGATAGAATCCTTTCTTTATTTCTGTATCATTTCCTCCTGGTACATGGAAGAAACCTTTCTATATACTTAGCCAAAACTCAACTTTCCCCTTGGATTTTTCTTTTGATTTTCCATTTATAATTCAATAGTTAAATAGAAAACACAGGAAGAAACATGGACAAACCAATGAACCCAAAGATCTGTGTGGATTTCTAAGTAATGGGATTAATAAGATTCCAATTCTTATTTTTCTCCTCCAAAAAAAAAAAAAAATCTCTTTTCTCACTCAGTGAAAATATACACTTGTCAGAAAATAAAATCTTCATTTTGGGAAAATTCTCTCTGGTTCCAGGAAACAACCATTTCCTATGACCCAGGAATCTCGATTTGTAGAGGTGCAGTGACTGGTGTTGAGGGAGGGGAGGCCAGGAAAAAAGAAGCAAGAGAAATGAGCATCAACAATTGGAAGTGACAAATTTGTGAGGGTTTTCTCTGAATTGCAAAAAGATATTTTGTTCACAAGCTTTGCCAGCCCTTGGGGAATTCAAAGCTTCTCCAAGTCATTGGACTGAAGCAAATTGCACACCTCCTGTCACAGTGCGTGAGTGAAATCTATCTGTAGTGTCCTGTGCGTGAATTTGCCCGGGCTCTCAGTGGTTTTGATGGTTATTTTGATGAGCTGCTGAAAGTATGTGGGATCCAGCAGAAAACTGTAAATGAGATATCTTCTCCCTGTGCGACAATCCTGTTTATACCCATTTCTTTATGAATAATGTCATGTCATTTGCCGCCACAGGCAGCAATTTCTATGATTTATCAATGTCATTGTGACCAAAATGCTAACAACAGTGCTGGAGGTGCAATTCCAGACTCATTGTGGGCAGTGGAATATTCAGTTTCATTACCATCAGAACTGGTAACCTAATGAGCATATTAACTCCCTAACTATTCACCCAAGAAGATGCCTAAAGTGGCATCAGCTATTCAGGCGTGCAGGACTAAGGTGGGTGGCTTGCATCAGACATCATTTTTAGTGTTTGTGTGTGTGTGTGTATGTGTGTGAGTGTGTGTGTGTGTACTGTGATTGTCAAAAAATGTGCTGCGAATCTCTCTACCTGAGATTATTTCTCGCTGGCAAACCCCAGGGGAGAGAAGTCAGGAGCACAAAGCAAAGCTGGTTTGGTGCTTTTCCTATCAACTTTGTTTTAGGCAACTTCACTTTTACCTTGGTTGGAAGCTCTAGATTCAAGTCCCAGTTGGGGAAATATTGAAATTGCATATTTCAATACAGGAAACTACCTGAGACAGAGTCAAATTTGCCTCTGTTGTCTTTTCTAGGAAACAATCGATAGATTCCCTCTGGATAAATATCTATTTCCTAGAACCTGTTAAGGTCTTTGGGTAAAAAGAGAAAGTTCTGGAAGCTAGAACTAGGAACAAGAGAGAAGCAGGTAATGTAGGAGAAAAATATGAAGCAAAAGGAAGTGGGTTTAAATAAACCATAGAGGAAAGAGTTCTTTGTTTAAAATGGGAAGAAATAATAAATTACATTTCTACTATGAATGCAAATTTGCCTGAGGAGAAAGATCTATTATAGGAGAGAGATTAAGGATTTAAGTGACCATTAATTAACAGTAAATTATGCCCCTCGAAAGCTAATGTGACATTCACACAAGCACTAAATGACTCACAGTTCAGTGATGTTTCAACAGACGCTGATGGAAGCTATCAACAGGCCCAGGAAAAATTCCTTGTTAGCACTGCCTCCCAATAATTAGCTTCAAATAATTCACTTGTAATATTTCTGGAAAGTAGAATGTGTTAGGGACTAAGATATGAAGTACTTTTAGGTGAAGAGAGATTTTTTTAAAAAAAAATAAGAATACAATAGAATTATTCCTTTATTTTCCTTATTTGAACGAGTTTCCCTTATACACACCTATCTCAAAGTGTTCTGGGCACTTTGATAAAAAGAACTATTCTTGCTTTAGAGAGTATACAATCTTTAGGATTATAAGAGAGTTATACATATATCTGAGAAGTTACAACAAAATAGAGGTGTAGGTATGTGTTTCTATTGAATACCAAATATTGATTGAATACGTGCCATATGCTAGGCATGAGGATAGGAGCACTTTACCTGAATTATCTCATTTAACTTTTACAACAGCCTTATGAGATCTACATACTCTATAGCCTAATAAGTCACTACTCTTATAGATGAGGGGCTTGGTGAGGTTAGTACCGTCCAGGGTCATACAGCTTGGAAGTGAAGAGGCTGGAATTTAAACACGACTGATCTGTGACCTGGCTCCCTGAAAATGTTAGGAACAGCAATGAGTAACCTTTCCCAAGAAAGGCTGACACATTGCAAGGTGTATATTATTGGGCAGAAATAGCTCATGGTTATTTCCTGTGTATGTGTGTTTTCAGGTCAATTATATCCTACATTTGCATTGCACCTTACAATTTCTCAATGCTATCTTATTTGATCTTCATGAATATATGAAATAAATAGTTAACTTACAGGGAAACTGAATCTCTAAGAGATTAATTGACTTGCCCAGGGTCACCTGGCTGGTGAGTAGTGGAGCAGGAAATGTTTCTCCTAATCCAGGCCTTCTACCCAAGCACAATGGCTCCAAGGAACAGCCAGTAATAGTGGTCAGTTCAGTGCTCTTATATTTACACACCATCTGGATATTAACCCAGGAAAAATTACAAAGGATAGATTTTTCTGCAACAAATTTACTCAGTGTGATTTGTGGTCATGCATTGATTACTAGGCACTATTAAAACACCTTTTTCTGCCCCATTTGGAATAAAAATCAAGCATAATATAAAACATTAGAAAGATATTATTAAGAAGATTTTCTTCTGTTTTCTTACCTCCATTTTTCTATTTTATCTTAGTTTAATGTTCACAATTATTTTCTGCTAAGAAACCCATTTGACATTTAATGAAATTTCCTTTGTCTTCATTTTCATAATTAAGATAGGCTTTTATCCTTTGAGTCTAACATCCAGGATTTTTATACTTTAATGATAACTGGCTATTTTTCTTTTCTATTCAATAAAAATAAAAATTATTCCAGTTTTTTTGGCTACCAAATTCCTTCTTCATCACCATAATTGACTCATTCCACTTCCAGTTATAGTTTAAAACATGGAAATTTAGATATGGCCTCTAGGAAAACCCTCAAGAAAGGAGGGCATTGGGAAATGCCAGCATAAACATAAATTCTTGATTTGTGCATGTTTTCTAAGAATCATTTGTATCCTAACTAAAATGGTTCAATTCAGTAGAGTTAATACTGGCACTATGAACGTTTGGTTCCAGAAATTTAGAAAGTATTTAAGATTCTAAAGTGTTTTTAAGGAGAATCGTACATTCAAAACATGCAAGTTGACAGTACTCATTTTTAGAGACATATTCACCTCTGTAGACTTTGTATGGCTGGATGTATAGAGTCTCCAATACCAAAACAATATCCAGGTGTCTGTAGCCATGACATATCCAAGGGACTCTTTCTCTAGGCTACTAAAAGCTTATAATGAAGCTAAAACTATTTTGAATAATAATAACATATTATTCAGACACAAAAACAAATCTGAAAAAGAATGCCTTAAACTCTTAACATAAATGGCTGCAAAGAGAGTAATTCCTAGAGAAGCAGTGATTTATCAAACAATTGGAACATTCCAAAGCCTATTTTCAGCTATGTGTAAAAAGCCTCACTGTGTGACCCTTAATACATACGTATCTGTAATTGTAGGACAAAGTCACAACAAATCATTGTTCTCTGTGTAACTTCACAAGGACTGGCATTTTACAAATGATGAATAAAAATGAACACCTGTGAGGAGTCAGTTAAATAGCACAATGTAGAAAAATATTGTCTTTAGCTTTTAAGAGTTAACAGTCAATGCCTAGTTAAATCATTCAGAGGACTCACCTGAGGCAGCCACCAGGATGAAGGGCCACAAAAGAGCCATCACACTTGCCAATGTTCCTGGACACGTCCCAAAGAGGAGAAATGCAAATTGGATGAAATGACACTCAATTTTTCCTAAAAGAGCTCCTCTTCACTCTGTTCTTCTCTGATTGCCAGTTTATGCTGTTCTTACTGGTTCTCTTTTGTAAACCCTAAATGGAACCAAAGGCAATATCAACACCGCATAAATGTTTTGGAATTGATACCATCACGATATCCCTTTACTTCTCCATTTGGTTCTGCCCCAGAATCAGATCATGGCCAACATTTCAATTTCCCTGACAGGACATAGCTAAGTGAATAATGTAATCTAAGAGGAGCCCCAAAGGAGAGGAAATTCCACACTAATATGATTTCCTTTACAGCCTTTACCTAAGGCAATGCTCTTGCTGACATTCAGGAAACTAATTTCATTAATAATTGAGATCCAATAGTTGTTCTAAATCAGATATATGCAGTAACATTTTCAGCATTTCACAGTGGTTATTAGACTCTTGAATTACACAATGCAAATGGTATTGCCTGGTATTGCCTAATGCAGAATGACTGCTAACAATACAGGTAAAAGTGCCTTTTGTTTTTCCTGAGCCCCTTTAATTAAAAGAAACATTGATTTTTGACAAATAGGAGTGCTTTTTAAATTTTCACTGCCCACAATTCAGAAAGTAGCTATGTAAGAGAAGACGCTCTAGGCTTATTGAACATAAAGTTTAACATTATTTTATAACATTTTGTTCACTCCTCCTCCGTTTTTACTGAAATTAGTTGCTCGAATTTACATTGTACAATTCAATGAGTTTTTTCTAATTATAGTTGGCATACAATAATATATTAGTTTCAGTTGTACAACATAGTGATTAGAGATCTATATAACTTAAGAAGTGGTCACCTCACTAATTCCAGTACCCTCTTTCCCCCCTTATACATTTTTATAACATTGTTGGCTATTTTCCTTATGCTACACTTTATATCTCCATGGCTATTTTCTAACACTCCATTTGTACTTCTTAATCCCTTTGCCCTTTTTTACCGACCCCCCAAACTCTCCTCCCGTCTAGTAGCCCTCAAAATAGTCTTTGCATCTATGAGTTTGTGTCCATTTTTTTCGTTGTTGTTATTTTGTTCTTTAGATTCCATGTGTACGTGAAATCATGTGGTATTTGTCTTTATCTGACTTATTTCATTCAGTACAATACCCTCTAGGTCCATCAAGATAATATCTTTTTCTATCCCTTTCCTTTTAGTCTGTGTGTGTGTCTTTTAATCTGAAGTGAGTCTCTTGTAGGCAGCATATGTAGGGGTCTTTTTTTTCCTTATCATTCAGCCTCCCTATCTTTTGGTTAGAGCACTTAATTCTTTTCCATTTGAGGTATTATTGATAGATATGTAGTTATTTCCCTTCTTTATTCATGTTTTTTTCTTTTTAAAAAGTCCCGCCAACATTTCCTGTAATACTGGCTTCATGTTGATGAATTCCTTTAGCTTGCTTTTATCTGGGAAGCTCTTTATCTGTCCTTTGACTCTAAATAATGCTTTACTGGATAAAGTATTCTTGGTTGTAAAACCTGAGTTTTCATCACTTTGAATATTTTGTGGCAAACCCTTCTGTCCTGCAAAGTTTCTTTTGAGAAATATGATGCCAGTCTTATGGGTGCTCCCTTGTAGGTAACTGATTGCTTTTCTCTTGCTGCTTTTAAGATTCTCTCCTTGTATTTAACCTTTGGCTTTTTAGCTATGGTGTGTCTTGGTGTGGGCCTCTTTGGGTTCATCTTGTTTGGGACTCTCTGAGCTTTCTGGGGTCGTATGTCTATTTCCTTTACCAAGTTAGAAAAGTTTTCCATCATTATTTCTTCTAATAGGTTTTTAACTTCTGGTTCTCTCTCTTCTCCTTTAAGTAACACCATGACAGATATTGTTACCTTTAATTTTGTCCTATAAGCTCTTTAAATTATTATCATATTCTTGTATTCTTTTTTCTTGCCATTGCCATTCTGATTGAGTGTCCTCAGCTTCCCCATCCTCTATATCGGTAATTCGATCCTCTGTTTCATCCACTCTGTTGATTCCCTCTAATATATTCTTCATCTTACATAATTTATTCTTCTTTTATGACTGGTTCCCTTTTATAATTTCCATTTCCATTTTTGTTTCTTTATCTCTTTGTTAAAGTTCTCGCTGAGGTCATCTACACTTTCCTAAGTTTATTGAGCATCTTTATAACCAGTGTTTTGAACTCTGCATCTGTTAGATTGCTTGACTCCATTTTTCCTGGAGCTCTGTTCTGTTCTTTCATATGGGATCTGCTTCTTTGTCTTCCCATTTTGGTTGCCTTTCTGTGTCTGTTTCTATGTACTAAGAAAAGCTCCTAAATCTCCCGGTCAGATTAGCATGGATTTGTGTAGTAGATGTCCAGTGACACAGTCCTGAGAGGGGTTCAGCTGCAGACCAAGTTTAATCCCAGCCTGTGTCCCTCTGGGGCCACCTGTTAAGATTCAGCAAGCAATCCACAGATGCTGTGCTTATAGTTGCCTCAAGAGACCACACCAGAAACTGAGGCCAGCTGCCACCAGTGTGGGTCTTGTAACTGCTCAGCCTGGGGCACAGGACTCGCTGAGGACACATCTGGATGCGGCTTGGGTAGGGATAGAAGTTGGAGAAGACGGAGTTTCAGGGAACTCTCTGGGTGGAGTAACCTCTGTCATCCAGTTTGATGATGTCTCAGTTATAGTGGCACCATGTCTACACTCTGGGAGCAGCAAGGACTCAACAGAGGAACAATAGATACTGCCAGCACTTCTGCCTGGGAGAAAGCCTTGCCTCCAGCCCTTGCTCTGACACCTCAGAGTTCCCATATAAGTCCCTGGTGCCCCCAAGCAGCTAACCCAGTACTGGTGCTCAGAGAGAGTGAGTCCATCACTGCAAAAGTCCACTTGTGGACACGGCCTCTTTAAGAGGCATCTGTAGCTGCCAGCTGTGGCTGCCGAAGCTGGACCAGGCTGTCTCACATCTTTGCCCTCTCCTACCTCCAACTGTTGCAGCGTGATTGCTTATTTCTTATTTCTCTCCCTAGTTGTAGAGCTTTCATCCATCTAGACCCCAGGAGACTTTGCTTGCTGTTTGCTCCGTGTTTATGTCACAACTTTGATGTGGTTGCAAGAGGGGGTGAATAAGGCTTCTACCATCTACACTTTTTTGCCTGGTCTCTCCCCACTCCCTCTTTTTTTCACTTTTTGATTAAATGTCTGTTTACTCTTAAATTATTATAATTCTATAAAATAACTCTGTCTTCCATTGGTAGACCCAAGATGCCCAAGAAACAAAAACTAAATTTCATACCACTTCCAGCATCTGCCTGTTTTTTACTATAAATGAGATTGTACAGGCACAAGTGGGAGATAAGTTTTCACAAGGTAAATTGATGGGAGAAAGTATATACCCAACCCCTGTTCCAATTATTCAATCCCTTTGCTCTCCTCCTAATTCTCATTTACCAATATAATGTAGCCTGATTGGTTTTCTACTGTTGGTGAAGTATGTTACAAGTATGAAAAGGAAGAAAACTAGGATGAACCCTGTGGTGTTAAGTTGGGTTTTGGGGTATCAGTGTGAATTCAGGGTTTTCAATATATGTAGCTCATTATAAAAATAAATACAAATGTAAAAAAGTGTGTACACATACGTACATATATCCCTAGCTCTGTCTACTAGAGGACCTGGGAGTATGGACACCTCAATAGCAATGACTACATCTAGTGCCCAAATTTTAGCTTCTAAATACCATATCACCTGAAAGGAAAAAATGGAGAAATGACTGATGCCAGGGCTGATACAGGGAAAGTACAAGAAGAGCCTAGAATACCTTGTTTATCATAAAGTAAAGAAAGTGCTAAAAGAACGGTGGGGATGTAAAAAGAAAATGAGTGATGGCGATGTGATAAAAGGACATAGGAGTCAACTTGGAGGGGCTCCCACTTGCCAAATCTGAGACAATTCAATCACCAAAATTAATGATGATGAAGAATTATAACCCTCTAAATAAAATAGTAATCCACAAGTCCACACTGATTTAAATAAATGATTGGGAAGAAGGGAAAGCTTCTTCCAACTAGTAAATGTAAAAGGAATGATGGAATCTTCATAGTAATAATTCATTCAAGAAACATCAGTGGGTGATAACTAGTTGATGAAAGTTTGATGAGGAATATGACATTTACACAAGATGCTTATTAACTACAAAGATTAAAAAAAACTTTCATTGGAGAAATCTGGCAGGCACTGCCTTAATCAATGACAAAAATTAACATTAACTATCATGGGAGTTGTGCCACGACATAGGAGGAATGGAGAAGACACAGCAGTACTTCTGCTACTATCTTGCCCAAAATTCGTAACTTGAATCTATCTAGGAGGAAATACCAGACAATCCCATACTGTGGGACATTCTACAAAATAGCAGACATGTAATCTTCAAAAAAATCAAAGTTATGAATATGAAGGAAAGAATGAGAACTGCATTAAATAAAAGCAAATTAAAGAGACATGACAACTCAAAGAAATGTGTGATTCTGGATCCTTTTACTATAAAGAACTTTTGGAGGAGGGTTAGTAAAACTCAAATGTCTGTGGATGAGATAGTAGTAATGTAGCAATGTTGGTATCCTGATTTTGATTGCACTGAGATTATATAAAAGAATTTTCTTATTTGTAAGAATAAGACACTAAGTGCTCACAGATAAAGGAGAATCATGTTGGCATCTTACTCTCAAATGGTTGGCAAGAGGTGAGGGGTTGGAAGGAGTTCTCTCTACTATTCTTCCAATTTTGTTGTGTGTTTGAAAATATTTCAGAAGAAAAATTAAAAAATGAAATGTAATCTGGTAGAGGAATTTTGATGCAAATTTATAGAAAGTTTAATGGTGAAATATTCTTTAGATATATTTACCTCTAAATTTATTTATCTAGTAGCCAGATAAATAGGGCTTCATCAAGAGATGAGATCCCAAGGATTGATCTGGCTATCAAAGTTCAATCATTTCCCATCAGTTCTTCAAATTGTCAACTTCTACTTAAGTGATGAATTAGTATAAGAGGAAAGCAAGCTGCGGGCAGCATATCTATGTAGGAAACACTTTTTATGAGAATAAAACATAGAAGCTTGCCTGTTATGCAAAGATTTAATTGAAATGATGATCGACATTATATTCTTGCCACACATTTCAGTAAGCCATGACTCTAAGTCAAACCTTCTGGGACATGCTTCCCCTTCCTTTTCTTCTCGCTTTCTCATATACTCATCTGTTACTGGAAAGCCATTGCTAATGATGTATAGTACATGTACATTACAACATTCATTAGCTAATTTAACAACAGTCTGGTGATCCTTCCCATTACAGCTCTTTATTGGCTGATGAATTCTGCCAAGATGGGAAAAGCTTTGTGTAAGCAACTTATCTTTAAGGTAGTTTATATACGGGTGCTTCCTAATCTTCTCTTGATCATTCTGTCCTGCCAAGCAGTTTAGATCTTTCTTTTCTAACTTTACTGTCCTGTCTGGGTTTGGTTTGTTTATTCCTTGCCTTTCAATTTAATGTCTTTCCTCTACTCAGTCTTTAATTTTTAATGAAAACTGTTGCTCCTCACCCCTTAAATATAGCACTTTTTACTCACACTGTTTCTTACAATTCATTAGTCAAGAATTTCACCCCTTCCCTTACATATCTCTTTAGGAAAGATGAGTATAGGGGTGGGGAAAACCCTTTTCAGACCTTTTAGGCAGATTAGTGTATTTAAATAAAAAATTAGAATCATCAGGGGCTAAGCATCCAGGCTTCTTAAATATCACCTGAGCAAAAGAAAGACATTACTCTGAGGTTTGAATATGTCATTCTCTGATAGAAGTTCAGCATAGGCCTGTAATTAAGAGAGTACCTAAAAATATACTTCTTTCAGAAGTCTCTTCTCCACATTCCCATGAGCACTTGCACTTTGTTTCTCCATTATTTCCAAGTAAGATATGACACCTCCTAGATGGACCAGTGTATTTTGGAGGAAGCAGGGGGAGAGAGTTTATTATGCAAATATAATAAGGAAGTGTTTATTATGCAAACAGCAACTGAGTTATGTGTCCTTTAAGACTACTAAATAGTTTTTAATTACAGCTATATCAGTAAATCCCATAAATATGCAAATGCAATTAGTTCACAAAATAGGCCTTTAAATATCTTTATTCCTCTCCAACAAAGTTCTTTGAAGTTAATCGCCAACTCTCTTTGTTTGCTCCCTTGGCAGTCGTGCTAAATTTGACAGAAATTTTGACAGATGTACATATTCAGAGGGAACCAAATTTTCTGAGCACATCTGGTCAGGCTGGAGGAGAAAAGCAGAAATGGACACTCTCGCCAAACTCAAATTTTTAATGAGAAGAGTCCCATGTGAGATTTCTTTTACTTGATAGCATTGTCCTCTGAAATAAATATCAAGGTTACCACTGGGGGACCACTTCAAGTCCAAGCCACACTCAACATTTGAATTTCTTCTGGCTCAGAATTTTATTTTTAATAACACTACACTTTTTTCTGGTTCCTAAAAAAAAAATGATAAAAAAAAGAAAATAGAGTCTCCTATGACTCTGGCCCTCATGGCTTATATGACATGTTTTCTATGGGAAGTCACAAAACAAAGGAGCTAAGGTTCCAGCCTTTGGAGTCAGACACACCTCATTTTGCCTCCCAGATTATTGCTAGATGCTCATGGCCTTGGTCAAACTGTTTATTGTTGACAGGCTTCCAGTCAAGATGGCAGAGTAGGTAAACTCTGTGTTTGCCTCCTCTCACAATCACATTAAAATTACAACTCAACTACAGAATAGCCATTATTGGGAGTGTCCTGAAATCTAGTTGTAAAGAAGTCCTACAACTGGGGACACACAGAAGAGGCCACCATGAGACTGGTAGGAGGGGTCGAGATGTGTAAAGATCTGGTCTCATATCCACATGTAGCTGTTGAGAATGAAGAGGGATGTCTCAGCTGTGGAGATCTCCCAGAAGAGTGTGGGGTCTTGGCCTCATACTGAGCTCCCCAAAGATTCCAGTGCTAGGAAGAGAAATCCCCACAAAATCTGCCTGTGAAAACCAGTGGAAATTGTGGCTGAGTGAGCTGGAGGGCAGCTCAAGTTTCAGACATTTCTTTGAGGAGCCCTCACGTGAACTTACTCACTGATGGACTCACTTGCTCTGAGTTCCAGTGCTGGGGCAGCAGCTTGTAAAGCAGCAAGGACATATTGGGAGAAACTGAATTGTCTGGCTTCAGGGTGAGGGCTGGAGGGGCAGCTTTCCCTCAGGCAGTAATGATGGCAAAATCTATTGTTCATTTGTTGGGTCTCCCTATGCCCAACATGCAGACAAAAGCAGCCACCATATCTGAGTCTCTGCCAACTTCACTAACACTGGTTACCCTGCCCTGGAGATTCCCTGAGACTCTGAGTTGCTCAATTTGCAGGCCCACCCTTCCAGTGGCTTCTTCATACAAATGGGCTATTGTGGCTTATGTGCAAACTTTTCTAAAATTTCTCAAAGTTTCACAAAACCTAAACAAGCAGCATCTGGCCTTGGCATGCCCTGTACCTCTTGCTGAATAGCTTCAAGCCCAGCACTAGCAGCACTAGTAGAGTAAACTTGGTTGTAGGTCCTTGCTTTTCATCACTCTAACCAGCAAAGCTATTACTTAGAATCAAAGGGCAGATAAAAAGCTTCCCAGATGAGAAAAAAACTAAAGAAGTTCATCACCACCAAGCCAGTATTACAGAAAATGTTGGAGAGACTTCTGTAAGAAAATATATATATATGTATACACACACACACACACACACACACACACACACACATGAATGATAAAATGGCAATAACTACATATCTATTGACAATTACTTTCAATGCAAATGGATTAAATGTTTCAATCAAAAGATACAGTGACTGAATAGATAAGAAAACAAGATCTTTACATATACTGCCTACAAGAGACTCACTTCAGATCAAAAGACACACACAGACTGAAAGTAAAGGGATGGAAAAGATGTTTCATGAAAATGAAAACAAACAAGCAAAAAGCTGGGGTAGCAAATACAGACAAAATAGACTTTAAACCAAAGGTTATAATAAGAGACAAAGAAGGACCCAGTAATACCACTTCTGGACATTTGTTTGAAGAAAACCAAAACATTATTTCAAAGGGACATGTGTACCCATATGTTTATTGCAGCATTACTTACAATAACCAAAAATTGGAGGCAACCTGGGTGTCCATCAATGGATTAATGGATAAAAAAGAGGTGGTACATATATACAATGGAATATTACTCATCCATAAAAAAAAAAGAAAGAAATCTTGCCATATGCAACAATATGGATGAACCTAGAGGGTATTATGTTGAATGGAATAAGTCAGACAGAGAAAGACTAATGCCACATGATCTCACTTACATGTGGAATCTAAAGAATGAAATAAACAAAACAGAAACAAACTCATAGATACAGAGAACATTTTGATGGTTGTCAGATGGGAGGAGGGTTGGAGGAGTGGGTAAAAAATGTGAGTAATTAAGAAGTACAAATTGGTAGTTACAAAGTAGTCACAATGATGTGGAGTACAGCATAATGAATAGTCAATAATATTGTAATAATTATGTATGGTGTCAGATGGGTACTAGATTTATGAGCATAATCACTTTGTTAGTTATGTAAATGTCTAATCACTATGTTGTATACCTGAAACTAATATCATATGCCAACTTTAATTTTTTAAAAATTGCTTCCTGTTTCTAAGCCTTAGTTTTCACATTTGTAAATAGGGTACCATAGACTCTGTTTAGTTTTCTATGGCTGCATATCAAATTACCACACACTTAGCAGCTTAAAACAAAACTCAAGTATGAGCTTACAATTCTGTAGGTCAGAAGTCCAGGCACAGCCTGGGTGGATTCTCTGCTCAAGGTGCCACAAGGCAGAAATTATGGTAGTAAACTGGAGCTGGCTCTTACTGCACCAATTCTGTGTCCAGTGACATCAGGTTAGGAGCCTGGAATAGGCCATGATGAGAGTATTTGTCACATGGAAATTATCAAACACCACAAATCAAGACCCCTCTCACCAGCTAGTTACTAAACACCACCAGCGTACTATGGCTCACTCCCCCAATATACAGGGCCTCGTGGATTCTTTCAGGATAGCACTTATTTAAATGTATTGTGACTATTTGTTTACTTTACTGTTTCTTCCAGAATTCTGTGAATTTGTTGAAAGTAGAGCACTATATTCTTATTCACCTTTGTATCTCCAGCTCAGAGCTTGGTACCTGGTGAGCACTCATTAATGTTTGAGAAGAATAGGTAGATTTTTGGAAACATGGCAGTGTGAGAGACATCCCCAGGTCTCTCCCCTTAAAACAACAATAAGCTGAACATCTAAAACTCAACAAAAAACACCCAAACTGTACATCAGCACATCTGCGCAAAAGAGCTACCACAGGTCAGAACCTTGGATGTCGGGCAGTGGACCGGGAGAAAGAAAGAAGCTGCCTCTCGCAGCAGCAGGAGCTCCCTGTAGCAGGAGGGGGAGGGGCGAAGGAGCCAGGAGTTCCAGCAGGGAATTCCCTGAACAGCCCTGCCTGGAAGATTTAGTGAGTTCTACGCAGCCAGTGGCAGGGCCCAGTCATCAGGGCAGAAGGCAGAGAAGCGGCTGGCAGAGACACAACAGTTGATTTTTACCAACCACTGTTGCAAAACCAAGGCTGAGCCACAGTCCCCAACCCCCAACCCAGAGGGCCCCTCCCCCTATACCCTCCGATACCTATCACCGCGGAACTCCAGGGAAATGTGAGCAAACACCACCAAAACTGTTGCTAATACTGACAGGGACTGAAACTGAGGGTAGCGAGTGTGATTAAATATCTATTAGAAAATAAAAAGGCATTTTTAAAGCTTTATATAAAGCAAGGATCCAAGAGGCTTAGACATCACCTACTGGAAACCAAGAGAAAAGCACCTTCTTTGCAACAGGCTAAAGAGGTATTTATATAATAAAACTTCTTTATGGAAAAAAAGCAGAATACATTTCCATTAATGCCCAGGTGGAGAAATAGTCCATTAAACATCATGTACAACCAAAATGACAAGGCATCTCAGAAAGAAAGAGAAAAATCTCCAGAAAATAAGCTTACAAACATAAAAATATGCAATTTAAATGACAGAGAATTCAGGATGGTACTTCTGAAAAAACTCAGTGAGTTCTAAAACAAGTCATATCAATAATTTCAGGAATTGAAAAAATAACTAGATGAGCAGAGCAAGGAGATTGAAACCCTCAAAAAGAACAGACTAGGTCTTCTGGAGATAAAAAACACACTTCAGGAGTTGAAAAATGAAATAGCAAGCTTGGGAAATAGAGTCAACCAAATGAAGAAAAGAATCACTGATATCGAAGACAGAAATCTAGAAATAAATCAGAAGGAAGAGAGAAACCAAAGAATGAAAAATAATGAAAGAGAAATTCAAGAACTAGCTGATACCACCAGGAGAGGAAACATAAAAATAATGGGCATTATCAAAAGTGAGGAAAAGGAATAGGGATTAGAAAGCATTTTTAGACAAATAGTGGATGAGAATTTCCCAAATCTAAGGAATGAGTTGGAGCTTGAAATTCAAGAAGTAAACAGAACATCCAATTATCTCAACCCTTCACCAAGACACATTGTATTAAAATTATCAAAAATCAATGACAAAGACAGAATTCTCAGGGCAGCCAGGCAGAAAAAAAAAGGAAACTTATAAAGATAAACCCATTAGATTATCCTCAGATTTCTCAGCGCAAACCTTACAAGCCAGAAAGGAATGGAAACAAATATTTAAACTATTAAATTAAAGGAACTACCAGCCTAGAATAATGTATCCAACTAAACTCTTCTTTAGATATGAAGGAGAAATTAAGACTTCCAGACATACAAAAATTGAGAGAATTCACTACGAGGCCTGTGCTACAGGAAATACAGAAAGGGGTCAGTTCACCTAAAACAAAATGACAAAAAAAAAAAAAAAAAACATAATTAGGAGTAAAGTGACTATCAGGCAAATAGAAGCAGAGGAGTGCAAACTTTACTAGGAACAGGACATTATAAGCTTAAATTAATAAGAAAATTGCTATTACAAGATAGTAATGAATGTTCAGCATACATAGGGACAAATTAAGATAACAATGATTGAAAAGGCGGGATTCAAAGATCCAAATTCGCAAAGGGGAATGGAGATAAGGCACATGCAGAAGAAAATGAATGACTGTATATATATAACTATCCTTTACATATTTGTAATGGTAACCACATGCCAAAGATTCAGAACCGAAGTATATAACATAAAACAAGAAGGACCAGAGGGAAAACCCACAGAAGCCAACCAAAATGAAGAAAACAGAAACACAAGGACAAGGAAGCAATGGAAACACTGAGCTATCAGAAAGCAAAGATAAAATGACTATAAGAAGACCTCATATTTCAATAATCACCCTCAATGTAAATGGATTGAACTCAACAGTAAAAAGGCACAGATTCAGAATGGATCAAAAAACAAAGCCCAACCATATGCTGCCTCCAGGAGACACATCTCAGCTCCAAAGACAAATATAGACTCAAAGTGAAAGGTTTGAAAATGATATTTTAAGCAAATGACATTCAGAGTAAAGAGGGAGTAGCAATACTAATATCAGATGAAATAGACTTCAAAATAATGTTTGAGAAGAATAGAAGGAGGGGAGGGAGGGAATTATTAACAAATTGTCAGAAAAAAATTTGATTTATAGAAGAAAGATGATAGCAAAAAGGGCCTGGCTTTTTCACAACCATGTGTGTATGCTTCCCTTTCACCATCCATCTCACAAAGGCTGAGTGAGAATGGCAGCTTGGGTTCAGAGCAAGATTGTTTTTATTTGGTTTGCTCCAGAACTAGCTAGCAAGCATGCAAAAGATAAACAAAAGACACAGATACAGGTAGTTCATGCCTCTCTTTGATTCTCTCAGGGGGTGCCTATGATTCATGGGTCTTGCAGTTGCCAGGAGTGAGATATCCCCCTAAAATCCAGAGGAACATAGAACCATGGACTTGCTGCATCTGTCTATGCCCCTGACTACATCAGTTCCAGGAAAGTTAGGCTACAGCATAAAGTAGATAATCTTACTCAGTAAGCCATGCTGTCCAGGCCTTCTGCACAGATTATGAGCCTCGAAGTCTTCCTGTGACAACACTGGGGAATGTCCCCTGATCTGCGGCTTATTGCAAGGCCCAGGACTTTTTCATTAGTCCCATTTAGGAATTTGCTATGGAGAGGCCCGAATACTGTCAATCACAGCAGCCAATAAGATATTCTGGTTCTGGTCTAAATTTCTGGATACCTCCATCTCTGCTGTGGATGCAAGATGGGGCAAGGGCTTTGATCTTTTAGAACTTGTTTCATTCATTCATTCATTCATTCATCTTGTCACTGTGGGGAATTGTGGTAGACATATATAAAGGATATATAAAGATAAGAAAGCTCAAGGAACTTGGGATGGAGGTTACAGATAGAAAACACTTATAATACAATGAGATAAATGCCAGAAGTTGAGTGAATTGGCAAAGATGGGAATGAAAGAAAAGGAGCCCAGACTTGGGGTGGAATGAAGAGAGGCTTTCACAAATGGCATTTGTGCTGGGTAAAGACAGTCAGCTAAGTAAGAAAAGGGAGAATGGGGCTAATAGCAGAAGGAATAGCATGCAAAAAGACAGGATGGTGAGATAAGAGAGCATGGTTATGTTCCAGGAGGCTGACAAGCCTCACTTTGTAAAATGTGGGGGGAGGCAGGGGCAGATGATTCCAGATTCACATGAGTTGTGTGTATTAAAAAGTTCATGTTACAAAAAGTGTTGAGGGAAAATAAAATAGAAAGTGAAATATTGTATAAGTCTCTACAAGTGCTGTGATTACAAAGCTGTCTCCAAATGGCCTGTAGCAATTATTCTAAAATGCACAACAGCTGTATTTGTCTCCTTTCTACCATTGCTGAAATTTACACTGTCATTGCTCCAGGAGAAAGGCTTGGCACTAATAATAGGTTGGCTGACTATGGCTGGAGTGTGACAGACCTCTAGTTAGAGCCCTTAAAGACTGTAAGCAGAGGAGTGGGAAAACGGAAAGCTCAGTGGAAATCAAAGTGAATGTAGTCAGAGCGCCGCCTTGTGGCAGCTGTCATGCCTGCAGCCCCAGAAAACAACCGATTTTACCTTTTGTTATACAGGGAATATTTACATGACTTGAAAGTCAATGTTGTGCCTCTATTTATGTCACCATACTTTTTTGTTTGTTCTATACATCCCTCCTCAGATTACCCAACACCAACTCACACCAACCAACCTAATTTATTTCTACTCTGCTTACAACTATCAACAAATTCTTTTCTGTTTACTTCTTTACTCTGTTTCATCCAAACTCTTTGTCCCTAGGAGCTCCCAAGTTTCCCAGTGACTCAGTGACTTCCTAAGGGGTAACTTCTCAACTCTCTTCCTAAGACAGGTAATAAATAAAGCCTTGGTTATCCATCTCTGAAAATAAACAGTATTATTAAAAGCTATGTAGAAATTTAATATTAGACAGAATGGACAAAATTTCATTAAGTTGACTGTCTCAAGCTGGATTTTTTGAAGCATACCTGAGATAAGAATCTGTGTATGAGTGTTTAATATATATGTACTCACAAAAGGAATAGCTAAGGAAATCAGGTGGCTTTAGTCTGACCCTGAAGGAAAACTTGACAGTGAAAACTACACTAAGAGTTTGTTCATTAGTAATGGAGCCTGGCTGTCATACTCTCTTTCACACCTATCAGTTACTTGCTATGAGCCAGAGGGCAGTGGTGGCATGTAGTGAACTCCCAGGTATTTCCTGCTCTTTTCTGGAGCAGACAAAACTTTAGTAGCCCAAGAGAAGTCTCTAAAAAAGTTCTGGGTTTGGGTCTTTGGAAGCAATATAACACACAAGGCCTAGAGAGGGGAGCAGAGAAATAGTGAAAGGAGATCTGAGAAGATCTGGGAAGACCACTGAAGGTCTCCACTGCAGAGAGAGTGAAAATTCATTGGAGGCACTAAGTTTCTTATTTCTCCAGAAGACAGTTGCTTTCTAATGAGCCTGACAATCAACTTTTCAAAGCCTAATCATATAAATATATGTATGTATATATATATACACATACATATATATGTATATATATATATGTGTGTGTGTGTGTATGCACGCGCGCACACGTGCACACACACACACACACACACACACAGAGGACACTGTTTCTGATACTATTCTTGCCAAAGGAAGCTCTTCTCTCTTCAAAATACACAATAATGGTTTTGCCACAAATATTTGCAGAGGCTCATGATTCCTAACTTGATCACATCTTTTAAGAATAAAATATGAATTTCCCATCAAGATGGTGGAGTAACTAAACAGTGAACTTGCATCCTGTCATAGCCACATCAAAATTACAACTAAACTACAGAACAACCATCACTGAGAATCGCCTGAAGCCTAGTTGAACAGAAGTCCTATAACTAAGGACATACAGAAGATGCCACATTGAGACTGGTAGGAGGGAGAGAGATGCAGAACAGGCTGGTTGCCATACCCATGTGTGGTGGTTAAAACTTGGGAAGGATATCTCAGTTGCAGAGTTTCCCCTGGAGGAGCAAGAGTCTCAGCCCCACACCAGGCTCCCCAGCTCAGGGTTCCAGACTAAGAAGTCCCTACAACTTCTGGCTGTGAAAACTAGAAGAGTTGTAACTGAGTGAGACAGAGGGCAGCTGGAGTCCCAGGTATTCCTCTAAAAGTGCCCACGAATGGAATTACTCGCTGATGAATTCGATCCCTCTGAGCTCCATCAGTGCTGAGGCAATGGCTCAAAAGGTACCAGGGACATACAGGAAGATCTGAATTGTCTGGCTTCAGGGCAAGCACTGGAGGGGTAGTTTTATTGCAGATGAAAGTGCTGGCAGAGGGCATTGTTCCTTTGTTGGGACTTCCCCACTCCTGGCAGGCAGATGCAGGTGGCTGCCATATTTGAGTCTCCATTCACCTGGCTAACATTGTTGGCCCTGTTCTGGTGATTCCCTGAGACCCTGCCCCATCAAACTTCAGGCCCACACAAGCCACTTTCAGTGGCTTTTACATGCAAATGGCCTGTCTTGGTTCATGCTGTGGACTTACCTAAAATCTCTCCAAATAAACAGCATCTAGCGTTGGCATGTCCCATTGCTAAGCAGCCCCAAGCCTGGTATGAGTGGCAGCTGGCCTTGGTCCGCAGTTTAGTCTCTCCTAGGTGCCTCCAAGCCCAGCACAATTTGCAACCATCTACAGACCACTTTGTAGCTAGTGGCCCTAGGCAGGACATAGGCAGCAGCCAAACTTGGCTATAGCGGGACCCCTCCCAGAAAGCCCCAAGGACAGCATACGCGATGGCCAGCTTCAAACCACGCTGGAACACCACTGAGCCACCTCCACAAATGATACACCCAAATGGCAGACTGGGCAATACCAGAACCCTTCTAGAGCAAATCTTGTTCCATAGGGTCAGTCCCTGCACAACAGCTTTTGCACTACAGTCATGGCCAGTCTTCACAACTAATAAGCCTGATGGCTAATCCCTTCCACTGATGTGCAAACAGCAACCAAGGCTCAACTACAATAGACAGGCACACACACCCACACAAAGGGTACCCCTGAAGCGCTTGACTCAGGTAACCAAGGAGACTGTGCCACTGGGCTCCACATAAGGCCACTTTACCGAGATTGGGAGACATCACAGCTCTACCTAATACATAGAACCAAAGAGAGGCAGGCAAAAAAGGACAAAGAAACATGTATCAAATGAAATAACAGAACAAAGCTTCAGAAAAAGAATGCATCAAAATGGAGACAAGCAACCTACCAGATGCAGAGTTCAAAATACTGGTTATTAGGATGCTCAATGATCTCAGCAAGAACTTCAATAAAGAGATAGGAAAAATAAAAACGAAAACAGAAAACATGAAAAAGAACGAGTCAGAAGTGAAGAATAGAGTAACTGAAATTATATATAAATATATATAATATATATATATTATATATATTAGAAGGAATCAACAGTAGATTAGATGAAGCAGATGTTTGAATAAGCAATTTAGGTAAGGTAGCAGAAAATACCAATCACAACAGGAAAAAGAATGAGTATAGTTTAAGGCACCTCTGGGATAACATCAAGTATACCAACATTCGCATCATTAGGGTACCAAAAGAAGAAGAGAGAGAGCAAGGAATTGAAAACCTACTTGAAAAATAATAACAGAACACTTCCAATATCTGGCAAAGGAAACAGACATACAAGCCCAGAAAGCACAGAGAGTCCCAAACAAGATGAGCCCAAAGAGACTCAAGACACATCATAATTAAAATGCCAAAGGTTAAAGACAGAGAATTTTAAAAGCAGCAAGAGAAAAGCAGTTAACTACAAGGAAGCTCCCATAAGACTGTCCCCTAATTTCTCAACAGAAACTTTGTAGTCAAGAAGGGATTGGCAGGAAATATTCAAAGTAATGAAAAGCAAGGACCCACAACCAAGATTACTCTACCCAACAAGTCTATTGTTTAGAATCAAAGGACAGATAAAGAGCTTCCCAGACAAGAAAAAACTAAAGGAGTTCATCACCACCAAACTGGTATTATAAAGAAATGTTACTGGGGTTGGGGAGGAGAAGAAGAGGAAGAGGAAAGATAAAAAATATTAATAATAAAATGGCAATAACTACAAGTCTATCAACAATTACTTTTGTTGTGAACACATTAAATGCTTCAATCAAAAGATATAGGGTGGCTGAATGGACAAGAAAACAAGACCCTTACACTGCCTGCAAGAGACTCACTTCAGATCAAAAGACATACACAGACTGAAAGTTAAGAGATGGAGAAAGATGTTTCATGAAATTAGAAACAGAAAACAAAAAAAGCTTGGGTAGCAATACTTATACCAGACAAAATAGACTTTAAAACAAAGGCTATAACAAGAGACAAAAAAGGACACAATAATACCACCTCTGGGTATTTATTTGAAGAAACCAAAACACCATTTCAAAGGGACATGTGCATCCATATGTTCACTGCAGTATTATTCACAATAGTCAAGAATTGGAGGCAACCTGTGTGTCTATTAATGGAAGAACGGATAAAGAAGAGTTGGTACTTACACACAATGGAATACTACTCAGCTTTAAAAAAAATGAAATCTTGCCATGTGCAACAATATGGATGGACCTAGAGAGTATTATGCTGAGTGGAATAAGTCAGACAGAGAAAGAAAAATGCCATATGATCTCACAGGGGAAATCTAAAGAATGAAATAAACAAACAAAATAGAAACAAACTCAGATACAAAGAACATTTTGATGGTTGCCAGATTGCAGTGTGGGTAGGTGGGTTGAAAGATGGATGAAAATGTTGAAGGGATTAAAAAGTACAAATTGGTAGTTACAAAATGGTCATGGTGATGTGAACTGTAGCATAAGAAATGTATTCAGTAATATTGTAAAAACTCTGTATGGTATCAGATGGGTACTAGATTTATTGGGGTGATCACTTCGTAAATTGTATAAATGTCTAATCATTATGTTGTACACCTAAAACTAATATAATATCGTACATCAACTGTAACTAAAAAATTAAAAATTTTTTTAAAAATAAATATGTGATAATAAAATCTGAAGTCTTAAGTATACTAATGTGAAGTGTAAACAAGTAGTGTGCAATCCTGGTAGCAAATTAGGATTATCTGGAGTGTTTAAAAACCTTTTAAAAATTACCTGGGATTTACTTCCACAAATTCTTATGTTACAGCACAAGGTGGGGATCAGGCACTAGCATATTTCTCAAACTCCAAAGATGACTCTGATGTGTAGCTCGGTCTGAAAAGTACAAGTTTAAAGCAATGCAAATAGACTCACTTGTAGATGGGTGGACTGAATGTCCCTTCATTCAATTATTATTAAATTCTGCTTTGATGCTTATAAAAGGAAATTGTCGTGTTGTCTGTTTGGCATACATTTCTCTTCTCAGACAATTGCCTTTTTCTCCAGCTCCAGTACCCATGTGTATACTATTATCTCATCCTTTTTGACCAAAGCCAGTAGGACAAGGGGTGGACATCTAGTCCAAGTGGACCACTAGAACATCTCTTACAACTTGGCACCGGGACAATAAGCCACTAGCCAGTTGGTTAGTAGTGCTGGGGCTGGAAAAGTATTGTGGACCAGGGCTGGAGAGATGTCAGTTTTCACTATTTCCACAGAGAAGCAAAGAGTGCTTGACTACAGAGAATAAGGAGAAAACCCTACAGAGTGATCAAGGATGAGGAAGCACATATAGGAGCAGTCAAAAAAAAGAAGTAATTTTGATTCCTGATGATGCTTCAAGAACTGGTTTCAGTGCCTATGCAGATCAGCTACACTATGACGAGATTACTCTGCAGCCTCTAAAAAAAAATTTACCTTCCCTTCCACTTTTTACTTAAAGCAGCTTTGTGCTGATTTCTATTATTTGCAACTAAAAATGGCTTTGTTAATACAATGGTAATGTGGCCAGGTACAAAGTTTGTGCCCCAAAAAATCTCTTGGATAAAGTATGTAGAAGAATGTAAGTGATAGTGCATATACATTTCTGAGCCTATGTAGAATCATTCCTTGCCACCATGTTTGTCTGCCTCACTAGAGGTCACTTAAGGACAAGAGGCCATGCCTTAATCATCCAGCCAGCATCTAGCACAGTACAGTCAGATAGTGGATGTTCAATAAATGATTTTTGAATTCAACTATTAGGCTTGTCAAATAGAATATGTATTAGTTTGCTAGGGCTGCCATAGAAAGTACCACAGATTGGGTAGCTTAAACAACAGGAATTTATTTTCTCACAGTTCAGGAGGCTGGAAGTCCAAGACGGTGTCAAGAGGGTTGGTTTCTTCTGAGGCCTCGCTCCTTGGTCTTCATGTGGTCACCCCTTGATCTGTGTGTTTCTGTGTCTTAATCTCTTCTTGTAAGGGACCCCAGTCATATTGGACTAGGGATCACCCCAATAACTCAATTTAAATTTAATTACTCCCCTTTAAATGTCCTATCTGCAAATATAGCCAATTCTGAGGTACTAGGTGTTAGGACTTCAACATATAAAGTTTTTAGTAGGAGGGGAGATGCAATTCAGTCCATAACAATGTATGTTCATTCATTTACTTATTTCATACACTTTCATTTATTGTAATGAAACAGGCCTAGTATAATCCTCCCAACTAAAGACTCTTGAGTATATCATCATTGCTAAATGTGCCAACTCCTTTATATTCTTAGTTTGTAACTCTCGAAGAATCCTAGAGATTGAATTAACTCTAATTTACATGATAACCCTTTGGAGGAAATCTAAGACTACAAACTTTAGAAAAATAGGTAAGTTCCCAGCACACAGTCTTATTATTAAAACTGGAATGGATAGAGTTTTTAAAATTTTTGCTTCATTTTCATGTTTTAAAAAATAAGACTATTTTTAGGTCAATTTTGAATTCACAGCAAAATTTGGGACAGGTACAAAGATTTCTCACATATACCCTGACCCTATAAATGTACTGACATTCCCCACCAGAGTGATACATTTGTTATAATTGATAAACCTACATTAACTTTTCATAATTAACCAGTCTATAGTTTACATTACAGTTCATTCTCGATGTACAATATGTGGGTTTGGACAAATATATAATGACATGTTGATATCATAGAGAGTATTTTCACTGCCCTAAAAATCTGTGCTCTGTTTATTCTTCCTCCCCCTCACAACACTTGACAAACACTGATCTATTTACTGTCTCCATAGTTTCACATTTTCCAGAATGTCATGTAGTTAGAATCAGACATTTCAGATTGCTTTTTTTTTTACTTATTAATATTCACTAAAGTTTCTTTAATGTCTTCTCATGGCTTCATAGCTCATTTCTTTTTAGTACTGAATAATATTCTATTGTTTGGATGTCCCACAGTTCATTTATCCATTCACCTATTGAAGGACATCTTGGTTACTTCCAAGTTTTGGTAATTATGAATAAAGCTGCTATAAATATTAGTGTATAAGTTTTGGTATGGATATAAGTTTTCAGTTTCTTTGGGTAAATACCAAGGAGCATGATTTGGGAATTGTTTAGTTTTATAAGAAACCATCAAACTACATTCTAAAATGCTGTACTATTTTGTATTTCCACGAGCAATGAATGAGAGTTCCTGTTGCTTCACATCCTCATCAGCATTTAGTGCTGTCAGTATTCTAGATTTTGACCATTCTAATAGATGTGTACTGGTATTTCATTGTTTTAATTCGTATTTCCCTGATGAGAAATAATGTGGAGCATTTTTTCATATGCTTATTTGCCTTTGGTGAGGTTTCGTGTTAAGGTCTTTGGCTCTTTTTTTGTTTGTTTGCTTTTTGTATTGTTGAGTTTTAAGAGTTCTTTGTATCTTTTGGATAACAGTTCTTTATCAGATATGTTTTTTGTAAATATTTTCTCCACGTCTTGGGCTTGCCTTTGCATTCTCTTGACATCGTTTTTCAAAGAGCAGAAGTTTTAATTTTAATGAAGTCTAGCTTATCAACGATTTCTTTCATGAATTGTGTGACTTTGGAGTTATAGATTAAAAATCCCAAGGTCAGATAGGTTTATTCCTGTGTTATCATACAGGAGTTTTATAGTTTTGTGTTTTACATTTAGGTCTGTGATTCATTTTGAGTTAAATTTTTTTAAAGGATGTTAGGTATGTGTTTGAATTAATTTTCTTCTGTATGTGGATATCTAGTTATTCCAGTACCATTTATTGAAAAGGCTATCTTTATTTATTGTAATTCCTTTGCTCCTTTGTCAAAGATGAGTTGACTATATTTATGTGGGTCTATTTCTGTGCCCTCTATTCTACTATTCTGCTGCATTGTTCTATTTGTATTTTTTTTTTTTTTTTTTTTTTTTTACCACTGCCACACTTCTTGATTCCTGTAGCTTTACAGTAAGTCTAAAGTTGGGTAGTGTCAGTCCTCCCACTTTGTTCTTCTTTAATATTGTGTTGGCTATTCTGGGGTTTTGCCATATAAACTTTAGTATCAGTTTGTCAATATTAATGAAATAAGTTGCTAGGATCATGGTTGGAATTACATTGAGTCTATAGATCAAGTTGGGAAGAAATGACATCTTAACAAGATTGAGTCTTCTTATCCACAAACATGGAATATCTCTCCATTTATTCAGTTATTTCATTGTTTAGAGTTTCATAGTTTTCCTCATAGAGATCTTGTACATATTTTGTTAGATTTACACCTAAGTATTTCATTGGGTGGGGGGAGGGGTGTCAGCACTGAGCTGATCAAGAAGGGAAGGCTTCAGTGGTGAGACACTCAGTTGAAAGAATGCATGAGGAGCCGAAATGAGAATGAAACGGCAAGCACCAACTTTATTGCAGGGAGCGTGTGCTTCTGTACTAGGGGACCGCATGGGCTTTATATATGTCAGAGAATAATAGTGGCATTCCGCCACACATGCGTTATAAACAATAAGCTGAGTCATACTTGCGTAAGTTAAGCGTAGGCGCCTTACTACATTAATATAACATTTTAAATCCAGAGTCTTATTCCTAGCCACGAGCCTGGATCGTAGCCAGACCTGGGACCCACAGGGGTGATGTAAATAATTTTGTTTATAATTTCAAATTTCTCTTGTTCATTCCTCATATAGAGGAAAGTGATTGACTTTTGCATATTAACCTTGTGTCCTACAATGTTGATCTAATTACTTATTAGGGTTTTTCTGGTCAATTCTTTTGGCTTTTCTACATAGATGATCATGCCATCTATGAATAAAGACAATTTCATTTTTTCTTCTCAATCTATGTAACTTTTATTTCCTTTTCTTGTCTTAATGTATTAGCTAGAACTTCCACTATGACGTTGAAAAAGAATGGTGATAGGGAACTTCTTTGCTTTCTACCTGATCTTAGTGGGAAAGATTACAGTTTTCCATAATTAATGTTAACTGTAGAGTTTTTGTAGATATTCTTTATCAAGTTGAGGAAGTTCCCCTGTACTCCTAGTTTACTGACAGTTTTTATCATGAATGAATGTTGAATTTTGTCAAATGCCTTTTCTGCATTTATTAATACAGTCATGTGATTTTTGGAAATGGTTTTTCTAAGGCTTTTACTCTAGTTCTCATCCTAAGTTTAGTCAGGTCACTTTTAAATTATTTTACTTTTTAAAATTATTTTCTTCTTTTCTGTGCTTTGTTGTGTTACTTTTCAATGGAGATAATAATTTACATATAGTAAAATGTACAGATCTTTAGTATGCAGTCTGGTGAGTTTTGGAAAATGTATAAATTCATGTAACCAACATCCCAATCAAGATATGATAAATTTCCAAAAAGCTCCTTCATGTCCGTTGCCTGTTTTAGAACTTCCTATAATTAGAATCATATGTATATACATATGCGCACGGGCACACACACACACACACACACTGTCGGGCTTCTTCCTCTCAACTTAAGGTTTTTTGAAATTCACATATTTTATGTATATCAATAATTCTTTGATTTTTATTTCTGAATGATATTTTATCATATGGATATTACTCAATTTATTTATCTAGTTGCCTATTGATGGATATTTGGGTCATTTCCAATTTGAGACTATTAAATATAATAAGGACATCCTGGAGTAAGTCTTTTTGTGGATGCACACTTTCATTTATCCTAGGTAAAAACCTAAGAATGGATTGCTGGGTATATTAGGATAGATGTATGTTTAATATTTAAGAAACTACCAGATTTTCTCAAAGTGGTTTTACAATTTTATGCTCCTACTAGCAATGTATGTGAGTTTGGATTGTTCCACATCTTTTCCAACACTTTTATAAAGTCTTTTAAATTTTAGTCATTCTAGTGAGTACATAGTTATATCACATTGTATTTTTAAACTGCATTTCCCTAATGACTAATGATGTGTTGGCCATTCATACTTTATATATCTTTTTCTTAATGATTTGTAGGAATTCTTTATACATCTAGTTATAATTTTGTAAGATACATGTATTATATTTTCTTCCAGTCCATGGCTTATCTTTCCATTTTATTAACAGTCTTTTGAGGAGCATATTTTTTATTTTGAGTAGGCTAATTAATCAATTTCTTCTATTATATTTAGTGTACTTTATGGCCTGTCAAACTAATCTTTGCCTATATCTAGGTAGAGAAAATAATCTCTTATGTTGTCTTATCTCTAGAAGCATTAAAATTTTAGTTTTACATTTAGATATACAGCCTTTCTTGAATTAGTTGTTGTATATAATGTATATATTCATACAAATATCTTGTCACTATTCATCAAAAAGACTTTTCTTTCTTCCACTGAATTGTATCAGCACCTTTTCTGAAAATCAGTTGACTCGAACTTATTTCTGGACTCTTTATTCTATTGCACCGATATGTGTCTATCATAAGGTTTCTCAACTTGAGCACTACTGACATCTCAAACCAAATAATTTTTTGTTGTGGGAGCTCTCTTGAGAATTATAGGATATTTAGCAGTATCCCTGACCTCTATATCTGTAGTACCCATTCTCAAATTGTGAAAACCAAAAATGTCTCCTGGGGCGCAAAACTATCTCCGCTGGAAAATCATTGGCATATCCTTTTGCCAACACCACCTGACTTGAAATGGTTGGAAAAGGCAAAAGATGTATCTTAGCCTTTCTAGTATGGTTAAATACTAAGAATGATATCTTTTGATGAAGAAAAATCCTTAATTTTAACATAATTTAAGTTATCAATCTTTTATGGATTATGCTTTTTGTATCAGATTTAAGTAAGATATTCTCTTTCCTCAAAGCATAGGATTCTCCAAGTGTTTTACGAGTTTTAATTTTGATTTTTTTTACATTTAAGACTTTAATATATCTAAAATTAATTTCTATTTATAAGGCAAGCATTCAAAATTATTTTTTATACGGATAACTACCTATCTGAGCACAATTTATTAAGTCCATCCTATCCCCACTGGTCTATGATGCTGGTCTGTGAAAAATCAAGTTTGCAGAAATTAGCTTATTTCTAGTACTCTATTTTATTATTACCTTTTTATTTGGAGGCTAAAGTTATTTTCACCTTATAAAAAGGAAATTAGTTCCCAAGTGTTTAAGATTTTCATGAATTCTTCAGAACTCATGATTTTAAGATTTTTTTTTTTTAGTATTTCTATATTTTCTAGAGAAACAAAAAGAAGGGGATGTGACATTATTTTGAATACCAAGACCAAATGCTTCTAAAATGAAAATTAACTCATCAACTTTACTGTAAGTTGTTTCAATTTTCCACAAACCACATTTGCCTACAAGACAAATTTCAGGAAGGCTGGAAACCATCTATTTTTCAACTAGCGAAAAGAAAGCTATTTCTGAAACATCTTCTTAACACCTGCAATTTAACCTCATACATCATCTAATTATTTAATCTAGGGATTATAACAGAAATGTCCATACTCTCTCCTCCATAGCAAGAAAGTCCATTTCCTAATTGCTGATAAATTGGTCCTTAAGGATATTTCTGACTAGATCATTCCTGGAAAGGATCTTATAGCTCAAACAACGGTCACACCTGTCAATCAGCCTCAGCCATCAGCTTTCAAATCCAATTGCTCTGAAGCCAGTGGTAAAAACTATTTATAGAGTGAAGCCCAGAAGAATTATAAGTGTACATTTTTTTCTTTCCCTTTTTCTTTTTCTAACACCTTCCCTTCCTTCTCACTTATCCCACACAAGCTCCACATAAGTACTTAATAATATTGAAATGGGGTTATTTCATTATAATATAAGCTATATTTTGCGTTTGAGGCAAATCAGAAGCAGAAATATAAATTCATTGACTTAGAAAATAACCTAGCATTGGGACAAAAAATTTTCTAGGAAAGGGAAAAATATTTCGATTTCTCCTTTGAAAAAATACTCTGGAAACTATTCCCTTTTTTTAACATATCTATTTGCTATTACTTCTTATTTTTTTCCTGAATGCTCTTGAAATGATTATCAACTAATAAAGTAATTATTCTGGAGCCTTTATGTATGGGTTTTAAAGAGGAAAGAGAAGGGATTTTCTGTGGTGACCGCACATGTTCCTTGATACCCATTTTTGATATTTAATCACCATGAAGCTTGCCAGCTGATGATCAAGTACTGATGTATAGTGTTCATTAAGTGCTTTGGTTGGACAGGGTATATATAACTGATTACCATGACCAGAACCCAGTGGTAGTTAAATCCAAGGGGGCTGAGAGAATTTTTCAGATCTAGAGCCCTCAAATTGATTGGATAGGATTTTTAAGCCAGAGCCCTGTTTAGAACCATATAGCAGAAAGATTTTTAATCAAAACTCATGGGCTTATATACCTCTTTCAGAGACATGGGTATTGGACATCTCTGGTGGTCTTTTAACAAAATTTTCGTAAATAAGGGTAATAATTTTCCACCCAACATTAAATAAGCAATTTCCTGAAAGGAATGTTCAAAGACAAGAGTTGCTCCAGAGACATGATAAAGACACACAGAAATAAAGCTTCCCAGCAAAGTAGAAGCATGCAAATAAAATAAATTAAGAAATCAATTTGTTTTGCAATGACCCCCCCAGATTGAGGCAATAAACATACAGGTTTTGATTACTCATGGGAAAAAAAAAAGGCAAAGCCACAAACAAAAAGTCCTAAAACCATTAGACATAAACATGATTAGCCTGTTGAATGTGGAAGATTCTGATCACTCTGACAGTTTACCTGCCAGGGAAAGGTATCTCCAAGTGAAAGAAGAATCCCCAGTCATGGTCCTGGCTCCTGAGAGTAATCAGGTCTCCCATAGGAGCTGCACCTGTTTTTTTTATGCCACAAGCTGTGGTCACATGCAGACAGAAACCCTGTAGGTGAAACATCACAATCACATGGCAACATCGCCAGGATCACAGGAAAGGCCACAATCCATGTAAAATTCACACCAAAGATGCTGCCCAAGGCCTAGACCAGGTCAATAGTAATAGCAGTAACCCCTAAAAAGGGCTCTACCACAGCCAGCCTACATGTAGATTTGGGACAGCCAAAAGTGTGCCAAGTGGATTGCCGTCATGATACACATAAATGTGAAACAAGGTTAGTAGTTACAGTTTCCACCAAATTGTTGAAAATACAACTCCATTAGTGGCACCTTAGCTCTTAATATGCTCTCATAAGCATCTGGCACAAACTTAAAATACTACAAAATTTTGCTTTGAGCTCTAAAAAATCTAAAATGGGACAACTTGGCAATTCTTTTTTATTTTATTATTTTTTAAAATTAAATTTATTGGGGGTAATGCTGATTAATAACATTATATAAATTTCAGGTGTACAACCTCATAATATGATATCTGTATACTCTATCATGTGCCCATCACCTGAAGCCTAGTCTCCTTCCATCACCATGTATTTGACCCCCTTTACCCTCTGTGTCCTTCCCCCACACCCCTTCCCCTACGGTAACCACCATTCTGTTATCTGTATCTAGGTTTTTAAAATTTTGTTTCATTTTTTCATTTGTTACTTTTTGTTTTATATCTCACATATAAGTGAAATCATATGATCTTTGGTCCTTTTTCATCTTACTTATTTCACTTAACATAATATTCTCATGAGATTCCATGTTTATGGATTGGAAGAATTAACATTGTTAAAATGGCCATATTACCTGAAGCAATACAATCCCTATCAAAATCCCAATGGAAGTTTTCCTGCAACTAGAATAATCCTAAAATTTACACAAGACCACAAAAGACCCAGAGCAGCCCAAAGAGAGAGGGAAAAAACAAAAACAAACAAAAAAAAAGAGGCATCACAATCCCTGACTTCAAGCTATACTACAAAGCTACAATAATCAAAATAGTATGATATAGGTTGAGAAACAGACACACAGACCAATGGCACAGAATTGAGAGTCCAGAAATAAACCCACACATATATGGGCAACTAATTTTCAACAAAGGAGCCAAAAACATACAGTAGAGAAAGGAAAGTCTCTTCAATAGGTGGTGCTGGGAAAATTCGAAAGCTGCATGCTAAAAAATGATACTAGACTACTGACACCATATGCAAAAATTAACTCAAAATGGATTAAATACTCACTATAAGACCTGCAACAACAGATAGAAGAAAACATTATGAACCTTGGTTTCAGAGGGATTTTTTTAGAACTTGATCCCAGTGGTAATTCTTGCTCTTGATAAAAATTTTGACCAAGACTTTTTAAAGCACCATAACCAATGGGAGGGTCTGCAGGAAGAGCTAGTGCTTACAGGAAAACCCTACAGAAAGAACAGTATACTTATGATAAAGCTCTATGGTTGTAACCCCTTAACTTCCTTTTTCTTCTCTGTAAGTATCTCTCCATCTTGGCAGCAGTGGTGTATTCACTGAGCTGCAACCCTTTTTCTTGAATTTTTTTTTTTTTTTTTTTTTTTTTTGGTGATAAAACATCTAGTCAGAACTGTTTTATACTGGACACTCCCCATGCCCAAGTCAGCGTTAAGGCACCACGCTGGGCATCAGTGAATAGTGATTCTGATCTGTTCGGTTTAGACTACTTCATTTACCCTCCGCTTCTCTTTCTTTAAAGAATAATTTTTCGTGTCTCTGGACTTCGAAATGGCTACAGGACCAGGTGGGAAACCATCTATTAGGCGGTCCCTGGACAGGATTCCAAAATAGGGAGCAGCTTCAACGCGCCCGTGGGGAACGTTGAGCCAGTGATGAGTCCTAAAAATGAGTAGATCTTAAAAGCAGAAGGCGGAAAAACGCGCCTTGGGAGCGCAGGGTCCGCGATTTTCTAAACCATTTTCTGGACGCCAACTACCGGGAACGTAGCCGCACTCTTGAGCGACGCTGACCGTTAGGCGCGAGCGGGGCGGAGATCACGTGGCCAACGTCGGGTCAGAACCCGCTGTGCGCCGAAGCACGCAGCGCGCCTCGTCTCTCGGCTGTGCGCCTTGCGTGCGCGCGCAGGTCCGGGGCGGGGCCTATGAGCTGAGCGTCCGGCGCGCGCCTGGGCGGGGGCGGAGGCGGAGCCGGGGCAGGGCGGAGGGGCGGAGGGGCGGAGGGGCGGGGGTGGGGCCTCCGCCTCCCCCACCTCCTCCACCTCCTCTTACAGGGCCGGGCTGGCGGCGGCGGCGGCGGCGCCGGGAGGCGGGTGACCTGCGGAGGGGCTCCTCGACCATGACTGCGGAGCTCCAGCAGGACGACGCGGCGGGAGCAGCCGATCGCCACGGCTCGGTGGGCCCCGCGGGGGAGCGGGCTCCGGGTCCCAAAAGGGGAAGGGTGCCGGGTCAGAGCGGGGCCGCGGGGGCGGGCCGGGAGGGGGCTGCGGAGGGCGCCGGGGCAGTGGGGCGGCGAGGTTGAGGACGGGGGCTCGGCGGGGAGGCCAAAGTCTTTGCAAGGCTTGAGTCGCAAAGACCGAATTCGAGGTGTATTAGATATTTTGGAAAGCGAAATATAAAGGGCTGGGACTTGCGGTCGTCTGCATCAGGGATCTCTGAAAAGAGCGCTTCTGGGCCCCGACCAGAGGTGAGAAACTTCCAAAAGAGGCAGCTTTCGTCGTTTGGGGTTTTTTGTTTTGTTTTGTTTTGTTTTTAAAAGTCAGTTTTATGGCGGTGTTGCTTTAAAGAGCCTCACGCAGAGCGAAGTTATCTAACTTAAAGCCAGTATTTATCAACACCTTGTGAAAGACCTAGGGTCCTAGTTCCTACTTCCTATCTTCCTCTACCTCCCACCCTGCTTTTTTTTTTTTTTTTTTTTAAACAGAGAGCAGCCGCCCCAATAGTAATAGTAATAGTAGCATTCATCACTCTAGATTTTTTAAAGAGGGCAGCATGATGAACAGAAAGTATGTGGTTTTCCTATTCCTAGTATCTAAGAAGATTGAAATCAATACAAGGATTTCTGGGCTAAGATGGTGAAAGTAAAACAACACTGGTTTGGGAGAAAATCCAAAGGCTAATGTTTGTGTGAAGAAACTCGGGAAGTGGGCAATTTGAGAATGTCTTCTAATGTTACTTTGGAATGTTATAACTTAACGCTACCTCATCACCCCTTAAGCACTGCGCTTTTTCAAGACAGAGTGGGAAACCTGTCCCAAATAGTCAAATTCGATTTTGGAAATGAATTTCGTAAAAAGATTTACAGTACAAAGTTGTCACATACCTCCAAGTGAGAAACCTTTTATGCCTTTTTACTCTTTTCCTGCTCTCAGGAGACCAGTAGTGTAAAGTGAACACACTTCCTTTTAAAACTCCTATAGTGAAAGATACCTCCAGGTCCTGGGCACCAAAATGAGAGTATGTGCTGGTTTCTTAGAGAAATAGCATTGCTGGTGTTCAGTGCCTATTGGAATCTGAGTCAGGATTTTCTCTGGTTTCAGAGATCAATTCTGTTTGTTTTTAGGACAGTGACTTAAAAACAGGTGGGAAAATCTTACTTTTGAGACAGTCATGTTGATTTAGAGAAGAGACTATTTTAAGGGAGAGTAAGTCATATTTAAATTTGTCCGTGTTCTGTCAGTTGAGACCATGTGCCTGTTCATCAGCAGCATCTTCATTTCCCTGTGCCACAGTTTGAGCAGTGAACACTATCTCAGCACTCTCTGTTTAAGAGTGTGTATGTGAGGTGTTTGATGAGAACTTGTATATAAGTCATAGCTATTTTTGGAAAGCTTGGAACTTCAGTGGCCTGGCTGGCTGGAGTACCATGATTCTTGGCCACCTGCAGAGTGATGACATTTGTTGTTCTTCCCAGTGATTCGCTCCACACAGACAGATGATAAGTTTGGTATGCTTGATAATGTTTGCCCTTTTTGTTTTTACTTATGTAAAATGCTTGGAGTTAGCAAGGATAGGTTGAAGGAATCTTATTTGGAGAAAGTAACTTTCACATCTCAGGTGAAAGATTTTAATAACTTCTTCCTCATCTTGATAGGTTTCATGTTAGAATGGACTCTATTTCTCTATTTTTAATTCTCTGAAGCATTCTGCATGTTCCTTAGACCAGCAGTCCCCAACTTTCTTGGCACTGGGGACCAACTGGTGTTCCTCTGAGAATCTAATGCCTGATGATCTGAGGTGGAGCTGAGGTGGTGATGCTAGCACTGTGGAGCAGCTGCAATTACGGATGAAGCTTCGCTCCCATGCCCACCTCTCACCTTCTGCTATGCGGCCTAGTTCCTAACAGGCCGCAGACTGATAGCGGTCTGTGGCCCAGGGGTTGTGGACTCCTGCCTTAGAGGATCTTTAGTTCTTGTTGAGAAGAGCTTTCCTTCTCTGACATTGAGAAGCTATTTAAAACCTAGAATGCTTCTCTTCCCTTGTTGATCATTTGTACATGGGACAGACAGAACCCTCTTATAGCCTCCCAAGAATTTTAGTGAGGGAAAAATGCACTCTTGAAAAATGTTCTCAGTACTTACTCGAATCTAAAAGAGGGCACTTTGTGATAACAGTAAATTCTCCAGACTGCAGGCTGATATTCAAATGTCTAAAGAGAGTACTTATACCTTCGTGTATTTTAATCAATTCTTGACTTAGATTAAAAACAAAAAAGAAAAAAAAGCAACATTTACTGTTATCGTAGCATAAACAACTTGAAGTCAGATTGGTTTTTATAAACCTGTCATCCTTGACAGCTGTGCTAGGGTTTACCACATGTTCTTATGCTAACTGAAGCCCTATGAAAACCTGCCAGTTTCAGTGAAAATTTAATGTCCTTTTTGCTTTCTCTTGATTTATTGGCTTTTTACTCCATTTTATCTTGTCTCATTAATTGTGATTTTTGGAACATCAGAAAATTAGTGCTTAGTTGGTTTCCACAACTCTTCATGCCTCCTTAGCTATAAACAGTTTCTGCTTACACAGTGAGTACAATATTTATAAAACACATTGACAAATAATGCCTCAGTAGGCAGGATCTGCCCATGTGTTTTGTTTCACAAAGAAATTTAAAACAACAGACAAGTGAAGGAGATAATTTCAAGGAAAATAATGATGCTGGTAGTAGTAGTAGCTAATATTGTGCATGTATTGTGTGCCAGACACTGTGTTCAGAACTTAACATAAATTGTTTCAGTACTTATGACTACTCCATTGAGTTTTCTTATGAGAAGGCTTATACTTGTTAAATAATTTTCCCAGGGTCACCCAGCTAGTAGATGGTACAGCAAGGATTGAACCTAGTTCAATCAGGAGCCAAAGATACCCCTGAACCTGCTTCTTAACTGATGGACTCATTGTCTTAGGTCAGAACCTTTCTGCTACTCTCTTGAACTCTCCTGATGTTTTTGGTTTTTAATTTTTATTTTTTCAATTACAGTTGCCATTCAATATTATATTAGTTGCAGGTATACAACGTAGTTAAGACGTTTATATAACTTACAAAGTGACCCCTTCCATAAGTCTTGTACCCCCTGACACCATGTATAGTTATTACAGTATTATATTCCCGAAGCTGTACTTTACATCTTCATGACTATTTTGTAACTGTCAGTTTATACTTTTTAAAAATTTTAATACATTTTATTAACTCAGTATATCCAAAATGTTATTTCAACATGTCATTAGCATAAAAATATAAATGAAATATTTTGCATTCTTTTAAAAAGTATTTTGTCTTTGAAATCCAATATGTATTTGCCCTTAGGTAAGGTGACCAACACACCTTCACCTTTTTCACTTAGCCACCTCCCTAGAATTTTCCTGATGTTTTAAACTTTCAATTCTCCTGCACTCTTTCTGAATAGATAAACTTTTCAACCTGACCAAGCTTGTTGACATCTAAGGAAGGCTCTTCGTCTCATGGTTTTTTGTTTTTGTTTTTGTTTTTCCTCTTCAGCATCTCTTCTCAGTGGAAGAGGTACACTTCCCTTCTTCCTTTCTTAGAGTTGAATCTAGATCACAGGTGTCTAGAGACATTTTTGATTGTTACTATTGGGGGAGGATGTTACTGGTATCTAGTGAGTAAAAGCCAGTAATGCTGCTAAACGTCTTGCAATGTATAGGATATCCCCCACCCATGCAGAGAAAGAGTTGTCTGGCCCAAAATGTCAATATTGCTGAGAAACCCTGATATAGATGATGTCTCTCCTTATTCTTCTGTATTATCTCATGTCTCCTTTATGCTAGCCTAACCCCCAGACACATTTGCTGTCTTCTATTCCCTTACAACTCAAAATATGATCCACACATCTGCATTACCTAGTAATTTGTTAGAAATGTAGAAATTTAGATGTACTGGAGCCAGCTCGTATTGCCTTTCCAGCTGATTGTGTACATTTCTTCCCAACTCTGTTCAATTATCTCATGTTGGTAGCTTGAAATTGTCACAGTGGATACCAGGGCAATAAGCAAGCTCTACAAATCATCATATCACTGTTTGGGCCTCCACCCTAGACCTGCTGAATCAGAAGCTACCACTTGACAAGATCCCTGGGTGATAAACTTCAAGAAGCTCTATCCTACTCCATAGAATTCCCGTTTTCCATTCAGCTGTGAACACATGTCCCTAATCCTCAAAGAAGATAACAAAATCTGCTTCTGCCCTGTCCAGCTGTTGCCTTGTCCACCTCTTTGCTTTTATTTTATTTACTTTTTGAACAGTTTCTAAGTCTGTTTGTTTTCTAAAACATTTTTCCAATTACAATTTAATTCCAATTCATTGTAGGAAACCTGGAAAACAGACCCGGGCAACATTAGCCCTTGGCTGATAGGAGGCACAGCTCCCAGGCTGAGGCAAGTTGGTTCCCTGATTCTACCACAGCTTGAGGTGGCAGCAACAGGTTCTTCGAAAGCCCAGTTAGGAGATGACTGTAGGGACCATTCTAGTCTCCAGTAAGAACAGGGATGATAGAGAGGCTGACCAGGTAGCAGAAGGTTAGGGCAACAAGTGATTTTATGTGATCAGCATCCCCTGGGCTGCCCAACAAAAGCCTTGCCAACAATAGCAGGCTGTTAGTATTTGTCACTAGCAAATAAAAGGGATCTCTTGGAGGTGATTAGTGACCTATCACCTTACTACAAATAAAAAAGTAGTAATTTCTTTTACTGTTCTCCCTTAGTTATTTGAGTACCCCTTGAGTCCCATTCTTATGCTTTTATTTGTAATGATTGCTCGTTGCCACTTTTTCTTAATTATTTATTTTGGCATTTGATTTTGTTGCTACCTATTATCAACTATTCTGTTTTTTCCTCAAAACTTCCAGTATATTTTTCACCATTTGACAGTCTCATCACAGTGTAGGCCCTCACTTCTGAATTGGATATATAATTTTACAATTTTCTTATGAAAATGAGCCCTGTAAAAGATGTTTAAATTCATCTAATATCACCTTTTTCATCTCACAAATGCAGTAATGGGTTTAGGCAGATTATTACACAGTCTAAGGCAGAACCCTGGCTTCAGGCTGCAGTTCGGTGTCCTGTTAGTGCCTTCGATGCTACAGCTACCTTATTTCCTGAGCTCTCCTCCTTTGGACCTTTTGGCCCTGTGTTCAGGTTCTTCTACCTTTTTTCTTTGCTATGGACTAAGCTGTTTGCTTTCTTGGCTCTTACTGCTCTTTTATTAACTGTTTACCAATCTCCATTTGTAATCTACTCTCTATTTGTGAAGGCTTGTTGAACAGTTCTACTTACATGTCAGCCTCCTTGGCTAAAAACATTTGCTGCATATCTCCTTTTCCCACACTTATTATACTAGGCATGGAGATATATACTTGTAGTAATAACATTGGCCATATGCCAGCTACTGCCCTGAGCACTTTCCTGTACATTTGTAATATTCACAAAAACCCTGCAAGGTAGGAATTATTGTGTCAGATATTAATGTAGCTTATAAGGACCTAATATGAGATTTTAAACTGAAGTCTGTTTACCTCCTTATTGCAGATGAGAAATCTGGCTTACTCAAGATTAAATTCTAAGTAGCAGAGCTGATACTTAAAGCCATTTGATTTCCCCAGCCCTCCTGCCCTTGCAGTGCATGCCTTTCTAAAATCAAGCTTTTTGACTACCACTTGACAGTTTATGAATCACTTAACATGTTCTCCATGAACCTAAATAGCAACCCTATGAAGTAAAATTTAATGTGATTAGGAAATAGAATTTGCAAAGTGACATAGCTAGTGATAAAACCAGAATAAGCACAGGTAATGTTCTCCTAGGATATTAGTATTTTTCCTACAACTGCTTGATGAGTTTCGTCGGACGGGCAGGTCACAGCATTTTACATTTGTATGCCATTTTTTATTTTATTAGTAGTTCCTGTATGTATTATTTCATTTGATAGTTGCACCATTGCTGTCAAAGCTTATGCAGTACTTTATTTTACAGATGTGGAAATTAATAGTTGCAATAGTTGAGATTGCCCAGAGGCAAATGTGCCATAGAATCTGGGCTACAGAGTGCCATTTCCACTATCTAGGCTTTCTACATAAAAAGGGAGGTCATAATACCAGATATACAAAGCTGTATTAATGATCTGCATGAATAGGTGCTAGCAGCATGTTACATGATGGCTGGTCATCAGTTTAAACTTGGATGTCCTAAACAAATATTTTCTTTTTTCGATATTAATGACCAAGTGAGTACTTTCCTGGTGTTCTTTTTCTTTTTTGGTGTGTGTATGTGTATGCATGAGCAAACACAAATATCTTAATTTTTATTCAATTGAGGTGAAACTTATATACAGTTAACTTTTAAAGTGTATAATTCAGTGACATTTAGTAGATTCACAATATTGTGCAATATCTAGTTCACAAAACATTTTCTATCTAGTTCAAAACATATTCATCACTCCAGAAGAAAACGTATCCACTAAGCAGTCACTCCCTATTGCCCCAGTCTCCAGCAACACCAGTCTGCTTTCTGTCACTGCATTTACCTATTCTGGATATATCATATAAATGAACTCATACAGTATGTGACGTTTTATGCCTGGCTGTTTTCACCTAGTATGTTTCCAAAATTCATTTAAGTTGTAGCATGTATCATACTTCATTTCTTTTAGTGACTGATTAATATTCCACTCTATATATCTACTGTACTTCATCCATTTTCCATTGGTGGACATTTGAGTTGTTTCCAACCTTTTGGGTGTTATGAATAATGCTGCTGTGAACATACATGTACAAGTTTACCTTTCTTTTGAGTATATACCTAGGAGTAGAATTGCTGGTTCATATGGTAACTATGTTTTAATTTTTTGAGAAACTGCCAAGCTGTTTTTCACAACAGCTGCACCATTTTACATTCCCACCAGCAATGCGCAAGTGTTTCAGTTTCTCCACATCCTCGCCAAACACTTGTTATTTTCCATTTTTGTTTTTTGTTTGTTTGTTTATTTTATAATAGCCATCCTTATGTGTGAAGTAGTATCTCATTGTAGTTTAGATTTACATCTTCTTAATGGCTAGTGTTGGAAAGCATTTTTTCATATTCTTATTGGCCATTTGTATATCTTCGGAGAAATGTCTGTTCAAGTCTTTAGCCCATTTTTGAATTCGTTTTTCTTTGGTTTGAATTATAAGAGTTTTATTATAATCCAGATTGGTTATTTGAATTATGAGTTTTAATATAATCTGGATACTAGACCCTTGTCAGTTTTGTAATTTGAAAATATTTTCTCCCATTTTGTAGGTTTTCATTTAACTTTCTTGATAATGTCCTTTGATGCACAGAAGTTTTTAATTTGATTAAGTCCTGCTTGCCTATTTTTTTCTTTTGTTGTTCATGCTTTTGATATATCTAAGAATCCATTGCCAAATTCAAGATCATGAACATTTACCTCTGTTTTCTTCTAAGAGTTTTATAGTAATTAGCTATTATGTTTAGGTTTTTGATCCATTTGGAGTTTTTGTGTGAGGTAGGGAGCCAACTTCATTCTTTTGCATATGGGTATCTAGTTTTCCCAGTACCATTTTTTGAAGGGACGATTTTTTTCTGCCTTCAAATGTGTCAATTTGACTGGGCCATGAGGTGCCCAGACATTTGATCATAGTTTATTCTGGTTATGTGTGTGAGAGTGCTTCTGGATGAGATTAACAGTTGAGTTTGTAGACTGAATAAAGCAGGTTGCTTTCTCTAATGTCTGTGGGCATCAGCCAGTCAATGAAAGACTTGAATAGAACAACAGGCTGAGTAAAAGAAAACTTCATTCACTTGACCACTGAGCTAGGACATCAGTTTTCTCCTTTCCTCAGACTGGAACTTCCACCATCAGCTCTCTTGTTTCTCAGGCTTTCCAACTCACATTAGAGCTACACCAGTAGTTCTCCTGGGTCTCCAGTTTGCCAACACCAGATCTTGGGACCTCTCAACCTCTGTAATCACAAGATCCAATTCCTTATGATAAATCAGTTTACCGACAACACAGGAAACTATGAATACAGAGTTTCCATACATGCGCACGCACGCACGTCCACCCCCATTGGTTCTCTTTTTCTGGAGAACCCTGACTAATGCAGTCTTCCAATATATGAACCTGGATGTCTTTCTATTTATTTAAGTTTCCTTTAACTTCTTTCTCAATGTTTTATACTTTTCAGTATACAAGTTCTTCATCTCCTCGGTTATATTTATTCCTAGATATTTCATTCTTTTGGATACTATTGTAAATGGAATCCTCTTCTTAATTTTTTTTGATTATTCATTACTGCTTTACAAAGACAACAGATTTTTACTCATTGATCTTTATACTACAATTTTGATTAATTTTTTTTACACTTGATCTTAGCCAAAAGGCTGAGAAGCAATGTTGAATTTTTTTATTAGCTCTAGTAACTTTTTTGTGTATGGATCTTTTGGGGGATTTTATATAGCATGTCATCTGTGAATAAAGATAGTTTTATTTCTTCCTTTCTAATTTGATGCCTTTTATCTGTCTTGTCTAATTGTTCTGGCTAGAATTTCCAGTACAGTGTCAAATAACATTGGTGAAATTGGGCATCTTTGTCTTGTTCCTGATTTTAGTGGGTGAACTTTCAGGCTTTCAACATTGAGTATGAGATCAGCTGTGAGTTTTTTTTAATAAAAGCCCTTTATAATATTGATGAAATTCCCTTCTAGTCCTAGTTTTCTGATTTTTTATTTTTTTATCATGAAAGGGTGTTGAGTTTTGTCAAATGTTTTTTTCTGCATCAATCAACATGATCATATATTTTTTCCCCCTTCATTCTATTAGTGTTGTGTATTAATTACATTGGTTGGTTTCCTTATTGGTTTTCTTTTATGTCGCTGGTGACAGTATTCTTTTGGGCATCCATTTTCCAGTATTTGACTAGGCTTTGTCTCTTTATTCTTTGAGATGTGCAGAGTATATCCTACCTTTCCATTTCTCCTACCAGCATCCCACTTGTCTTATCACACATGGTTTATTCGGTAGCCCTGTAACTCAAATTAAGCTTTCTTTTCCTAGTCTCATCTCACTTTGAACTAGTTATTTATATGTGCTAGATTAATCCCCTAAAAGCACCCCCCCCTTATTGTACCTGCTGAGGAATCTGTAATGATTTTTCATTATCACTAGATCAAGTCTAAATTCATCCTGACATTTAGAACCCTTCCTAATCCAATCCCATATCACCTCTCCTGTCCCTGTTACTTATCAAAAATAGAGTCTATGGCCATGCTACCCTGAGCAAGCCCGATCCCTCTGATCTCAGAAGCTAAGCAGGGTAGAGCCTGGTTAGTACTTGGATGGGAGACCACCTAGGAAGACCAGGTGCTGTAGGCGTAAAAAATAAAAAAATAAGGGATTATAAGCTGATAAGGTCCTTGCAATCTGTGAGGTTAACCAAGGTTTGCCCCGCCTTAAAAAAAAAAAATAGAAACTACACTAAGTCACACCTAAAATTTTACTGTTAGATTTCTAAAACTGATGCAGGACAGGGCAAATTTCCAAGTCGGGGGAGACCAAGTGCTGTACCAAGAGAAGAAAAGGATCCTTTGGTAGAGAGTGTAGAAAGAATTCAACACACACCAAAGTTAGAGTCAAAAGGAAAGTTTATTAGAAAAAGGATAACTTCACAGAGTGTGGTCTTCTCTCAGAGGCAGAGAGAGACCAAGAAAGACGTGGAAAGGTAGTGAGTGGGACCCCTTTTCTAATAAACTTTCCTTTTAACTCTAAGTTTGGCATGTGTGTTGAATTCTTTCTGTGTTCTCTGCCAAAGGACATTCTTCTCTCAGTGTGGGGCTTGGTCTCCCCACCACTTGGGGAAATTTGCCTTGTCCTGCATCAAAACTACAATCATGTAAACTTGATTTTTTTTTTATATATCTTTATAATTTCCTAGTTTCTCAATTAACCTTAGCAATATATTGCTAAAAATGACATTTCAATTTTTGAAGATGCATTTCAAAATATGACCTATTGTAACAGCTTCCCAACCTAATATGTATTGGGGGCATGTATTCAAAGAAATGAAAAAATATTGTTCTGATGTGTCCTAAAGTAAGAAAAAAAGCGAGATATGGGTCATTATGGATAGTATGAAAAAATATATTCATATGCATAGGCTACTTCTGGAAAGATATATTCAAAACTATTAATAATGGTTACTCCTGGGAAATGAGACTGAGATGTGAAGAGGAGGGAAATTTTCTTTTCATTTTATATCCTTTTTACTGTTGAAATTTTTTACACAGTGCATTTGAAAAAAAAGAGAAGAAAACATTTAAAAGTAAATAATGCTTAGTTCCTTTTTTCTTTTATTTCTAGTTCAAACTCTTCTTCACCATAAAAGTGTTGCTAAATTTTAAAAGTTTTTAATTTTTTTAAAAAACTTTAAGCCAGTTGACGAACCAAAAGAGTCATTTTCATCATGTCCCTAATATTTGCATCATTAAGATAAGTTACCAAGTATCCTTTTTTAGGGCATTTAGTTGTAGCCACAAACTGCTTTTTGTCATTTTTAGAGAGTCATGCTTATGGAACTGTTAACAAAAAATTTTTAACTTCCACTGCTAAAAGTCTTTCTATATGAAAGGATTTATTAGGCCATTGCTAGCAAAACAAAACAAAACAAAACCAAAAACCAAAAACACAGAAGACAGGTCTTGGAGCATGGAGTCTAAACCACAGCAGCACAGCTAGGTAGGAAAGACATGTCTGTTGCCCCAGTTTCACAAGCGTTTTTATACATCAAGTGGGAAAGTGGGGAGAAAGACGTAAGCTGTTCTGAAAGGATTTACATTAGCTGTAGACAAAGGCGATAGGAGAAGGTGAAACAGGGCTAATTCTGGGATAGGTGCAGCAAGCAGAAAGAAGTGTCTAGTCCTGTGGATTAGGTGTGGGCAGCAGCACTTCATGTGTGCTCCTTGGGTTTGATGACACCTGGCCCTTCTTTCTTTTGTGTGATCGAGGAAATAGCCACCTGGAAATTAATCCTAAATTCCAATAGATATACAGGAATGCAAGTAGTCTTTTGTCAGAGCTGGTCCACAGCAATTAACAGGCTGACTGTTCTGTCTCTTTCTTTTATTCCAGCCTATTTTAATTTTAATTTAGGTCATCTCAGAATTTTTTTCTCATCAACATGTTAGGTTTCTGCTTTATGAATAAATTGGACCAATATCGAATTGTTACTGGAAGAAAAACTGAAAAACACCAGGGCTCTGTGGACTGTTTCTTGTTTTGTAGAAGTTGGAAAGTTAGTGACAGTCTCAGAATGCATTTAAGACCCTGTTGTCCTGGATTTCTGGAGTTGCTGCTATGAATTTTCATTGACTCATAACATTATTTTACTTTTCTTGGATACTTAAATTTTATTTGAAAATCATAAAACCAGATCTTTAATTTTGGAGGGAATTTTATTAGGCACATGGTAGTATTTTGGAATAAATAAAGGAACATTTATCAATTAACTTACTTAGCTTTAAATGTAGAATGTCTTTGTAAGAATAGACAATTGAGATCAGGAAATGTGTGCATTAGAATGATGAAAGTAGTATTCCTGTTTAGAGGAATGGAATAGTCTAGAAAGCTCATCCCAATGCTAAACTGGGTGTTTTATAAAGAGAAAACTCTTCATTTGTAATCTCACAAATTTGCCTCATATGATCAAAGAGAGTTTTAATTAGTTGCAGTAGGATTAGGTCAGTTATTGTTTATTTCAAAAATTTGATAGCTTAATGTTATTATTGCCTGAATAATCCTATTTGCTGCTTATTATTAGATATGTTATTGTCTTTGCTGTAAAACTTACTCCTAAGAAGACTGGATTGCACCAAAACCACCAAGTAGCTGAAGTCAGAAAGCTTGAGTTCCTTCTTTCTAGAGATTTATGTGTGTCTCTTTTCTTCACTGCCTCTGGGCAAGGAAAGAGAGTACTTTTTGTTTTATGAAAACAATGTGGGTTTAACTAAGGAAATGCAGACCTGTTGGTTCTTGCCAGTTATTTGACTTGATCATGACTGGAGCACAGGCTTTGTCTTGTCTCATGTTGGGTGTGTACTATAAAAGATAGCATCATTGTTACAGTGAAGTTAATATTTAAACCAGCTTCCTGTGAAGTTCCAGGAGAAACTATAAGTTAGTACTACAGTAGGATCCCAATGAGCTTAGTTTGTTACTTTAAAATTAACATTTAATATATCGTATTTATTAGGATTTGGGTTGTGGGTATTATTTGAGAAATTAGGTTTAGCTAAATATTATTGAGTCATGTCATAGAAATTGTTTATGTGTCAACAACATAGCTTAATCCTTGTGAAATTTGTTATTCATACTCAGTGATTATCTTTGATTTATCTTTTAATTCAAGACATATGATGACAAAATAAGTTTTGTAAATTCCCACCATGAAGATGCTTCTTAATGTTTTAGGGTTATTACAAGGATTACATGTATGTGAAGCACCTAAGATTCCTGGCACAAAGAAGATGTTCAGTAATGTTAAAATTGTTATGAGCACCATCCTGTGGATAATTCAAATTAGGTAGTATGTTGTGTAATTCTTGCCTTTACAGAGGCAAGAATTTCATTTTTAAAACAATTAGAGAACCACCTGAGAAATACTGGATAAAGACAGTCACATTCATTCACAAGCTCATTCATTCCCTCAACATATGAGGTTAGAAAGGGGTTAGAATAGTAAGGACCAGAGATATTGGGAATGACTTTAAGGAATAAGATGAATATAACCCTTGACTGTAGGTTGGCATTCTATGGTTAAACAAAGGTAGAAAATATTACTAGAGATAATAGAAGTAACACTTTAAGGCATGAGAGGATGAGTTTGTGAAATAAGGAATTGTGTAGAAGAAAAGGTTGAGCTGGTAATGGTCTTTGGCAAGATGAGGAATTCGGATTTGAATTTACATGGAGAACATTGTTCTTAGAGGTGTACAAAATGATTTTATAAAGTTGTCATCTCTGCCCTTATCTTTTAAAAAGGGGAAATTTTATAGTTTATTTTCCCTCCTGAGTGTATTATTCTAGATGTATTGATGTCCACTGCTACCTATTACAAAGCAGGGAGAGGAGACTGGGGCTTTAATCCAAGGCCAAATGTAATGAATAGTAAATTATTTAGTATTTGCATACCATATTTCATTGAATACATTTATTTGGCATTCTGAGCTCTCTGAAATTGAGATGCTCCATACATTTACTATCCAAGTAGCAGATGTGATGTGGTTATCATCTACACATGTATGGGTTTGGTCATAGCTGTTTCTACTGTCAGGACAGTTGAGTTATAGGTACCACACAATTGGTTGACTTGCCATTTAAAATGTCTTTTAAAAGATTATACTGTGATCCAGCATTTAAATGAAAAAAAAAAAAAAAACTGTTTAAAGAAAGGCATAGAAACAGAACCACAGAGTATAAATTTGATTTTACGTGAAGCAAAATGTTTACAGTTTCAAATTTTCTTGTAAAGCAGTAATCAAGTGCTTTATGAGATCTAAGAAAAGAGGATGCCACAGGTATGTTAAGTTTTGTTACTGAGAAATATGCAAAAGAATTGCCTAACACAGTGGTCCACAACCTTTTTGGCACTATGGACCAGTGCTCCTGTGAGAATCTAATGCCTGAGGTGGAGCTAAAGTGGTGATGACTAGCCTGGGAAGTGGCTGCAAATACAGATGAAGCTTCACTTGCTCACTTTCTGCTGTTTGGCCCAGTTCCTAATAGGCCACAGCCAGGCACCGGCCTGCAGCCCAGGGATTGGGGACTCCAGGCCTAATACATGCCAAGCAGTGTACCTAGAAGCAGGGAAAATTGCTATATTTCTCAACACAAATAAAAGCTACAAAAAGCTGGTGTGACCAATTCATGTGTCTCCTATGACTGTCATGTCATGAAGGCATTGCGTCATAGATTTAAGGGGCAACTATTTTTCTTTTAGTGGTGCGTTAAACAATGTTTTTATAACAAATATCACCTTAGATTCAGTCAGAGATAGTATTTACCTCAAATGTTATGTTTTCTTGATGATAGCTTATTTAGAACTGATTGTATTATTAAGTAATCAAAGTTGTGATTATATAAAGGTTGGCAAAAAATAGGACTTATTAAGATACAAAGGTTAAGATCAAAATACAGAAATAAAATATTTGCATTGTTTTGCATTAAATAGGTATTCTTGCTTCTTTTCTTTGTTTTCTCAGATACAGCATGGCATAGAGGTTAGAGTGCAGACTCTGGAGTCAGGCAGCTTGGGGTCAAATCTCAGCTCCATCCCTTACTAGCAATAACCTTGTGTAAGTTACTTAACTTCTCTATGCCTCAGTTTTCTGTCAGATGGACATAATATCCATCTCAGGTTTGTGATGAAGGTTAAATTAGATAATATATATGAAGTGTTTAGAATACCTAGCTAAAAGTAAGCAGTGTATGTAATTATTTTTTACTGGGATTGTTTTCTGTGAATCCTGAATGTGACTTGATATATAGAATAATTTGAGGTGAGGATGTGATTGTTTATCACATTGTTACCTTCTTGGCTTCAGTTTAGGTTTAATATGCTACTCTATTCCCCCTTCCAATATTATTGCACTTTTTTGGGGGGTATATATTGTTTTGGTTTCTTATAAAATTCCATAGGATTGAGAGATACAGATTCACATACTTTTACACAGAATCAAATGGAATTAGAATTATTTTGGAGAAAACTTTAATATTTAATTTTTCTAAAAATCACATGCTTTGTGTTTTGAGCTTTTGCCAAGGCTAAATCTGGATACCTGCTAGTCTGATAGTCACTCTCCCAGTGCATAATGACTTTCTTTGACAAGACACATAGCCTCAAAGACTGCTGCTCTCAGCAAGGTCAGGTTCCATTTCTAGCCTATGACTGCGGCCTGTGACTAGAACAGAAGGACTGTACAGGGATGTTTCAGTTAGTTATTTCTAGTTGTGTGATACTTAAGTGTTGCACTGGGCCCTCAGCTGTTGAAGAACACAGGATACTGTTTCTATTCTAGCTGACAGTGAATGTAGACAGCCTCTTGGAAATGTATTAGTAACTGAAGACAGTTAATGGTGAAACATTAAGTACTGAATCAGTAATTCTTGGATGACCTTAGGAATGATATAAATTAGATTTCTTCTCAATGAATTAAATTTGAACTATTTCGTTTTTCACATTCATCTAAATAAAAAAGGGTTATAAACTGATCTTGCAGTAGGTGGAAGTTACCACAAGATAGGTTTTTTTCATGATTCAGATCAATGAAGAGAAAACATTCCGTAGTTTACTCCCCTGGGAATTTTATTTATAATTCAGAAAATTCTAGCTTTATCTATATTTCATTTTAAGCAATCAAACCTAAAATTTTAAATATGTTGTTGATGGTATCATTTGTTAATTACATGATCGGAAACTTATTGTCAGTGAAAAATGACACACACAAATGGCATGTGTGGTGAAGCTTAAAATAGCACATCTTCACATCCATGCAAATTCCCTGGACTCTGTATGTGACCTATTTATGTACTGCTTACAGAAAGAACAACCGGAGACACTTTAAACATTCCTTAAGGCTAGAATATTACATTTAAATGTTTTATATACTTGTAGTTTTACTGTTTACTCATATTTCTTCCACAAATGCCCAAAGCATTTTCCATGAGTAAGCTTTTAAAAGAGTAATAGATTTGACATTTCAGAATGAGTGACAGCATTGGGGCTGGGGAAAGTTTCCCTCTAGCTCCTTTACTTCTTCTGGCTGTTGGAGTAATTCAAATGACATACAGCACATTAACAGGAGAAAACCAAATTTTAATATATATACACAGGGAATTCACACAAGCCTGAAAATTCCAAATACTGTGGCAAAATGAGGTATATATGTCATTTTGCACAAAGGAGAAAGGGATGGAAGGGTCTGAGATTTCAAAGAGAAAATAAGCAATTAAATAGACAATTCACAGGAAAGAAAGTGGCAAACACTTTCTTGCTAGGAGACTGAGAGACAAGGGGACACGATTCATATGTGCTAAAGTGATAATGGTAAGTTGATTATGCTAAGGTTCTCTTCTTGAAGCAGGTTTTTCTATCTGAATCTCTTTGGGCAGGAAAGGGAGAGGTAACTTTCCCTAAGTTTATTGGGCTTTAATTGTTTTTAGCTCAAAATAATCTGCATGGCAGGATGGCAAATTCCAGAGAGATCCTACCCCCACAAAAATCAATACCTTGTGGCTTGGATGTTATCAGTTCTTTGAAGTAAAAATCCAATTCTCAGGCCTGGTTATCCAAGAAGCTTGTACTTTTAAATATATCCAAGTTTACTTTCTGACTAACATATGTCTCTGTTTTTGTTTGTTTTGTTTCTCAACTATAGAGCTCCCAAATGCTGTTAAATCAGCTGAGAGAAATCACAGGCATTCAAGACCCTTCCTTCCTTCAAGAAGCGCTGAAGGTTAGTTTCAAGGCTTCTTTTGATCAACAGGCTTTAAAACAGTTGTCCATACCATAGTTATGTCAGTTCAAACTATTTTTATGCCAAAATGAAAGTGCATATAAGGACAGAAACTCTATGGGTCAAATGACCCATTATCTTCAACATGTAAATTATAAGGGGAGTGGAGGAAGTTGGGGATGGGGGGAGCATGGGGAACCCTGCAGGGTAAAAAAGGTTTAAGATACATATCAACCATTTACATTGTATAGACTTTGTGTGGATCCTGACTCAAACAAACAAAGAAATATTTGAGTCAGAGAAGTTTGAAATGGTTATTTGATAATTTAAGAACTTGTTACTTAAGGTGTGATAATAGCATTGCAGGTTATATTTTTTAAAAGATACATGCTGAAATGTTTAACTCATAAGATGCTTAGGATTTGCTTCAACATATCTGGGAAAAAGGCAGGCAGAATGGATAAAACCAGACTGACCATGACTTGATAATTGTTGAAGCTGAGTGATGGGTACATGGGGTTCAATTATACATTCCCTCTATTGTTGTAAATGTTAGAAAGTTTTTCTAATAAAAATTAAAAACAAATAGAAATATGGTCACCGCTATAGAATATGGTAACTGCTTGGTGCTTTTATTGTAGAGACTGACTTCATGTAGAATCTCTGTTAATTGCCAAGCCCCTTTTTGATAAATCATTCCTTAGCTATTCTGTGAAATCAGGAATAGTAGCATCCAAAGCAGTGAGAACAAATCTCCATAAAATTTCATTCTTGTTTGCATGTTGTGGTAAATTAGAGCATAGTAACACCCTTCTTGTAACTAAGAATTTGATATATGCTTTAAGCATAGTAGACTTTCTATCCTCCACCATACTTTTTTTTCCCTACTTTCTACCCCAGGATTCTGCCTAGGCTTACTCAGCATGTCACCAGGGTAGTAAGTTATAACCAAAAAACTAATTCGCTACTTATTTTAAATGTGAAACTTTACTTTTGAAATTTTTTTCTTCTCTTTAGGCCAGTAATGGTGATATCACCCTGGCAGTCAGTCTTCTCACTGATGAAAGAGTTAAGGAGCCCAGTCAAGACACAGTTGCTACAGAACCTTCTGAAGTAGAGGGGAGTGCTGCCAGTAAAGAAATATTAGCAAGTAGGTATTGCCTGTCTTGGTCCTGCTCTGAACTTGTACAAATAAGAGATGAATATCTCTGAGTTTCCTATCAATTACATCAACCCTTTGGAAATAATGGTAATGATAACTAATTATTGAACCATTACTATGTGCCAGGTACAATTTTAAGGACTTAATGGATTCATTCATTCATTCATTCATTCATCCATTTGGCACTTATTTGGTGAGCACCTACTGTGTACCAAGCACTGCTTTAAGCAGTGGAGATGAACAGAAGAAACAGAATCCCTGCCTTTATGTAGCTTATTTTTTCATGGGGAGATCAACAAATAAATCAATGAGTTATAAAAGCATATTTGAACATCGTTAAGTATCATATAAAAAGTAAAGGATGGAATGAAAGAAATGAAAAAAGGAGTTCTGGGGATTACATTTTAAATAGGATAGGCCTTTGAGAAGGGGTGAGTGAGGAAGTCATGTGGAGCTTTAAGATGAGAATATACATTGGAATATAAGGAGCATCAAGGAGGCCAGAGCTGGGGCTTAGTGAGTGAGGAGAGCCTTAAGAGATGACACCATAGAGGGAATAGGAGGCAGATTATGCAGACCCTTCATAAGCTTGGCTTTTACTCTGAGTTAGCTGGCTACCCATTGGAAAGTTTGGAGGAGAGGAATGATGTAAACTGGTTTCTGTTTTATAAGGATCATTCTGACGGCTATGCTGAAAACATGTTGGAGAGCAGGTAGTGAGCATGAGTCAGCATATTGCTCAGGACAAGTCAGGAGGCTATTGATGTTGGCATGGGCCAGGATGGAGTGGTGGAGGGGTGACAAGTGCTTACTATATAGGATTTCCTTACAGAGGAAATAAGGGTTATGAAAGAAAGAGGACTTAAAGGTGACTCCAGGTTTTTTTCTACTAAGCAGTCGAAAGTGAGGAGTTGCAGTTAACTGACATGGGAATAACTGCAGGTGGAGCACATTTGGGATGGAAGATGAAGAGATCAGTTTTGGCAATATTAAGTTTGAGATGCTTGCTAGGCATTCAAGTGGAGTATCAGAAAGGCAGTGGAGATCTAAGTGTGCAGTTCAGGGGAGAGATCTGGGCTGGAGATAGGTAAAACTTGGGATCATAAATTTATAATAGTATATAGTTATGAGACTGGATGAACTCTCTAAGGGAGTGGGTATGGAAAAGAAAAGGTTCAGTGACTAAGCAGTAGGTACTCCCAGTGTTGGGGCGCCAAGAAAGGTGAAGAGTGTCAAGGGAGTTTGGAGGAAGACCAAGAGAACCTGGAGAGTGGTACTCTGGAAGCCAAGGAGGCTTCCAGGAGAAGGGAACCATCAGCTGGGTCAGATGGCATTAATGAATATTTGGACTGTTCGCAATTTTGAGCTATTCTGAATAATGCTGGTGTGAATATTCTTGTATATGTCTTTGGTGTACATAGTGACTTTTTTCTATCAACATTTTTTTTTTTTGGAGACTCATTCATGTTGAAGTTTATAACTGTAATTCATTTATTTTCACTAGAGTGTAGTATTTCATGATCTGAATATACCACAATTTAGTATTTATTGACTTTGGAGTGCTATTTTGGTTTATGTTACTTGTGTATGACTAATGATGTGGAGCATCTTTTCATGTGTTTATATCTTTGGAGAAATGTCTGTGTGAATTCTTTGCCCATTTAAAAAGTTGAGCTATTTTTCTATTCATTATTTAGTCACAGATCTGTAGATATTCTGTATTAATCCCTTACGAGGTAATGTGATTTGCAAAAATTTTCTCCCATTGTGTGGGTTGTTTTTCACTTTTTTGATGATGTCCTTTGAAGCCCAAAGGTGCTTTATTTTGATATCAGATTTATGTGTTTTTTTTCTTGGTTGATTGTGCTTTGGATGTCATCTCTAAGATGCCATTGCTTAATCCAAGGTCACAAAGATTTACACCTGTGTTTCTTTCTAAGCGTTTTGTAGCTTTTGCTCTTATTATGAGGGCTTGATCCACTGTAAGTTCATTTTTATAAATGATATGAGGCCTATGGATTAAAAGTCATTTTTTTGCATGTGGATATCCAGTTGTCTCAGCACTATTTGTTGAAAAGATAGTTTCCTTATTGATTTGTCTTGGTACTTATGATGAAAACCGCTTAACCATAAAGATGAGAATTTATTTCTGAAGTCTCAGTTATGTTCCATCGATCTATATGTTTGTCTTTATGCCAGTTGGACAGTCTTGATTACTACAGTTTTGCGTTTTTATAGAGTTTTTTCTTTCTAAATTAAATATTTTTAATTGTTCATATATAGCAATTCACTTAACTTTTGTACATTGATCTTTTATCAAACTTCATTTTTCTATAGATTATTTTGAGTTTCCCTTTTAGGTAATCATTATCTGTGAGTTACGACAGCTTTGTTTCTTATTTCTAGTCTTCACATTTAAAAAAAAAAAAATTATTTTTATTGCACTGACTAGAACTTTCAAAACCATAGTGCATAAAAGTCCTGATAGTAGACATCTTTGCCTCAGTCTTGGTTTTAAAGGAACTGTGTTTAACATTTCATCATTAAGTATAAAGTTTGTCATGGGCTTTTCATGGATAGTCTTTCTCAGCCTAAGAATATTCTTTTCTCTTCCTAATTGGCTTGGAGTTTTTATCCTGAATAGAGGTTGAATGTTATCAAATACGTTGAGATTATCATTTTTTCTTTAACTGTTAAGATAGTGAATTTTACTGGTCTATTTTCTAACGTTAAATGTTCATTCCTATAGTGAACTCAATTTTGTCTTACTATATAATCATTTTTTGTACGTATTAGCAGGATTCTGTTTACTAATGTTTTGTTTAGGTTTTTTACATCTATGATCATATACGAGTTTGTCCTTTGCCCTTTCTCTTATTGTTTTTGATTAGTTTGAGATATACCAAGGTATTATGCCAATCACATAAAGTGAGTTGAGTAGTACGTCTTCTGTTCTCTAGAATAGTTTGTGTGATATTGAAAATATCCATTCTTTAAATGTTCAATATTTAGCCTGTGTTTTACAATGATAAATAAAGAGACTATTTAGCCTACAGGTATGGGATAAATTTTGACTCTGGAATAAGACTGCAAAAGGGGATATTTGATTCATTGCCTTTTAGTAGCTGTTTATTACTGCACTGTTAGCTAATCTTAATGTTACAATAACTATAAGTTATTCAGTTAACTCAAGCATAGAGTAACAAAATTGTTGGTAAACAGATGAGCCATTGTAGTGAGAGGCAGGGAGTATATTTAGTTTTGTGAATGCTTTTACTTTTTTTCCAGCAATACAGACAGAAAAACAGTGCTTCCTACATGTAGACTAATTAAATTTCAATTTATCTTACAGAAGTAATAGACCTTACTCATGATAACAAAGATGATCTTCAGGCTGCCATTGCTTTGAGTCTCCTGGAGTCCCCCAAAGTTCAAGCTGATGGAAGAGATCTTAACAGGTTATTGATTTAATTCATAATCTTTATTTCCCACGCTAGTGTGTAGGTCAAAGGTAACAGCTCTGTGAATGCCACTGAGGAACAGTTCTACCAAGCTCCTCAATGAAATTTCTTTTAAGAGAAAATTTAAATTTACATTGGCTTACTTACTCTGGTTCACTTTTGAAAAAGCCAAATTTGATAAGTGTCTTTTTGCAGCCTGTAGTCTTTGAGTAGAAGCCTGTAGGCTTTATAGTTCATAATTGCTAATTGAAGGGAAAAAAAAACTCATCCTAGTCAAATATCCAATAAATATGTATGCCCTTTTTAAACTTTGAGCTTTTGTAAACTTTGAGGATTTGCTGGCTATTTGAAAATGAAATTATGACAACTACTGTGTCTCAAAAGTGAACAGGAAATATGTTTTTTGAATTGATACTAATTTGGTGATTATAGAGAATTGTCCACAAATATCCAGTTCCAATGGTGGCCTGTCAGTTCCCAGACATGTTTATTCCCTCATATGGTTGAGTTGTTTCTTTCAGGGAAACACAGGACCATAGTTTGTGTGCTAGACAGTTCAGGGTCTCTTATTTATAGTAGGATGTCTCTCTTGCCTTTTTCAATGACAGTCTGGGAGGGGCACTGCTGTTGAAATCTAAAACTAATATGATAGCCATAAATAGTCTTCAGATTCAATTAAGTACCTTAGTCATGGACCTTATTGGTAATAATCTCTGTTATAGAAGGATTAACATCTCCGTGTTTAAATCTTACTTTTCACTTATGTTATAAGCTTATAGTTATTATATAGCCAGTGATTACCCAGTAAATAGTTTAACTGACATTTTGAATTACCTATGAAAGGTTACCAACATCCTCCATACAGTATTTTGTTCTTTAACTTTTTCTTTTCTTGATATGTGGTATGTTGGCACAATACAGGATACATGAGGCAACCACTGCAGAAACTAAACGCTCAAAGAGAAAACGCTGTGAAGTCTGGGGAGAAAATCCCAATCCCAATGACTGGAGGCGAGTTGATGGTTGGCCAGTTGGGCTGAAAAATGTTGGCAATACATGTTGGTTTAGTGCTGTTATTCAGGTATGATGTTTTTAAGAGACAACTGTATCTGCTGGAAATAATTTTGTAATTTATTAAGCTGAAATATGAGAAGCATAGCTCTAAAAAAATGGAAACATATATAAAACTGGGAAGTTTTCCCCATGGCGTTGTTGTGTTTTGGGTGCTTTCTTGTGTTCTGGATTTAGACGCTTTGGTTTCTAAATTAGGCAAGACTAAAAGCAAAATCTTCTGTGGTTGTAAACATGTTGAGTAGGTGTTTTCGATCAGCATTTAGTGAATACTGTTATTATAGCAGAACAAGAGTTAATAAGGAGAAATCAGTTGCTGGGAGGCTATTGTAAGTATCCAGGCAGGTAACGATGGTGACCTGGAATATAGTAGTAGCATAAGCCATGGAAGGAGAGAAGTAAGAGCATTTTAGAGGAATTTAGGAGATCAAATCTATAGGATTTGGTGAGCTACTAGATTCAGGGTACTGCAGGAGAAAATTGAGAAAGACTCCCAAGGTTTTTAGTGTGAGTAACCAGGTTGATGGTAATGTCATTTGAAACTGGAGGAGAGATAATTTGGGTATGTGTTAAGAATGGGATTTAGTTGTTTTATACATGCTGAATTTGCAGAGGAACATAGAGATACCATGTAGGCAGTAACTCTATAAATCTGTAGTTGAATAAAAATATTGGGCTGCTGATAGAATTCTGGGACTCAGTAGCATAGATGGAGATAAAGCCAAGGGAGTAGATGAAATCTTCTAAAGAGAGAGTTGCCTCTCTGGAAGTATCTCCAGGCATCTTAAACCTAATATAGCCACAGTGCAGCACCTGGTTCCACCCCGGTATTCTCCGTTATCATACTTGACGTCT
>CM053510.1:68359046-68521390 GCA_028627145.1 Eidolon dupreanum | reverse complement strand
CTGAATTTGTGATCTGATAATTGGCAGCTTTTTAGGTATTGACATACACTGGCTTTGGATGTGGGTATAGACATGAAATAGAACAATATGTCACTAGAGAGAAGATGCTCAGGAAGACAGAGGGTTGAATGGATGAGTATGTGTTCCCTCAAACACATCTGGTGTATGTCTAGTACTGTTCCAGGCCCTTGAGATATCATATAGGAGTGAACAAAACCAAGACAGAGTCTTGCCCTTATGGAATTAAAATTCTTGTTAGGCAAGACAGGTATGGAACAATACACTGAAAAACTAACTAAATAAATTTATATAATATGTTAGACTATGATCAGAGTGATAGAAAAAAGAGCAGGGTAAGGGGGACTGAAATTCTTGTAGGAGAGATGGGAGCAGGTTGCAGCGTAAACTATGATGTCAACCCGAGGAGATAAGATTGGAACAAATGCCAGATACACAGAAGGCTAGGGAGTGAGGGGGAAGAATAGTGCAGGTGGGGGAATCCATGGGGCAACACCTTTAATGGGACTGTGTTTATGGGGATAGGATGTTCACAGGACATCAAGGAGTCCTGGGTGGCAGGAATGCTAGGAGCAGAGGGGAGAGTCAGTGGAAGTGAGGTTGGAGAGATAACTTGTCTTTTCTTCTGAACAAGATGGGGAGTCACCGAGGGTTCTGAGCAGAGGAGTATTGAACTCACTTAGATCCAGGTTTTAAAAGTCTCACTCTGGCTGCTGTGAGAGTAGATGGAATGGGCAGGAATACAAGTGGAGAGACCTTTTATGGAGGCTGCTGCAGTCATCCACATGAGAGGTAATGGTGGCCTGGAGCAGTCTAATAGCCGTTGAAATGAAGAGGTTGGATTCCTGACTTACTCTGAAGGTAGAGCCAATGTCCCATGGATTGGATGTTGACTGAAGTTGCCTGCTAGGATAATAATAAGAACTATTACCAGATAGTCTTCGGTGAGTCAGGGGCTTAATTTTGGTCGTTTTAGAAAAATAGAAAACCTGCATGTAAGTGAATTGATACAGGGCAAGTTCTGGAGGCAGGGAGACTGTGTGCAGTGTTCCAGGTGAGCAGTGATGGGAGTTTTATTAGAGCAGATGATAGGGACTGATAGGGAGGTGGTGGTTATAAATGGCACCCCAGAGGCTGAGTCCAACAAACTTTTTTCCTTATTGGGTGTGGATGGTCAAGAAAGTAAAAGGATTTGAAAATAGTTCTGAAGTTCTAAACTTTGATGACTCGAAGAAGAGGATTCAACTGAATGATAAAGAGAATAGACAAAGGAGATGAAGCAGATGTTGGAGGATCATCTACCGATATTGGACTTGGAAATAGAAGTACACTTTTGTGGTTTTTAAGAATAATGGCATCTTTGGGACAAGCCCAATTTCGAAGTGGAGTGACATGACTGAGAATATAAAGCCATTTTTCTCATTGTAGAATGAAATTCCTGGAAAATGTTGCAGGGTAGTGAGCAGAGTAGGAATAAAATCAGGAAGAATGTAGACAAATGGGGTGGAAAGAGAAGAGAATGGGCTGATACAGAGCTCAACAATCTAGTCCTGTCTGTAGATAGAACTTTGGTATAACAGCATGACCTGACTTCAAATTCTCTGTGCAATTGTACACACCCCAGTGGTTGAATCCCAGTAGGGCATGTGATTGAGTGGGAGAAGTCGGAGGCCTGTTGTCTACCCAGGATGCTGCTTCAAGAGGTCCAGTATACAGGCTAGAGGGACTTTCATTTGAGAATTATGCTGAGATGAAGAGTTTTAGTCATACAAGGGATTTTAAAAAACATTAACTTTCAAAGGATATTTATAGTAGAAAAATGTATGATTTATAAAACAATAAAAAGAATTCTCCTTCCAAATTCTGTCAGCCAAAGATATCTGCTGTTAAAAATTTTTTTAAATGGTACGGTGATAGAGTGGAGAATAGTAAACACTGCTATACTCACTGCCGGCTTCAGAAATAAATGTTACAAATCTCCGTACTGTTGAGTCCCTTTCGTTACCATCCGCAGTCACATCCTCTTTTCCCCTCAGATATAACTACATGTGTATGTATCCCTAAAGGGTATGTAATATTGTTTTATATGTAAGTGTATTTAATATAAACAATATAATACTGTATTTTTCTGAGATTTATCCATGTTGATACATGTAGCTCTTGATCATTTTCACTGCTATGTAGCAGTCCAATTTATGAAGACATTTTTTTCCACAAAATTATTTTAATGATTACTTAATAGTCTGTTGTATAAATGTACTATAGTTTATCTAATCTGTTCCTCTCATTAGCCATTACATTTTTCTATGTTTTTCCTAAAAGAACTAACATTCTTCTAACTAAATTTTTATGCATAGGCATTATCATTTCCTTAGACATAGTAGAATGACTACATTGACAGTTAATACTTACTTGTAAGGTAAAAGAAGAATTTTTTTTTCTACAGTTAATTTGAAAAAAAGGCCCTGAATCCATTTCTTTCTTTATTTCAGTCTCTCTTTCAATTGCCTGAATTTCGAAGACTTGTTCTCAGCTATAGTCTGCCACAGAGTGTACTTGAAAATTGCCCAAGTCACACAGTAAGTTGCTGTTGAGGAATTTTCACTGTTGTTTAGTTGCTTTCATCACAAAAGCTTTTACTGTGTTGTCTAAAGCTGACAACTATAATATTCTTTGGCTTGTGCTAATAATGTTTTCATTTCCAAATGGCTTTTTCTTTTTTTATATGTGATAAGAAATAAGGGTTTTCAAAAATGTGAAGTTACGTAGGAATAAAATAAGAAAAACAGTTCAAAGAAAGCGATGCATCACCCTGCTGGCCTCAGCATGTCTGCCTGTGGGTGGGAGCTTCAGAAATCTCTGTTCTGTTTGTGGCTTCCTTCACTACTCTGTTAGCCACTCAGGCTGAGTGATGTAGAACAGATGACCTGATGCTGGAGGTCTGGACCTTCTTAAGAGAAGAGGCTTTATTTAGTCTGTTCTTGCCAAAGGATGTAGCTTCCTGCCAGTGATGTAACCCTGCCGGAATTTCACCTTGGTGATAGATTTTCCTAACAGAAGGGAGGACAGCAGCTTCAGAAAACCAACATTTTTGCTTTTCTGACAATGTTATCTCTCTGGCTTCTACATAGATATTCTTTCAGTTTCGGATAATCCCCCTCTACAGACCTTATCAGAGCACCTGTAACATAGTTTGAGAACTGACCCTGGTCTAGAGCTAAGTAAATATAAATTAGGGAGTGATCATTGACAACCTTTCTCTTTAAATGTTCTAATTTTCCAAGTAAGAGGTTTTAAGAGTACACATTACTATCTTTTCTACAGGAAAAGAGAAATATCATGTTCATGCAAGAGCTTCAGTATTTGTTTGCTCTGATGATGGGATCAAATCGCAAATATGTAGACCCTTCAGCAGCCCTGGATCTCTTAAAGGGAGCATTCCGATCATCTGAGGAACAGCAGGTACAAGAAACCTGTTCTTCACATGTTTTTCCTCAAACTCTTTGGAGTTTGAAATCATGCCTTGTTAACATTACTGTGACGTTGCTTTATTTTAACTGTGTAATAAACTGAACATGACTAAGTAGGACTATGGGTGCCTGCTTTTGCCTGTTATAATGCCCAAGGACAGGTGGTAGAGCGAGAGAGGGAGGGAAGAAGCAAGGGTGGCTGTGTGTGTTTTGTGTAATGTGAGGGAGGCTGGCAAGAAGAAATAGTACTAGAATAGAATTATATAGAGCTGTTGAAATAGGAGGACATTGGAAAATATCTCAGCGAATGCTAGCAGAGGATCACCAAGAAAAGTGAAGTCCTTTGTATGTACCTTTGTCTTGGGATGGTCCAGATAGAAATTTTATTTTCAAAAACTATCTCTAAACCTGAGTTCAGCTTTTCTGAGAAATCTTTCTCTTCTACATGTTAGTACTGTCTTTTCCCTACCTCCTATTAAAAAACAAAGCTGTCACTATTAGTGACATAAAATTAACTTTTTTCTCCATCTAAAGTAAAGATTCCACAGTTCTACAAAATCTTCAAAACATTTCATAAAAATTTCCTTTATCCATTCATAAATTCTAGAGGACTACAGTCTCCTTTTGGACTTTTTTTTAAAGGCATAACTGGAAGATTTTGTTAGTTACAAGCAGATGTGGCTGCAGTTGGTAGAATTCCAGTTTCCTCCTAGCCACAACTTAGAGGTTGCCTGATGTGTCTTCTGTTTTATCTGTAGTAGCTGGGTTCCAGCATTCCTTGTATTGTGTTTTGGCCCTAAAAAAGAAATCTTTTCAAAGTAATAGAATCTTAGTCATTGGTTGGGTAAGAGCAAATGTTCATTTCCCTAAGTATAATGTTGAATCTAACGCTTCTGCAATTTATACCTCTCTTATAGCAAGATGTGAGTGAATTCACACACAAGCTTCTCGATTGGCTGGAGGATGCATTCCAGCTAGCTGTTAATGTTAAGTGAGTGTCGCAATTTCTTTGTACGTCCTTCCTATTCACAGTGGTCCAGTGAGAATTATGATATGGGAGAAAGTTACTTGTCTCAAGTAGGTTTTTTCACCAAACCTTACGGAGTAACCACTCAGTTATTTGTCATTGCGTATCACTATTGCTTTGATTTTTCCCTCTGAGGATATAGATAATCATGTTAACTTACAGTTTTTTACTAAAAGGGCCATACCTATTAATTTTGTTGAAATTATAGCCTGTGCTGTAAAATGCATTAAAAACTTAAATCAATTCTAGATATGAACATGGTGGTATAATATGGACACATTAAACTTAATCTAAAACAACTTGTAAAGTCTGTAGAACATTAGAGAATAGCTTTTAGTTTTATCAGTTATTGACAAGTGAAATTCAGGGTAAAGAATGCAAGTATCCCTCACTTAATACACGTGCTGAGAAATTTGTTTTCTAAATCATTTTAACTCTAGGTAAAAAATACATATCATGAAATACCTTTGCACATAACAACTTACATGGTTAACAGTTTAACATGGGCTTGAAGAAATAAACTATAGTTGACCCTTATCAACATTGGTTTGAACTGCGTGGGTCCATATACGTGAGGATTCTTTTCAATAAATATATTGTAAAATTTTTTGGAGATTTGCAACAATTTGGAAAAACTCACAGACAAGCCACGTAACCTAGATATATCAAAAAAAAATTTAAGAAAAAGTTAGATATGTTATGAATGTGTAATATATGTACCTATTTTCTTATGCTTTTTTTCCTCTAGCTTACTTTATTATAAGAATATAGTATATAATACATAAAACATACAAAATATATGTTAATGACTGTTTATGTTATCTCTAAGGCTTCCCATCAACAGTAGGCTGTTAGAAGTTTAGTTTAGAGGAGTTGAAAGTTATAATGGATTTCTGACTGTGCAGGGATTGGCACCCCAACCCCCCACATTGTTCAAAGGTCGACTATAGTTTTATTACATTACTGTTGTGCCACTGGGAAAACTTTTTTCTGTTTATTTGCAAAACTGCACAAAAGGGTTCCTTGTTACCTCTTTCCTACTTCTATACCTTTTTACATCTATCATTGGATATAGATGTATACAAATACGTATTTATGTCTGCATATGTGACTCCCCTATTAGACTTACAGCTCCTTATGGCCATGGATCATGCCTTGTCTTTGAATCTTCAAAATTTAGCATAGTGCTGGGCATATACTTGTTCAATGAATATTTGAACTGAAATAATACTTTGCTTATTTTAGACCATCCCTACCTCTTTGGAATTTGATGAAAATATATCGTTTTTGCCTTTGAATGATGGTTGGGTTTAGTATTATACTTATGTGATCTAAATGATACAGATTTGTCTTCTTTTTTTAAAAAGCAGTAATCCCAGGAACAAAACTGAAAATCCAATGGTGCAGCTATTCTATGGTACTTTTCTCACTGAAGGGGTTCGTGAAGGTAAATTCTCAGCTATAAATGTTAATGCTAGTCTTGTAACCAATTATGTATTACTGTGTCCATGTGAGGAGGCAATATGATGGAAAGGCTTGAGAGTCAGACAAATGCAGATCTGAATGTTGGTTCTGCCTCTTAGCACCTGTGTAATCATGGACAAACCACGTGAGCTCCTGGACCCTCAATCTCTTCATCTATCAGATGGGCCAATCTTTAGTTCAGATTTCTACTGCCCAGACCTAGTATTAATGTCAAACATACAGTCATGTTACTCAGTTTTCTCTATGTTGTTTTTTTCCCAATGAAATATCTCATCTCAAAAGGTTTTATTAAGTTAGACTGTCAAAAACATTTGTCTCTTATAGAGACTTATCTAAGCTCTGTGTTGGGCTCATAAGGTTTTCTTTTTTTAAACTATGGAGAATTTTGAACACATGCAAGTTGACCAGTATAAAAACCTCCATGAACTCAGCAACCATTAGTGTGACAGTTGTAAATGATCAATGCCTATATCCACTGGTTCATTAAAGGTTGCCATATAGGCTTAAGTGTACTTCTAACCAGATCTCAGGATGTTGCTGAATTCAGAGCACATTTTCTCTCTGGTGCCAGAAAAAAGGGCTTTAGATAGTGGTAGTGATGTGTTTTAAAAAGCCATCTGTTTCTTTCTAGGAAAACCCTTTTGTAACAATGAGACATTCGGCCAGTATCCCCTTCAGGTAAATGGTTATCGCAACTTAGATGAATGTTTGGAAGGGGCCATGGTGGAGGGTGACATTGAACTGCTTCCTTCCGATCATTCTGTAAAGTATGGACAAGAGGTGAGTTGGATCTTTTTATTTGGTATACCAATGACAAAGCCAGTTAAGTAGGACTGAGCTTTTATTGGCAAATAGTTTTCCATCACATATTAAATAACTTTTACACTTAACAGAACTTGAACTAGTCTGAAGTCTCTCATGAGTTGATATGAGTTAGTGAGTGTTAGTATTTGATAAATAAATTCTTTACTAAAAGTATGAATTTGAGTTAATCATATAAAGGTTGTATGCTGCTTCTGATGTTTTAAGTATGATCAAGTTTCTCTTTTTCTGTTGAAGCCTACCTGTACCTGAGTAGGGAGAACCCACTGCCTCCATATTTTCGGAGGGTAAAAGTACAGTGATTAACTCCTATGGTATGCCATTTAGAATATTTTCCCTATTATAGTATTTACTGTTTTGAGTTGTAAATTCTGCTTTTGCTTTAAAATTTTTTAAAATTTTATATTCATTTATTTATTTTTGTGGGTTGGGAAGAAAGAGAAAATTAAAGGGAGAGCAAGGGTAATTAATGTCTCAGAATTCCAGCTGGGTTAAGAATTTAGTGAATTTCATTTGGAGCATAATTGTCAACACAACACAGCTTGGATTATTCTTCTTTCATCATACATTTTGAGACAAAATTGTGGCTTTTAAGAGTCCAATTTAGTAATTACTGCAGGAAAAAGAAAATCTTTCTTGAATTAAAATAGAGAGCTTAACATGAGCCTTGTCAAAGTGCATTGGCGGTGGAGCCCAGTTGGAACTGGGAGAGAGTTACTGCCTTCCAAGCTTTTCAAGGAAAGTACTAATTCCTGATTGGGAGGCATATAACATTTGCAACATCTGTGCAGAACTGAGGCTTGCTCTTACAAAGGAGGAGGACTGTTCATTAGCTGCTTAGCCCTCTGGACATCTTTATTCAAGAATGGGAACTCTTTATTAAAAAAGTAGAAAATCATGCTTGTTTAGATGTAGCCCTGAGGTAGTCAGACAGGCTGTCTGGATTCACCTTTTGCTGGCAGGGGTATGTAAAGGGAGCGTAGCTCTTTGTACCTTTGATAAAGGGAACATTTTAAAGCGGTTCATATAGACCTCTGGCATATAGGTGAATTGAACAGAAATGCCATTCCTGGTTTAGATTTCCCTCACCTATGATCAGTGACAGTTGAAATCTTTTCAGGGTTCATTTCTCTGGGTCCCTTAGGAGATATCTGTAAATTCTTGGAATTTAGAGATTTTCTCAGAAACGTGAGCACTCATAATCAAGAGGCTACTTCAGGTTTCCTTTTTAGACACAGAAAGCATTCAGCTTATGGTTAATAGACTACAAATAAATAGTATATAATGTATAGACATATATTAGTCTTTTAATCTGATTCATGGAGACAGTTGACTCCTTAGTTATATGCAGCTTAGATCATAATTTCTAATCCTTTGGTTAGGCTAGCCATTGTCTTCAGGTTTTGAACCTCTTTTCAGTACTGATGATTTAATGAGTGAGTTGGGTAGGTGCTTGTTGCAATTCACATATTCAAGGGTGGTTATTTCTGAGGATGATAGTTGAGTAGAATAGTGTTGACTGGCTCATAAATTTGGAGGATTGAGGAATATTTAACCATATTATCTAAGAGGGCATGATTCTAAGTGGTCATTTTCTTTAGAATTTGAGATTAAATAAAAACTCTATTATATTGAATATAAATTCTATACCAATAGAACACATATGTGAAGGATATTTTAAATCTGGCTATTGCCATTTTCTAAAAATAACTTCTTTCTCCCACATTTCTACTCTTGACATAGTGTTGGTTTACAAAGCTACCTCCAGTGTTGACCTTTGAACTCTCAAGATTTGAGTTCAATCAGTCCCTTGGTCAGCCAGAGAAAATTCACAATAAGCTGGAATTTCCTCAGATCATTTATATGGACAGGTGAGTTCTGTGGTTGATTGTCTCCTTTTTGCATTGGAGCAGAAATGAGCCCATACTAAGTATACTGTGCATAGGAATCACCTGGAGGTCTTGATAATACGCAAATTTGGAATCAGTGGATCTAGATTGGGGCTCAAGAGTTTGCATTTCTAAGAAGCCCACAGGGCAATGCTAATAATGCTTCATATCTCTGGACCACAATTTGAGGAGCTAGGCTTTAGGTAAAAACCCTGCTAATTTGTGGATGAAGCACACTGTATAGAATAACCACAGTATATTTTGTTGTAGTCTGGTTTATGTTTTGGAAATTTATCCATGTTGTTGCATATATCAGTGATTTGTTTCTTAACATTATTGAGTAGTAGTTCATTATATGGATGTACCACAATATTTTTTTCTATTCACCAGTTGATGGACATTTCAAATGTATCCACTTTTGGATTATTATGAATAAAGTTGCTATGAACATTCACATGAAAGTCTTGATGTGGGTTTTAGTGTTTCCGGGTAAAATATCCAGGAGTGAGATTGCTGGGTTATATGAAAAGTGTATGTTTATAAGAAATTTCCAAACTGTTTTGTAAAGTGCCTATACAATTTTGTATTCCTACCAGCAGTGTATGAAAGCTCTCTTTTCTCCAAATCCTCTCCAATATGTGGAATTATCAGTCTTTTTAATTTTAGCCATTATAGTGATTTTGTAGAAATATATTTTCTTTTGATTTATATTTCCCTGATAACTAATGTTGTTGAACATTTTTTCATATATTTAATTAAGTGCCATTTGTATATTTTCTCTGGTAAAGTGTCTGTTCATACCTTTTGTCTACTTTTTAACTGGGTTTGTTGTGTTCATACTGAGTTGTAAGAGTTCTTTATATACTTTAGATACAAATCTAAAGATTTACTGTCTGTGCCTGTCTCTTCCATTTACTTCCAGTGTATTTAGAAGAGGAGGAATTTTAGTTTTGATGAAGTGTAACATAGTTACACTTTACCGTTTTTCTTTCATTGTTCTTTTTGTGTTCTGATTAAGAATATTTGCCAACCCAAGGTCACAAAGATTTTCTTCTATTTTTTTCCTAAAAATGTTGAAATTGTAACTCATATTCATGTCTATCATCCATTTAGAGTTTATATATAGTATGTAATAAAGGGTTGGTTTTTTATTTACAGGAGGGGGAAAAAATGCATGTGGATGTCCAATTATTCTAGCACCATTTGTTGAAAAGACTCTCCTTTCTCTCATTGAATTACGTTGGTTCTTTTGTCAGAAATTAATTGAACATATATTTTTGGGTCTGTATTTGGAGTCTCTTTTCTCTCTATTGGCTAATTTTATGCCAGTGCCACATTGTCTTGATTACTTTGGTTTTACTGTAAATCTCAATATCAAATAGTGTTAAGTCCTCCAATTTTGTTTTTGTTTTGTTTTTTAAAAATTGTTTCATGTATTCTGATCCTTAGCATTTCAATATAAATGTTAGAACCAGCTTGTCAATAGCAATTGAGATTATATTGAATCTACAGATCAATTTAGGGAAATTGACATCTTAACAATTTTTAGTCCTTCCATCCATGAGCATAGTATAACTCAATTTATTTAAGTCTTTGTGAATTTTTCTCAATGATGTTTTGAAATTTTTAGTGTACAGGGCTTGCACATATCTGATATTCTATCCTTAAGTTTATATTTAATGTTACTCTGATTTTTTTAAATTCTACTTTGAGTATACAGAAATGCAATAGCTGTTTTTCCTCGTTTTTAATTGACTTTGTACATTTTGATCTTACTAAATTCACTTATTAGTTCCGATGCATTTTTATAGATGCCTTGAGATTTTCTATGTAGATGATCATGTCATTTGCAACAAAAGGCAGTTTTACTTCTTCCTTTGTAGGACATTTCTTTGTATCCCTAATTTGCTAAGACTTTGCATCATTGATATTTTTAAATTTTTGTTTTTGGGCTTATTTGCTCAGGTACATGTACAGGAGCAAAGAGCTTATTCGAAGTAAAAGAGAGTGTGTTCGGAAGTTGAAAGAGGAAGTGAAAGTCCTGCAGCAAAAGCTGGAAAGGTGAGTTGTGGACACCTGTGTGCTTGGAGATACAAAAGTTTATAAACTTAAATTAAGATAATTTGCTTATATTTAAAATTAATTCAGAATTTATTAACTAGTATATTTTATAAAATGGCTAAGAAAAATTTTTTAAGTGTGAAGCAGTCTTCAAGACGAACTAATAGTATCCATGGGTGAATAGTAGTTTCAAGGGACTTAAGTGACAGTCACTGTCAGTTACAGTCATAGTCAGTTATTGGCAGTGTATTGCAGAGAACCGACATTCTGATTTTATAGCCCTTTACTTTTTCTACTCCCTTTGCCATCTTTGTCACAAATGTGAGAGGGTAACTGTCATAATACTGCAATCCCTTTGTCTTGGGAAAGCAGTTTCTGAAGTGTCTAGGAAAAGTAAACAAAACAAACAAAACATCCCAATGCAGTTCTACCTAGAATACTAGCTGATTAAAAGGGCTTATATTTCTGACACATACAAAGTCTTTTATCTTATAGAGGAATTATTCTCTCTCTCTCTCCCATTTTTTTTTTTTTCGGTACTATTTCTGTGTAATCACCCTATTACTCCCTAAGGAGGAGTCAGTGTAATTTCTTTTTAGTCAAAATAGAGACTGTTGATGTAGCATTTAAGAAGGAATCCCATGCAGTGTCAGTGGCTTTTTTCCCCTTTATCTGCTTAACAGTTCTGCTGCTACCATCAGCCCACCTCTCCCCACTCCATTGCTAGGTCACTGATTTCCCCAAGAGGCAACACATTCCATATCAGCCCATGAGAGACCTTGCACCTATAGGTACCCCCCACGTAAATTCCTTTCACTCAGTTAGGAAGAATTTATCTAAGACGTATTGTGATGAATCATCTAGTTGTCTTAATGTAGATTCAAACTGAAAATTGATTCCTCAAATACTGTCCTGGAAGTGATTTACAGGACTCTGCCTACCACAATTTTTTACTTTTAAGGTTTTAGTGATACTCTGTAAGACTGGACAATTTTGTTTTCACAGATCCAAATACACTTCATGTCTTATACCTAAAAAATTCTCAATTTACCAGTAACCAACAAGGCATTCTGGCTTATTTAGATATTAAAATAGTGTGTGGGAGTATTTCCTCTAGTATGATATTACTCTTTTTTAAATAAAATGACTTTAAATTTCATATAATTTTACGTAGATATAATTTTTTAAAAAATTGTTTATCTATGTGTGACATACTCCTGGGAAAATATATAAGAAACTATTAATGAAGACCATTAGGTAGGAGAACTGAGATGGGGATGGGTGACTTTTATGGTTTGTTTTATACTTTTTGTATTTGATTTTTCTTAACTGGTGCTTGCATTATTTTTATCATTAAAAAAATAAAAATGTTTACTATTTCTTCTCTAAGATACCTTGATATAATATTAAAAATAGGATTTATGTACAGTATAGACATCTTTTTTGAAACTTTGCTCTCATTCTAAATTGAATTAATGCTACATTGTATGAAGTGGTTGGTCTAAAGGAATTCAGCAGAAGGACAGGAAAAAGATTGTCATAAAATCGAAGATAAGTTTCTTAGAAAAATTTTTTCTTGCAACTTTGCATGAGTATCATAATAAAATACAGCAAACTTGGGAAGAGTTACAGATATAAAATGATTGCTTAAAATCCTATGACATTATCAATGCCGCATTGTTAGTAAGAAAATGCTTCCTCTTTGATCCAGGCCAATTTTATATTGATTAATTAATTCAACAAACACTGAGGGCTTAGGAAGACATATTAACCATGTCCGTGGGATATACGAAAAGTTTAGTTCATGTACTGTAGGAGTTCAGGGAGAGAAGATGGTCCTTCCAGTGTTGGGGGTGGGGGTGGCAGAGGAAGATTTCATGGAGAAAGTAGATCTTTAAAGATAAGTAGAATTTAGATAAGCTGATGGTAGCCGAAATTCAGGCAAGGAAATACATCTAAGGAATACAACAGTTCTTTAAGTTTCCTCTAGCTTTACGTATTCAGCATCCTTTTCAGTGAAAGCTATAACTCCCTGTGGCAGCCAAAGCCACAGGAGAAATAATTGTTCCTCTTTTAAATTAGTAAAGATGAAATGTCTCTGCTACATACCCTTTAACATGTAGTTGACTTTGAGTTGCACTATACTTATTTTCCACTAGTATTTTCATTTTATAATGTCTCTTTTAATATAGAAACAATTTTCCTTCTTCCTGGCTTTTTCTTTCACTTTATTCAAAGAATAAAAGTGTGAAGTGATTCTATCCTTTGTAAATGGAACCCCAGAGTTATAGTTTACCTGTAGCAACCAGTTTATTTTAAACTCTGTAGTAAACTATAGAATTTATTAAAATAAATCTTTTTACTGAGTCTAACATGCTAGTAATTGAGAATATTGGGTATTATTAAAATAATTTGTTGGTTATTTTTGGTTACATATTTAAGATATTTATTATTTACTAATCCCAAAGAAAACTTTAATAATTTATGCTTGGCCTATGCTATTGAACGAGCATATGAATAATAAGATACTTAGGACTCTGCAAAAGAAAGATTTGGCAGTTTTCTTAAACTCTGACCTTTATTAACACCTACTTCCCATTTCCAGCTTTCTTTCTCTCATTTTTTCTAATAATTGCAGAGTAGTTGATCTAAAGGACAGCAAAGAAAAAAAGCCCTGTGCTCACCAGCATTATATTCAGATATGAGTCCTGGTACTGTTTCTGTTTTTCCATAAGAAACATCATTTACTTTTATGATCAGAGCTTATATGTGATATGCTATCAAAAAAAGCATAACAGGCATGACTTTGATTTGGAACACATTTGAAATGTTTTCTGCCAGGTATAAAAAATTTAGATTGTTGGAAATTTTTACTTTTGTAATTAGAGAATTTTTGCCCTATAGCTTTTTTGAGTAACATATGAAATATTGTATAGCCTTTAGGAATAAGCCTTCCCATTTACCCTTTTGCACGATAATGGATAATTTTTCAGCAAGCCTCGAAATCTAAGACAGACCTAGCCAATAGTGTACCACTGTCTTTGCTGCTTAGGTATGTGAAGTACGGCTCAGGCCCAGCTCGGTTCCCACTTCCGGACATGTTGAAATATGTTATTGAATTTGCTAGTACAAAACCTGCCTCAGAAAGCTCTGTGTCTCAAAGTGGCACAAGCATGACTTTACCACCTTCTTCAGTGCACCGCCCGGTTTCTGACCTGACATCCAAGGAAAGGTAATATAAAGAAATTTTTAAAATTGTGTGTGTGTGTGTGTGTGTGTGTGTGTGTGTATTTAATTTGAACTAAACACCATCTTTCTACCTGGTTAACACTCATCTCATATGAGCTTAAGGGCTATGAACTCTGTCTTAAAGCAGGGATGGATTTTGCCAACTGTCCCTTGGGAGAGTGCTCATAATTTATACCAGTGTACTCGTATTACCCACAGGGTGGTTGGGATTATTTCAGAAGCTTCTTGAACTGTCTGCCATAGCGTTGATGCTCCACCAGGGCTGCCTTGTTTTGAGCTAGGTATAAGCAAGCTGCCACTCAAGGCCTTTCTCAGAGGAAACCTCTTCCAAACTTCTTATTCTGTCTGCTGAAAAGTATGCACAACTAAGTAAACATTAAGGAAAGAGAGACTTATTCATAAATAGAAAGTTTGAACATGAAAAATACTGGCTAGAAATTGAAGAAAACTTAGAGGGGCTTATCTAGTGAAGAAACAGGGAGGCCAAATCACATGAGCCCCGTAATTCTGTTCCAGCTCAGCCACATGCAACAGCCCTTGTGGCCTGGAGGAACCAATGGGGTCACTTGGATCAAATTTAGTGTGTGTGTCCTGACTAATAAAAACACTACAACCTATTTTAAAAAGTTTCATTTTTATGTTTAAAAAGTCCAACCATTTTCCCATCTCTACCCCTCACACATACTAATATTTATTCATCTATGCATAAAGTACATATCTGGATAGAACATGCAAAATGTTAAGACTGATTATCTCCAGGGAGTAGCATGAGGCAAGGAATGGAGAATTCTTTTGCTTTTTATATTCTATCTCTATGTTTGGATTTTTTATAGAATGGTCTCATGTTCTTTATGAAATATAAGTGGTTTTAATTTTTAAAAAGTAGTTGGCCAGTCTGTTTAATCACATAAAATAATACTGCCTACTGCCTGATATTATTAGATTTTAAAGTTACTGTGTGTGTGTGTGTGTGTGTGTGTGTGTGTGTGTGTGTGTGTGTGTGTGTGTTCTGAGATTGAGATATCTGATCTCTTGCTTATGTTGGGCTTATTATTCCACATGTGTGGGTCCTTTGGGGAGAGATTTTTGCCATTATGTTGTATGTGTGTGACAGCAGGTGGGAGGAGTAGAGAGTGAGGGTTTCTTTAAGTTAAAGCTAGAGGAAGTTTGTGTTCTTCATTTTTGATGTGAAACAAACCTAAGTACAATTAGAAGCTTATATTCTGGCTTGTTGTCTATGTGCAGTTTGACAATAGTTAATTAATAGATAAATTAGTATTTACTTTACATACTTTATTCTCAGTTAGTTTAGGTCAATGGTGTAAAGAAGTTAACATTTATGTTTTTAGAGCTGAGTGTTAGGTTACTTACCTGAAGCTACTAACTTTTCCCTGGGTATTTAGCTAAGGAGTGGTAGAGCTGGGATTGTCTGCCTTTATGTTCTGCCCCCAGGGTGCCAACTAGTTCATATTCCTGTGAGTTGGGTGTCCAGCTGATACTTCATTTTTCTTGCTCTGTATATTTTGTTCCTGAATTCATCTACCCATCCCACTTCAGTCAGTTACATCTTGGAAACTCTGTAGTTGATTCCTCTATTCTTCCAGTTCCAATCTTCCCTTCTTCATCTTTTCTCTTCTCTCTTTTTCATGAAAAGGCATTATTATAGGTGGTTAGAGAGCATGAACCATAGACTCAAGCAGATCTAGATTTAATCCCTCTCCTGGGTGAACTTGGGTAAGTTGCTTAATTTCTCTAAACTTTAGGTTTGGAATTGGATAATAGAGATAGTAATAGTATCTGCCCCATAAGCAAGTTGTGCTAAATGAGATGATGCATATAAAGGAAAGGTTTAGCTCAGTACCTGTATGGTAACACCAACATATAGTTGTACTTTTCCACATAGCAACTTGTTTTACAGAGCACATTAATTCAGGCCAAGAAGTATTTTGGAAATTACCATATAAGCATGATTTTTGTTTTCCTTCAGTACAAGTAAAGAAAGCTCTTCTCAGGATGTTGAAAGTACCTTTTCTTCTTCTGAAGATTCTCTACACATTTCTAAGACAATGAATAAGCCACTTACGTCTTTCCGGTCTCCCATGGAAATGCCTGCACACCCAGCTCCTCGAACAGTCACAGATGAGGAGATAACCTTTGTTAAGACCTGTCTTCAGAGGTGGAGAAGTGAGACTGAACAAGACATGCAAGGTCAGCTCTTTAGAATTTGTCAAGCAGTTACTCTTTGCCTTTTCTATTTGTTTTACTATTTAGAAGTTAGGCACCTTGGGTATACTTCTGCCATTGCCATATATATTGTTGAGTTTTGGCATGGAGATTGTGACTTCTTTCGTTCTTTTAGTTCCCGGTAAGATTGGTTCACACACTCCCATTATATGACTATGGAAAGATCCTTCCTAGACACCTTCTTAATGTTTCAGGGAATTCCTGGGTAGCTGAGACACTTATGATCAGCTTTGGGTAGGATTTTTCTGAATCTGCTGATTTTTTTCTTGCAGTTTATCTGAACTCTGGCTTCAGTTGACCCAAACTTAGAATTTACCTTTTCTGGATTTCCACTGTTAGAAGTCTTTTCTGTATGAAGTATGCTTCACTAAAGGTTAATGAGGTAGAGAATATTTGAGCAATGCATACAATGTGAAATTCAGTTATTCAGCATTGTGTTCTTAAAGGTTTTTTTTTTTTTTTGGCCTCATGGTCATGTTGCTCAGACTTTTCTCCCTCTCCTTCCTTTTTTTTTTTCTGGGGAACATAAAAATAAAAACCCAGATTCCTCCCCAATTCTTATTCACAGAAATGTAGCCCTGCCTTGCTCTCCCACCTTTTTTTCAAGTCCTGTCTCTGGGACATTTATTTTATACCCAAGTGACCCATTAAGGTCTTTTTCTAAATAGCCTGTTTCCTCTTTAACCAGTTTTGGTGCCAATTATAAGAGATAATTTTTTTAAATCTTAATGTAATTAAGAGTGAAGCTGAAATCATCGGAACCCTGGGTACAAATAAACAATAGTCTTTGTTATATTGAAGCAGCCTATGTGATGTGGAATTAAATCATTTTAACTAAGTATTCTTTTTTAACAGATTTAAAGAATTGTATCGCAAGCACTACCCAGACTATTGAGCAGATGTACTGTGATCCTCTCCTTCGTCAGGTAGAATGCAATTGAGGGGAAAGTAGTCACGGCATGTTCTACTGATGCTCATGGTAGATACAAAAAAGAAAATTGGATAGTTTTCTTTGAAACTGAATGGGAACCTCCCTGCAATATAAGAATAAACTTAGGAAAGAAATAGGTATTGTTCTGTTTCTTTATTTTAGGCTAAAAAAAGTAATACATCTTCTGCCATCAATAGAACCCAAAAGGTATTTGTTTTGATTCTGCAATGTGTTTTGTTTAGCTTTTTTTTAATTGTTTTTTTTTTTTGATATATTAGAAAGATTTGCTGTCAAGTTAATAAAAATTTCTCCTACAATGATAATTTAAGAGGTACAGTGGGGAAAATCTGAACTAAGGACCAGTTTATCCCTTCCAAAGTGCCATGATCCTTTGTTTAGCAGCATGCTTTCAAGCTTATTTCTCTAGTGACTCCAAAAGGGAGGTGAGCAGGGTAGAAATTCTTATTATCCACATAAATTTTTGTTTAGAATAACACTCTTGGCGTGGAGGGTAAAAATGTTCCATTTAGGGATATGACCTCTTAGTGGCCTCCATGTGAACGGCGGGAGAAGAGCTGTGTTTCCAGGGCTACATGGGGGCGTGGTTCTGTCACGTAGCTGGAATGCATTGTATAAATCTTGGGTTTTCTCCATTTTCTCTTTTGTATTATTTCAAGAATTTCACTACCTGTAAAAACATGCCAAGTTACTGATTAAATGCAAGTTTAATTTGATTCTATGGCTGACCTTCCTTTTTTTCCACCAGTAGTTACTTGGCACTTAAACATTGTTTTATTTTCTCCATATTGAAAAAAGAAATGCTTTTCCCATGTTGAAACAAACAAGTATGTAGTTAAAAACAAACAAGGACGTAGTTACATAAAAAAGTATGTAGGGAGCATGTGACTGATTCATAATGAAATACGCTAACTTGATTTTTGTTATCAAATAAAACAGGCATAGAACAAGATAGCCACTTAACTTGCTGTGGATATCAAATGTGGTAAACATTTTCTCAATATGAGTAGTCAAGATGTTATTTTATTTTATTTATTTATTATTATTATTATTATTATTATTATTATTATTATTTATTTTATTTTTTTTTTAATGTGCCTGGTCTTCCTAAGTGGTCTCCCATCCAAGTACTAACCAGGCCCGACCTTGCTTAGCTTCCGAGATCAGATGGGAACAGGTGTGTTCAGGGTGACATGGCTGTAGAGGAGATGTTCTGTTTTTAGATAAACTGAGTTTGGAATTAGGGGATAAATAGGTCTCGGTTATCTTAGATCTGTAATCCTAAGAGTTTAAAGTTGAATGGGGCCTCAAAGAGGTCATCTAGTTCAACTGTCTGGCTTTAAAGACTCAGGAGCTAAGGTAATTGGTAGATTTCAAGGTCATGTTTTTGTTTAGTTCATCTTAAAAGTCAGATGTTTTGATGTGAACCGTATATCAAACACAGTTTTCTGTTGTCTGCTGGTTGGGAATAATTTTGAATTTTAATAACCTAAACTTTATCAGATTACTTTGCTTAATCTAACTCAAGAATATGCCCTCTGATTTGCAGGTGCCTTATCGTTTGCATGCAGTTCTTGTTCATGAAGGACAAGCAAATGCTGGACACTACTGGGCCTACATCTATAATCAACCCCGACAAGTCTGGCTCAAGTACAATGACATCTCTGTTACTGAATCTTCCTGGGAAGAACTTGAAAGAGATTCCTATGGGGGCCTGAGAAATGTTAGTGCTTACTGTCTGATGTACATTAATGACAAGCTACCCCACTTCAATGCAGGTAAAAATATCTTAGCAGAAGCCAGAGATGAGGGGAAATCTGTACTACTCAGGGAAGGGGAACAGTGTTGTAGTTTGTGAAAAAATTTTAAACTAGACTTTATTATAAAGTAATAATGCATTTTAAAAATACAAACAGTACAAAAGAGAATAAAAAGAAAACAAGTTTGCTTTTCTTTTTTCATCCTTGAGCCCAACAAGTATCCATTGTTAGGTTTCTTATGTAGTCTTTAAGAAATGCTCCATGCAGGTGCTAGCTTTTATTTACTGACATCTCTCCCCTACCCTCTATTTTTCCCCAAATGGGATATTTTTCCACAGGATATATTTTTTCCATGGGATATATTATTCTGTATTTTTTCATGAATCATATATCTTAGCAATCTACATTTTCATAAATAAAACTGACTCATTCTTCTTAACAACTGCATAATAATGTCATTCCATGGAATATGTATATAATTTATTAAACCAGCCTCCCATTTATGGACTTTTAAGTTGTCTCTAGTTTTTTTCTTTTTTAGTAACATTTTTGTGCATATATTTTTGTACCCTTTGGAGAATAGCTAAATTTTACAAGTGGATTTGCCTGAATAATATCATGATTCTCCTAATACTACTGCTAATGCTGTGAGCAGTCATACTTGCCATTTATATTTGGTGCCTTACTCCTTACTGCATGCTTTCTAACTGTATTTCTCAAGCAACATAACTCTAAAAGGGGGGTAGATAGGGTAAGAATTTTTATTATCCACATTTTTCAGCTGAGATTCTCTAGTTTTCCAGTCATACAGCCAGTAAATTAATGGCAGGCCCACAATTCAAATTCAGTTCTGACTCCAAATTCTGTGCTATTTTCCATTTACATTATTCTTTCATCCTTTCACATCTCCTCTGAGGTTTTATGGCCATCATTTCACATCTAAGATCATAGAAGTTTTTTTATTACTCTTACTTTTCAGTGTCACATAGGTAAGAGGACACATAGGCATATTGTCCAGGCAGCAAGTTGTCTTTTTGATTTTGCTAGCAAGATTAGGGGATGGAAAGAATGATCACTTGATAATAATTGACCTTCATACTTGCATATTTGCAATATGAAAGGAACAGCTGCTTGTGGAAGTTATTGTACAAATGACTCTACTGGCTGTTGTTAGTATATAGGAGCTTTGATATTACATGTATGGTTCATCTTTACAGAAACAAACAAGTGGAAACTGTCATTTGCTTACTGCAAAGACTAGTTAGTTAATGGCAGCTAGTAAGTGGATGTGTTGTTCTGCTGTAGGTTTTTTATTGTTGGTAAGAACAAAAAAAGGGTTAGAAATGAAATTTAGTAAGTCCTTGATATCCTGTCATTTTTCATCATAGCTTTTAATGAACCAAGTATTATTGACCATCTAACAGTTGTATCAAATTGCTTTCTGAAAGCAATTTAATCGTGTGAAACTTGAGGCAGTATGAATATTTTGGAATTCATTTCTAACCGTCTTGAGATGGATATTCTTATCAATAATGACAAAACTATTTAGCTTGAAATTTTCATTTGATCTAATGATTTTCTGAATTTCCAAGAAATATTTGGTCCATTGTTGCTACTTTGCCAATATTTGGCCTCTATTCCAAATCCTTACTACCATTCATTCATTTAATTAACAGATATTTAGAGTGTACCTGCCTGCCAGGTACTGCTCTTGATGTGCTGTGACTGTTGGCCTTATTTTGTCAGTACTTCTGATGGATTATGTATGAATATGTATGTATGTATATATTTTTCATTAGGAGTAAGAAGAAAGACAAAGTTTTCTTTCTTTCTTTCTCTCCCTCCCTCCCTCCCTCTCTCCCTCTCTCCCTCCCTCCCTCCCTCCTTCCCTCCCTCCTTTCCTCCCTCCTTCCTTTTCCTTCCTTCCTTCCTTCCTTCCTTCCTTCCTTCCTTCCTTCCTTCCTTCCTTCCTTCCTTCCTTTTCTTTCTTCCTTTTCTTTCTCAAAAGAACCTTTTGATTTCTCATGACCTTTTGCTGGTAATGCTTCATTTTAACTCTGTCTTTGTTCTTTTTCAGAGGCAGCTCCAAATGAATCAGATCAGATATTAAGAGAATTGGAAGCCCTATCTGTTGAACTTAAGCATTATATTCAGGAAGATAACTGGAGGTTTGAACAGGAAGTAGAGGAGTGGGAAGAAGAGCAGTCTTGCAAAATCCCTCAAATGGAATCCTCCACCAGCTCAGCATCACAGGATATCTCTACATCACAAGGTATCCAAGAAGGGCATTTACACCAGTGGTCTAGTAGCATTCATGCTACACTCCCTCAGCCAGCCCTGTGAACTTCAACTTATTGAGCAATGCCACAGTGTGCAACTGCAATATAGTTCAAATATAGTTGGTATTACACAACCTAGTGAAATAACTTGTGGCTTCAGAATGTAATTCTGATGAGTAGAAATAATAGCAGAAAGACTAGCTACCTCTACTTTAGTCTTTTAGTTTTGCTTATTTCCCAGGTTGTAGGGGGAACTAGGATAGGATTGTATGATAACAGAAGGAAACTAGACTTTGGATGGGGAGCACATAATAAGAGTACACAGATGTCAAATTATATTCTTATACACCTGAAAACTTTTATAATGTTATTAACCAATGTTATCCCAATAAATTTAATTTATAATAGCATTAATTAGAATACTATATACAAATGTAAATGTATCAGAGCTCAAGAACTTTTAAAATATGATTCGAAAGTTTCTTTTTTAAAAGTGATCTTCCCAACAGATTGTTGCTTATAGGAAGTTTTCTTGGCATAGAGGAATATGACAAGGTTGGGAGCCCATTAAATTTTACAAGATCATCAGTGGGTTCTTGCTGAAGTAGCCATTTCTTCTAGTCACAGTTTCTAGTGGAAACTTGCATAGATTTTTTAAAGGTTTGTTAGGTCATATATTAAACTTTGTATCCATCCTGCTTGCCTTTTACAGAGCATTCTAGACCTTACTTATCAGATGCTAATTCCTTTGTACAATTCTTTATCAGAGCCTTCAGTAGCCTCTTCTCATGGGGTTCGCTGCTTGTCATCTGAGCATGCTGTGATTGTCAAGGAGCAGACTGCCCAGGCTATTGCAAACACAACACATGCCTATGAGAACAGTGGTGTAGAAGCAGCCTTGAGTGAGGTGAGAATGACTTAAGAAGACTGGCAGGCTTTCAGCAGAAACTGCCACAGTTTTCTCACATTTCTATTATTCTGTGTCTCTGCTGCCTTTAACCAATCCCTCTTTATTTCTCCTGTTTTTTTCCTTACTTGTTCTCTCCATTCTACTGCTACGGCTTAAGGAAGCTGAACCCAAGAAGTCCATGCCCCCGGAAACAAACCTTGCAGAGCAGTCAGAACAGCCCCAAAAGGCTAATGATGCAGAGTCTGCTGCCCAGCTTAATTCTGAGGTCTCTGAAGTCGAGATTCCCAGTGTGGGAAGGATTCTGGTTAGATCTGATGCAGATGGATATGATGAGGAGGTACAGAGTTTAGTACAGGGTTTAGCTCTTTATTACCAGTCTTATATTCCTTTCTCATGTAGCTCAATATACTTTAAAGTGTTTGGCAATAATTAATATTTTCTCATTGAAACAAATAGTGGACAAGGGGCCTCTCTGGTTTTGACCTTAGTCACTGTTTTTAAAAAGATAGGCTTGTTCTCACTATATAATGCTCCCCGTACGTATCTACCCATGCATATACTTATGGCAGCTGCCACAGAGTCTAGATGGCTCAGGTAAATTTAGTTCTTTTTTTGGTATAATGAACAAAAAAATTGCCTTTTAAGTTAGGAGGTTTTGTCTTTAATAGTATTAGTCAACTGTTTTTCCTCCAAGTGTAAAATTTTCATTTGTTTGTTAGCAAAACAAATATAAATTAAAGTTGTTTTTTAATTTAAAGTTTCAGGAAGAAGCTGTAGAATCCCAAGTTATTCATTGTATATCTCCTTTACAATTATCACTGCAAGATAAACAATTATGAATCTTGTCCCTTGGGTTTCTATTTTTTCCTTGGGATATGCTTTTTAAAATCATTGAAAGGTTTTCATTTTATAAAGTCATATTTGTGCATCCCCTAGCTGCCAAATGTACTGTTAGTCCTAGTAAAAGTCTAAAATATTTGTATGTGTACCCCAAACTACAGAACTAAATTGAAGTTCTCATCTCAGATACTTCTCTGAGAACTATAATTAACTTGATTCTTTAGCAGCGCCATAGTAGATAATTTTAGACTGAAATTGTTATTCTTCTAACTTACAGAGAGTATATATGAATGTGTGTAGAAGATCAGGGACTGTATATGTGTATGAGATAGGGTGTGAAACTTGACTTGCAGTAGCTGCTGGCCAAGAAGCACACTGCCATACTTTTCTTCAGCAATCTGCTCACCTGTCTTTCATGCAATCTTCTTTTGAACCTGTCTTCTCCTTTTTCTTTTTATGTTTTGTGCCCTCTTGTGGTAGGTGATGCTGAGCCCTGCCATGCAAGGGGTCATCCTGGCCATAGCTAAAGCCCGTCAGACCTTTGACCGAGATGGGTCTGAAGCAGGGCTTATTAAGGTATCTCTGTTTTTTAATATCTCAGCCTTATACCACATAATAATATCATAATAATGAGACAGTAATTCTATTAGATGGTAAAAATGACATTAAAAATGACTTTCACTGAAGTAGAACATAAAACTCCCTTTCCTGTCCCAACAAAAGAATAAGCTGTCCCAGTGTACTGGTTGCTCCTCCTCTCTTGGCACTAATGCAGCTTTGGTGAGCAGTGCTATTCTGTGTCACACCAGCCTGGAGGGCTTTTTCTTGTTTTTAGGAAATGTCTATTAATAAAACTGCAGTTGAGACACAGCTTTTGTAATTTGGGGGCCATAATATGAGAAAGTAGGCCATGTTTTTTAAGGTACTTGAATAAAATTTGAGGTACTTGAATAAATTGCATTTATGTGGATTTTTAAAATTAGGTCCTTGGGATGTAAGAGTATAACTGAAAATAATCAAAATGAAATATTTTTCTGAGAACTTTATAAAAAATGTTTCTTATGAGTATAGTATATCTTTGGTCCCAGGATGCTAGAGGAGCTTCATCTCTTATGAAGTGCAAATACCTTACAGATTCCATAGTCGCCTCTAATTCCTTTGTAAGAAGAATTTCTTAGCAGTCTTCTTAGAATTATGAAAACCTCTGTAGGCCATAGGCATCAGCTTCTGTGTGCAGAAGCCCACCATACACCCTTTTCTAACTATTAATTTTGTTTTTAATAGGCATTCCATGAAGAATACTCCAGGCTCTATCAGCTTTCCAAAGAGACCCCCAGCTCTCATAGCGATCCTCGACTGCAGCATGTGCTTGTCTACTTTTTCCAAAATGAAGCACCCAAAAGGGTAGTAGAGCGGACCCTTCTGGAACAATTTGCAGATAAAAATCTTAGCTATGATGAAAGGTGAGAAGGGGATACTCAGGCAGATCCACCCTCCTTCTGGGTCTGGCTTGACTAACTACCCTAATGGGGAAGCTGTGCACTGTGGCCTTTCATTGCTTTCTGAACTTTGTCCCACACAGATCAATCAGTATTATGAAGGTGGCTCAAGCTAAACTGAAGGAGATTGGTCCAGATGACATGAATATGGAGGAGTACAAGGTGAAGTCTTTTCTTTCAATCTACAAAGCCACAAACATTAATTCCTGAGGCAAAATTGACAATTTTGTGTTACCACAGACTGATTTGTTCTATAACCCCCCACAAAAAAAAAAGCTGGATAAGAATGGATAAATCTTTTACCCTCAGAATAGCAGGTTTCTTTGTTTCTTTTATTAGGATGAATCAGTACTTCATTTTCTTAACTACTTTAGTCTTTTCCTTTTGAACTCATGGTTCATAGTTTATTTTAAATTATATAGTTTTCTAATATTTCTGTAATAGAAATTAAATTTTCATGCATTAAAATGCATACATATATAACTACAAATTTTCCAAAAAAGCATTGTGTTGTACATAAAATAATGTTAGATACTGCCTAAGGTGTGCCTGCCACACTTTTTGAGTTTGAGTGTTGCCCTGTGTGATTGAGACAGCCTTGTTTTTTCATCTTCCCAGCATCTGCATGGTTTCTTCTGAACTTGAGGACATTCATTTAAACTAGAGCTGAGTAACTTTGACCTGAGAGTTGGAAATTAAGATGGCAAATTCTAAAGCTCACATGAAATAAATACTTCTGTTCCTCAGTGGAAAAAAATTAGGGTTGATAGTAGACTTTTATTTTAAATGTTGAATATGTTTTTATCTGAAAGCTTTTGTATTTGTTGCTTTTGTGCGTAGCCATATGTGCTCAATCAATATATGTATTGAATTTAAAACTTTCTGTGGTGGAAAGTGTAGAAATAGTTCATTGTGCTCATGATCATTAATGGTAATCATTTCTTTTCAGAAGTGGCATGAAGACTACAGTTTGTTTCGAAAGGTATCTGTGTATCTCCTAACGGGCCTGGAACTCTATCAAAAAGGAAAGTATGTTGGCCTTTTATGTCATTAAGATTTTTGGTCAAGACACTGTTATTTATTGATGCCCACACAGGAATACTAAGAATCGCAGCCATGCATCACCTCCCTTGTCACATGTTACAGTGTGCCTCTACTTTTTCCAGTGTTGCACTTCAGTTTTACTCTAAACTGAAAATGATATGTGTTTTTTCATCCTTCACATAAAGATAGATTTATTAGTAATGAGACATAATGGCCAGATTTTCTTTGTGATAAATGAAAATGAACCCAGAGAATGAATTTTAGAGTTAGCATGGACCTTAGTGAGCATCTAGTCCACTTTTATTTTAGAGTTAGGAAAAACTGAAGCCAGGGAAGTTTCATTATTTGTCCTGGGTTTCTTGGCTAATTTATAGAACAGCTAAGACTGGCTGCAGTCTTTGGCCTTCAGGCTTTTCCCAGTACTTAATACTGCCTCCACCTTTAAGACTTTTCCATAAGTGCAGTCACATATTAGAGAATAGTGAGGTCTAACCCCTGCATTTTGGAAAGGAGCACTCAGCTATTGTTTATCTGCCATTTTCTAAGGTACCAAGAGGCCCTCTCCTACCTGGTATACGCCTACCAGAGCAATGCCGCTCTGCTGATGAAGGGGCCCCGCCGGGGAGTGAAGGAATCAGTGATCGCTTTATACCGAAGAAAATGCCTTCTGGTTTGTGCTGTTTATAAAGCCTTGCAATTTTTATTGTTTTGTCGTCTTTACTTCTGCTGCAAGCCATGAAGAAATATAACTTAAAAAACAAAATAATCTCTAACAGGTTTCAGATTTTTCCAAACTCTCCATAGTAGTTTAACAGTGAAACAGGTTATTTTAAGTTAAGTGAATATCATTCTCCTTTAATCCCTGGTAGAAGTTAGGTTGAGAATCAGTTATCACTTTTTGGGTGTCCTTTATGTATACCTGCACTATAGCTTTTATCACGTCGCTGTCTTACTAGATCGAGAGTTCCTTGAGTACAAATTTTCTTATTCAGCTGTTTTCTGTGTCTGACATGTAGTAATAAATGTGTATTGAAGGAATGCAGTGTTTTTTTCCTGTGTTCTTTGATGGTAGATGAACGTTTTTAGTCACTTAAAAGAGGCTCCAGTTTGTTTTAAACGTCTGAACCATAAAAACTGGCCCTGCCATTCTGTTAATATCACTGTCATACTGAAGATCCCTCTTGCCTGTTTTGCATTGGGTAGCCACATAGAAAGACAGACCCATAATCTCTCTGCCTATCCAAAGGCTTAAACAGGTGCTTTTCTTTCAGAAAACTACAAGGAGGAATCTTGCCCTCAGATTGTGTGTCGTGTTTGTAGAACAGCCCTTCACAGGGAGAGTCAGGCCAGCATTTTTACCACTGCCTTGCTGTTAATACGAAACGGAGGAAATTAAGTCATGACGTATATTGACCTCAAAAGCTTCATTTTCTGATTTATACTTTAATTTCTGTGTCAGTTATAAGTGTGGCAGGGCACTTTGAAGTTGAAAAAAAGGGCCTTTGGATTTGATGGATCTGAATTTTATTAGTCATGTGTTTTTTTTGTTTCTTTTTAACCACCAAATACAGATTACATTTTGAATGTTCTGCTCGGCTCCCACAGGAAAGCTAGTGATTTAGATCATTTCCATCACTGGCTCTTTACACTCAGTGTGCATCAGAATCACTTAGGGAGCTTTCACCAAGTGATGATGCACAGGCGCTTCCCCAGTCACTTTGCCCATTTCCCATTTGCCCCAAGAATATACTTGCTGGTGGTGCTTGTGGCTGCAACATTTACCCTGAGATAACTTGTGGATTACAGCCCTAACCTCACTCCCAGAGTTTGCCACAAAATATCTCGCTTTTATTATTATTTCCATATTGCTCTAGTATATCAGTAGTCTTTGGAAACAAATGACATCATTCTGTTTATAGCCTTCTGTTTTTAGTAGTGGTATTTCCATTTACAAAATAGAGTAATTCTCAATCGCTAAAAATGTCAAATCCTAGGAAACATAGCATTCCTATGCACGATGTTAAATTAAAGCTGGCAGTGAGCCACACTTTTTTTTCTAAATGGGAAATGATTTAAATTGGAGTCTGGACATCAACATGCTTCTACAGGTGATTCTGATGTTCAGTAGAGACTGAGAACCATCAAATAGGCCAGATATTGAGCATGACCTTGACTTGTAAGTTTAGGCTAGTGGGTCAGAGGCTTAGCTGCATTAAAATCACCTTGGGAGCTTTTTAAAAATTCCACTGCTTAGGTCACCTGCATACCAATTACATCAGCATGTCTCAGGTAGGGCATCATGGTTTTTAAAGATTCTCTAGGCAATTCCAATGTGCAGTACATTTTGGAAACCACTTATTTAGGATCTGCTAAAATAGATATTTATTATTCAGACTTTTTTTCACTCTGCCTTTTATCTATAGGAGCTGAATGCCAAAGCAGCTTCTCTCTTTGAAACAAATGATGACCACTCTGTAACAGAGGGCATCAATGTGATGAATGAGTTGATCATTCCCTGCATTCACCTTATCATTAATAATGATATCTCCAAGGATGACCTGGATGCCATTGAGATCATGAGAAAGCACTGGTGCTCTTACCTGGGGCAAGATATTGCAGGTATGTTGTGTTTAGGACTTCCAATAATTTCTAAGCCTCTCGAGAATTGTAGACATTACAGTGGTCCTACTCTGTAGCACTGGTTTCCAAACCTTTTAAAGGGATTATTGGAACTTCCCAGCATATAAATGAGTTATAAGTAGGTCTTCTCTACTGAAACAAGCAATCGGAGCCTGGGCCTCTGTTCCCCTTAACCTCCCCTTACCTCTTCCGTAGCTGCTGAAGCATCTCCACAGACAACCAGGAAGCCTCATTTGAAAATAACACTGCTATGGGCTGTGGAAGGCCTGCTCATATAGTTGCATACTACTAGTTCTTACTCAAAGATCTGTTTAGCTGTATATGTAACCATCCCTTTTCCCTCCACAGAAAATCTGCAGCTGTGCTTAGGGGAGTTTCTACCCAGGCTTCTAGATCCTTCTGCTGAAATCATTGTCTTGAAGGAGCCTCCAACTATTCGACCCAATTCTCCCTATGATCTTTGTAGCCGATTTGCAGCTGTCATGGAGTCAATTCAAGGGATTTCGACTGTGACAGTGAAATAAGCCCCCACGTGTTCAAGCCTCATCCTGGTCTTTGGTTGTACTGATGTCTGTTGTCACTGTTAACCTTGGGCAAAGAATTAGGTGAAAAAGTAAGATTGAGATCCAGACCCCAACCATGCTGTGTGTAACAAATGATTGAAAATAAATTGCACTTTTTAGGAACAGAATCACAAAAGCAATTTCACTAAAAAAGGCATGAACCAGTGTATTAAGGTGTTTAATTATGCCAGAAGACCTAAAATGGCCTCTTCTACCTACAAAAATGCTTGGCTTTTCTAAGCCTTTGCCATTATGTCTTTCAGACATAAATATTTTTGACAGCAGAATAGAAAGGTGATTCATCAGAACCTGAACCAGATGAACAGCTACTAGTTATTTTATCAAATACAGATGACATTTAAAAAATTTTAACTGTAAGAGATGAGAAGTATAAACCTTGCCTGGCTCCTGACATCTGACAAAATGGATTGCTGATAAACCACCGCGCTTTTACTTGTTGGTAGAATACAAGGTCATATAAGATGCTGAAAAGTTAAAAGAAATCTGCCTCCTTTTTCTTCTCTCTCTTTTATTTTATATTATTAAATAAACCAGAAAACCTCATGTTCAGTCCTGAAAGAAAGGAAAGCATTAAGAACTTTAGGTGGAATAACATTGTGAGACTTGTTAGGTGATAGGTGTTTTTGTTTGTTTTATTTTTTAAATGAGAAGGTGTGTGTATGTAAACTCTCTGGTGTCCCATACTAGTACGGTTGAGCTTTTTTTTTTAGTGGTTTGGGGAGGGGTGCTTTATTTTATTTTTTGTTATTTAAGTATAGCTGGTATACAATATTATATTAGTTTTAGGTAGACAGTATAGTAATTCGACATTTATATACCTTATGATGTTATCACCACACAGTAGTTGTCTGTCACTATGCAAATTTATCATGTTGTTGGCCATATTTCCCTTCTCCTTTTCACCCATCTTCTCACCCCAGACTCTGAACAAAACAAAAACAGACTCAAAGAAACAGATTAAACTGATGGTTAAAGATAACATTTTGATAGTTGTCAACCATTTAAGTAAAATTTTCTAGTGTCTGAAAATGATCAAAAACAGATCCTAAGGCTCCTATTGGCCTAAAAGAACATTTTGATGCCCTCCCCTTTTTGCATTGAAAAAATAATGTGGGTTGTAAAAAGAAAAAAAAATCTATGTGTGTGTGTGTATATATATATATATGTATATGTAGAGAGAGAAATATCCCCTGTTGAACACTTTTAAAAGGCTCCAGATTGGGTATAGTATTTTAACCAAATTTTTAGATTAATGAGGGAATTGTGGGAGGGAAGAATGCTTGATACAACTATGCAGATTTTATAAATGTGCAATAAAAGTATTTGTTTTACCTTTGGTGTGTAGTATGGCCTTTATTTAAATATTTATTTTTTATTTTGGAAATGGGTGGACTCAGTAAGCATTTGTTATGTTTCAGTTTTACTTTTTTAAAAGAAATAAGATTAAAGGGTTAAGCTTAATGGGGATGAAGTAAGAGCAGGCAACGTCAATTCTTGAGCAGCACCTGGTAGTGACTGATACTTTTTATCTCATTTGCTAGTTTCATTGCATTTAAGTGTATCACTTTGTAAGTTGTCATATTTAGAAAGCAAACAATTTTATTTTTTTTAAACTGAATTTATTATATTTTGATTAAATTAATGTTTTGGCTTTCCTTTACAGATATTCAGAAGTGCTTCTGTGTTTTAAAACTCACTGCAGCGATTTGTTTCGTGGAAAATAGATCAATTTTCTCATCTATCGATTACCTTTTACTGTTTGAAATTCTGCATACCACCATTTGCCTTTCATTTTTAAATCCCTATCTTTATTGAAGACTGTGCACAGTTACATTATTTCACTTAATGTAACAACTCTGAGGTGATGAGGACTATGGTTTGTTTAAGGTTAGGTGTCCTAAGTAGTAGAGCCAGGACACTAACCCTTAGCGGTCTTACTTCATAGTTTGTGCTTTTAACAACTACTCAGTTGTCCTTAGTAGTCTTGTAAAATCTTTTGCTTTGTGCCTTTCCACATTAGTTATTTCCTGGTCAGCTATTAGAAATCTATAGTTGGCCAAGAAAACAGATGGACATCTTTAGTGTGCAGTAGTGGGTAGTTTGTAAGATTGGGATCCACTCAAACCACCAGGGGGAGTGCTGAGAAGTAATTTCTTTTTCCTCACATTAGCTGGCTGTTTTAGGTATAGATAGCCTGGTTTCTTATAGCCTGGTTTCTTACAGAATCCACAAACTGCCTCAGGCTAAGAATGGTATTTAAAGGATTGTCAAAAAAAGGAAAAGAGGTGGAGGAGAGGAGGAAAAGGAAGAAACCTAGGTGACCCTTATCTAAAATTCATTAACCAATGTCACCATAAAAAACATAAGTTAATTTTAAAAAATGAAAAAATAAAATGACTTAACAGTTCGACTTCAGCATAAATTCCCTTAAGACTGGGTTTAGATTTAACATGGTTAATTGGAATTGCAGTCCTCTTCTGTTTGGATTTGTTAGCTCTTTTAAGAAGTGTGAGGCACATAAACCCATTTTTACTCCACGCACTTCAAGAGAGGTGTAAAGTGGATGCATACACAGAATGATTTAAATAATAAACTAGAGGCTAGTGTTAAATGACTGGACAGGGATGTAGTAGGAATAAGATAGAAGGGAGAATTTATTGTAAATGTAGTCGGTTTCCGCTGCTCGGTTTATTGTATTTCGTTGTATAAATATATCATAATTCTGCTAATTGTCATTCGAGTTGCTTTCAGTTTTTGGCTACTAATAATCCTACCAGGAACATTCATGTGTATGTTTTTTTGAGGAGGCACTTGTAAACACATTTCTGTTGGTATGTAAACATGAGTGGAGTTACTGGGTCATAGGAATAGATAGATATATCTTTACTGGGTACTGCCAGTTTTCCAAAGCAATTATACCAATTTAAACTCCCACCAGCAGTTTATAAGAGTTCTAGTTGCCCCATGTTCTTGGCAGAATTTGGTTTGGTAAATATTTTTAAATTTAGCCCTTCTGGTAGATGTGTGATGATATTGTTTTAATTTGAACTTCCATTGTATTAATGATGTTGAGCATTGCTTCATATACTTAGTGACGTTTAGTCGTTCTCTTTTGTGAAATGCCTATTTAAGTCTTTTGCCTACATTTTGGTTGGATTTACTATCTGTCTTACTGATTTATAGGAGTTTAAAAAACATTCCAGCTATGGAAACTTTCGGTCATAATACATTGCATATATCTTCTCTCTTTTTTTCGCTTTTTTATATATTTTGATGAAAACAAATTTTTAATGTTGATATAGTCCAGTTTATTAGTCTTTTCTGTCATGGTTAGTGCTTAGTATACCCTGTTGAGGAAATTATTTCCAAGGTCATAAAGATATTCTGTATTCTTCCAGAAGTTTTACAGTTTTATCCTTCACAATTAGCTAATTGACTTGCACCATTTATTGAAAACATTGTCCATTTCCCAGTGCTATACCTTTTGTTATAAATCATGTGTACCTAAGGGTCTGTTTCTGAACTCTTTTGTCTGTTTTACTAACTGTCTACTTGTAGCAATATCACACTGTCCTAACTAGTGTAGCTTTGTAAGTCTTGATTTATAGTACAGTAAACTATCCAGTTTTGAACGTCTTCAAGATCGGCTTGGCTATTTCTCATCTTTTATATTTCAATGCAAATTTTAGAATTGGTTTGTTAATTTTATACAGGTACACACAAATCTCCAGAGATTTTGATTAGGTTTATAGTACTATAGATAATTTGGAGAGAATTAACATCTGATCTATGAACATGGTATATCCTATTTAGGTTTTCTTTAATTTCTATATAAAGGTCATTCACATCTTTTATGAAATTTATTCCTGGGTCTTTGATGTTTTGCAAGCTGTTGTAAATATTGTCATTTTTAAATTCTGTTTTTAACTGTTGCTGGTATCTACAACAAATTGATGTTTTTGTATCAACCCTGTGTCTAATGACATTGATAAATTCACTTATTAATTGTAACAGTTTATCAGTATTTTTTTTTTTTTTTAGATTTTCTAGATACACAATTATATAATCTTTGGATGATGACTTTTATTTCTTTATTTCAGGTCCTTACAACATTCATTTTTCTTGCCTGGTCACACTGACTAAGACTTAGGGTATAATGCTGAATAGAAGTGATATAGTAAGCTTCCTTGTCCCCCAATTTTTTGGGGGAAAGTTTTCAATATTTCACCATTAAGTATGCTATAGGCTTTATGTAAATTTTATTTATTAGATAAAGATTCCTTATATTCCTAGTTTGCAAAGACCTTTTTTGAAATTATGAATGGATGTTGAAATTTATCAAATGCTTTTTCTGTATTGAAATGATTACATGGGCATTTCTTTTATTTTGTTCATGTGTGATTTACATTTATTAATTTTAAATGTTAAACCATGTGTTTCCAGAATAAACAATTTATGATATAATTTTTTCTGTATATAGAATTTATTTTTTATTTAGTTTATGATTTTTACATGTATATTCATGAAAGTTGGCCTTTAATTTTCTTGTAATGTTCTTGTCAGTGTTGGCATCAAGATCATTCCAACTTTATTGAGTAAGCTGGGAAATGTTCTCTCGTTTTCTACTCTCTTTAAGTTTGGATAAGATAGAATTACTTCTTAATGTCTGGAAGAATTCATCATTGAAGATGTCTGAGCCTAGAATTGTTTGTGTATTATGTAGGAATGCTTTTAATTAAGGATTTAGTTTCTTTTTACATACAGGGTTTTCAGATTTTCTTGGTTACTTCCTCTTTTGTCAGTTTTGGAAAATTATTAGAAAAATATTCAGTTATCTAAAATTTAAAATGTACTGGCAGAAAGTTTATAATATAGTGTGTGCGCGCGTGTGTGTGTGTGTGTGCGCGCGCGCACATGTGTGTGTACGTGTGTGATGATGACTTTGGGATCTTAGTCATGTCCCCCTTTTCATTATTGATATTGAGTGACATGTATCCTCTTTTGGGTTATTGTTTTCAGGGGTTTATTGGTCTTTTCAAAGAACTGTATTTTGTTATTCTCTTTTGTAAGTTTTTTTTCCTGCTGTTTTCATTCAAAGCTCTTCAGCCATGATTCTTAACCTTGGCCACCAATCCAGAATCAGCTGTGTCACTTTTAAAAACACAGCTGCCAAGTGAGCATTTGTGATCTTGCTCCCTGGCATATGTTGTCAGTTTGGCTCAAATAAACTTCTATTAAAAATAAATAAACAAACAAATATAGCTGCCAAGGCCTCAACTCTACAGATACTGATTTATTAGATTTGGGTTGGACCCTTGATACTTTTAGTCTTAGCATCACAGGTGATTCTGATACACAGTCATGGCAGAATGTACTTCATAGAACTTTTCATGCCTACTAAGAAAGTGGCTTTACATTATCATTAAAACACTGAATTCAGTGCTTTGATAGAATGTCTATAGATCTTAATTCAGTGATAGTTTATAAGCTTTCATGCTTTTGGTATTAATATGTTTTATCTTCGGCACATTCCTCATATTAAATTTGACTTTGATGGAAATACAGAAAAAAATGTCTTTTTTCTGTATAATTAACTTTTCCTTGCCATAAACACATCAGTTTCTTAGAGTTTGCTCACAGGCTCAACTTCTCAGCTATTCAGTCATCATCATTACTTTTCCCTGAACCCTTAAAAAATCCTCCACATTCTTTTAAGTCGTTGAACAATAAAGTGGCATATTAATCTACAAGTCAGAGTAGAACTGGCTTAAGAGATATTCTAAGGGCATTTCTATGTCTTCTTTCAGTACTTTTGATTGCTGCATTGCCCATCAGTTTGCTGACTTGTTAGGATGACCATCTCAACCTCCTTGATGTGTAGCAGATGGCCATTTATAGACAGATAAATGGGTCCTACAGGCCAGAGACCTGGTCTTAAGTCACAAGGTAAGCCAAGATTTGCTCCTGCTACACCAGGACCAGAAATGTTGACAGTAAGCCAAGAACAGGAATATAAACTTTGAGTAGAAGCAGGTGTGACTGGGAATTGGCAAACTAGCGTGAAAATGGTACCTAAGAACTGCCAGTAGTGAGCTTTGAAAATTGAATGTGTGCTAGGCCTATGTTAGTTGCATTCTGGAGGGATGGCCAGTTTTCCATCTAGAGTCCTAATGGTTCAAGGTATCATTGCATGCCAAAGATGGTCTTCTCAAGTTAGCATTTAGATTTTAACAGTAAGGACAGAATCTCAAGCAATGACCTGCAAGTATCATGGTCATTCACTAAGTTGTCTTGACCATTCCTAGTCATTCACACTAATTAAAGAATAGCCAGATCTCATTCATGAAACAGTTCTACAGTTCTCCTGATTTATAAATCACTGCCAAATCAATATGACTCTTAGAAAGATGAAGTTCATGGAAAGAGTATTGACATTGGAATCCGACACATCTGAGTTCAAATAGTGACTGAATCTGTTTTCCTGGTCTGTAATATGGGAATATACTTAACCTTGCAGGGTTAAAGGAAACAGTAGATGGCAATGACCTGATGTGAAGTGGAACTCCAGATTCAGTTCTCATAGGGAAATAGTTCATGCGGGAAGAATTTTAAGGCTTGTCCTAGACTGTATAGGGCCTACACGTGGGTTCTAAATAATTCAGGCATAATGTAGATATCCAAGAGATTATGGGCCTCTGACATGTGGATGTGTCCATTTTGACTGGAAGAGAAAGAATGTTGAAAGGATCAGGGTTTATGTTGCATAGGAAAATTACAGTATCTCCTATCTGATTTTCTTCCTAATATATATATATATTTTTTAATCATTTTATTGAATGGTCTGAACTTGAGGATACAATGAGTCAATAGCTTTTTTTTTTGTTTCTGTAGCTACCATTCAATATGATCTGAATCTCCTTTCCCTGCCCTTTGATAAGCATCTCAGGAAGATATCACCTTTATTGGATGTTTGAGTATTAATACGTAATACTTTTCATGTATGATAATCTAGATCAAAAGTTCACTCATTATTTGCTTCAGTGCTTTTCTCCTCACCTTAGTTCAGACCTCAAGCCTGAAGTTCAGGGACCAGCAGTGAGGAAGGAGCCACAGCATGTTCTGTCACTCTCCATTCCTCTCCTCACCCCCAACTTCTGGCTGCCCTAGAACCTGGTGGAAGTTTACAGGAGAAGGCAAAGAATTTTGTTTACTTCTTTAAGAAACAGCTGGTTTTGTTTGTAATGCAGAAAGCCCTTGAATAATGTCATCTATTCAATGTCATTTTGTTATTTTGATGAGGTAGGTGCTGTGGGAGCTTAACTCTGGTTTATATCAATTAGCCTGTGGTAAAATTGGTTTTGTTTTCAGTTGTTTTGCTGCAATCCCAAGAACTCATTAATGATGTTAAGTGAGGACTTACTGTACTCTCCTGGTTCTCAGAGTCCTTCATTATGACAGGAACCCAACTGATAGCTTTTGTCTGCGGCATTTTATGGGTTCTTCAGAGAACCCTGTAGAAAACCTCCACGTTGTCTTTGTTGTGGCTTTTGGACTTTCTGGCTGAACTCTTATAGTCCCTCTTAGCTCCTGCCCTAGTCATTCACACTTCCAGCAGTGCTTGGGAACAATGTCACCCTGATGCCTTCCCCAGCACCCATTTGGGTTACAGAAAGCTCACCATCCTTGCCCCAGTGTAAGGCAGGAGTGCACATGCTGCTGCCGTGCTCCACTCCAGCTAGCCCCCTGCTTTAGGCTGCTCCATTGGTGGTCAGGCCCTCTTCCCTGTGCCTCCACAACACAGGTCAGGTTTTCCCAGGAACTTTCTTGGGCACCGTTCTGGTGGCAGCAGGACTGTGCCAGGAGTTTCGGCAGATCAGCAAAGGTAGGATGGGTGTATTTCAGGTCCCAGTCTTCCTTCTTGGGAATAATTGCCATCTATGAGTGGTTCTCTTGAGGTTCATCTCCACCTCATTCCTCACAGGAAGTGGTAGGGAACATCACAGTATTCCAAACTGCTATGAATTCCCTTTCAGGAATCCTCCCTAATGAATCTCTGTGCTTCTCTTATGTAGGCTGTTTTGTGTAAAGAGTAGCCACTTTGGCTATTTCTTAACCACAATATTTTGAGCCCTTGTCCTTAGATTATGACTCATATATCGATCGCCCAAGAGGACTTGGCTTTGAGGCTCTATTCAAAATTCTAGGCAATGGAATAGTCCATTTCACCTCCTATAAATATTGGTAAGGTGCAAGAAGAATGACTGGTTTAAAAAAATAAATCTATCAATTAGTAGAGTGAAAAATGGACTCAGCTTCTTTCAGTTCCATATTAGAGGCCAATGACTCCAAACGTTTTTCTAATCTTGACTTTCTTACTCTTCTGACTCTGGCTGCTAAGACACATCTACTGTCCATAAGCCCATTAAACCACTCCTGACTTCCTCCCATCCCAAAATGTGTCTAGCCCACATTGGGGTCCCAAGAGCTAGTCCCAGAGGCTCAGAAGGGTAACAGATGGATATTTTAATAGGAACCTTCTGGAATGCCTTATCTGCTAATGGTGAAATTTTCAGATCCAAAGACAGACTGGTGGAAAAGATAGCACTGAATGCATCATATTCTAACTACATCAAATTTGATGAGTCCCTGAGTTATTTTCTTACAATGGCATGCATACAATAAAAGCTTTGACTTGAAATATTGATTGATGTCTCTTTCTATTTCTAATACATATGACAACACACTTTTCCATGTGTAACCACAATAAAGAAATGTTTTTAATGTTAGAATAATTTGCCACAAATGTATGAGAAAAGACTGAGTTGAACCTAAGACTTAATTAGTTCTATTTTTATTTCTCATTTTCCCTGCAAAGCAGGTAGATAAAAAACGGTGGCTGTTTTAGGTGAAAAGCATCTTCTTTCACAGACTCTCTCTAAAAGTAGATTCTGGCCAGAATGCAAATCACATTTCTTTCTGGGGATGGCATAAATTATTGGCCACTGGAAATCAATCAGTAGTTCCTGCTCCACCTCCATTTAAAAAATGCCTTTGTGTCCTTTGTAAGGAGAATTAGAAAGACAATTTTCTTAATAAATCTTCAGTTTGTGTTCTTTTTTTTTTTTTTTTTTTCAGAAGCAGCCTTAATCACATGCTGAAGAAAAATATCAGCACCTGCAAATGTAGAATTAAGGATAAGGGCTGCAAGCCACCAGCAGGCACAGGTGAGCCACCTGGCAACAAAAACTCTGTTTAGACCTCAACAAAAGCTCAGAGGACAAGATTCTTCTTGTAGGTCTTTGGTTTTTCCTTCTGCTTTTCCTTCTGCTGATTTTTCCTTTGGTCTAGTGGATTGTGTTGACAACCTGTCCCCATGAAGCAATAGGATTGGTGATGAAAGACTGACATGGAATCAAAACCCTGGATTCAAGTCCTGACCAGCTAATTACTCGCTGTGGGCACATTGCCTAAATTCTCTGAATATCAATTTACTCATTAGCAAAACATAATGTCTTTATCTCAACCTCAAAAAAAAAAAAACCTCATGATGCATTAAATAAGACTATGCAAATAAAAATATGTGGAAGTTCTTTGTGAACTCTTAAACCCTACCCAATTGTGTGACAGGGAAATTGCATAGGGACAAGGTATGCAGACTACTGCTGCAGCCACCTGAGCTTCTATTCCTGGCCACTCACTTGGCTTCCTGTGGTTTTAAGAATAGAGACAACTTCCTCATTTCAACCTACAGGCCCTGTAAGATCTGGCTCCTTCCTAACTCACCAGCTTTGCCATATACATTTTTTTTTTCTTCCTTTGTGTAGAACTGTGCAAAGTGTCCGAGCAAACAGCACAGCCTCACCTGAGCTGGCAAAGTGCCTTCACATGTGTGGGGAGGGAGGCGTGTCAGTTCTGCAAGCAATACAGCAGGCCTCCGAACTTGGGGACATTTGGGAGCTATCACCCTGAGTTGTGGGTTTGTCGACAAGGTCAATGATGGCTCTTTTTCATTCAATTAAGGGAGTGGGGAAGAGATGGTACAGAGAGGAACAGTGCGAATAGTGCAGGGTGGTTTCTGCTAACAGGTTTATGAGTAAGTATGAGGCTCCTTAGGACTTGCAAAAATGCCTGAGGAAGACTTGGGTGCTGGGGTGAAGGGTGGGGAAGTGGACATCAGGCAGAGGGTCTGTAGGTACAGGTGGGACAAGCAAAGGAACCTAGGTCACTGTTCTAGCCACAGCCTGGGTAGGACTGCTGACATTTGGGTTAAAATTTAAGGGATTGATATCATTTTGCATGTGGTAAAAAAACATTTCTGAGCTGATAATTCTCTGCACATACATGCCCATATCAGACAGTTCTTGGACACAGCCCCTCTATGGTAACCAATAGGTCCTGGTTTGCCCTGGATTTTCCCAGTTTTCATATTCTGGGAGAAACGGAATGGTTGATCAACTTACCACTCACTCTGTTTCTTACTTTCACACTGGAGAAACAGGCAGAGCACTCATAGCCTCATAACATAGCAGAAATAAGACCATATCTTCCCTTTGGGATATTTAGCATCTACAAAACAGCAAAGATATAGTGCGAAGCTCCTTTTTAAATTGTGCATCTGAGGCTGAAAATGCACACAAGGAGGGCTTCTATCCTAAGATGCTATTCTAGGCCAATAATTCATTTTCATTTACCAAGGCATATTCTTTAGCTTTTCTATCTATATATACAGTGACTATTCACATTAGATTTTCTATGATGGGTATAACTTTTAAATATATTTTTCTTATTAATAAAAATTCGAGTATATAATTAATGTTATGAGTTCAAAAGTGTTTTATAGAAATAAGATCTAAAGCACAGAAACATGTTTGGTAGAAACTTTGCCTTGATTTGTCATTCTGAACTTAGGATCACTATGTCATGAAGATAGTCAAATCTTTCACAAGTGAGAGAGTGATCCTCACACAAGCAAACAAATACAGAGTGATGAAGGGGAAGAAAGGGAAAGAATTCTACTGATTCCTTTATTCTAGAGATTCCTTGGCAGATGCTAGTCCTAGATGAACAGGTTCCTAGATCTTGGTATTTGTTGGAAGGAGCCATCAGATTCTTCGGCTGGAGCACAGGATGATGGGGCTGTAGGGCTAGACATCCAGGGAGAGGGCACATCTTCTTTCCACAGGCAGGCCGAGAAGCTGAGGAGTAACCCACCAAAAGCCAGGAAAATACCAGCAGCCCAGCCCAGGTAGAGGGCATCTCCAAACTCCCACCGAGGCACAATCTCAGGGATGCTGACATCCCAGAAGTCTTGAATTGTGGTGTAGGCCACCCAGGAGACTGGAAAGAGGGTAGTGGCTGAAGCTAGTACCTCCAAAGTCCCTCCCAGGATGCAGAGCCACCTCTTAAATGCCCATTTGATCCTGTGAAACTGGCAACATTCAGACCCCAAGCCAGAGAGCAGAAGCCCCAATAATCCCAGTCCATGGGAGGCCACCATGAGGATGCGGGATACCTGGAACTCCTGGGGCAGAGATAAGAAAGATTCGAAGGCCTGGCACACAATGGCAACTTCCTCCTGATTCACGCAGACCTCCCAAAGGCCCATGATCCAGGTCTCCATTTCATTCAGTTCCAGATTGAGAGTCTTCCACTGGGGCAGGGCGGTGGTGACACACGAACAGACCCAGCCAAGGAGGGAGAGGAGCAGTCCCCCAAACTGGGCTTTCCCCTGGAAACTCCAGGCCATGGTTGCTTCCACCACAGAGGAAGGACAAGTGGCTCACTGACTGGTTAGCAAGGAGTACTTTTGGGGGCATTGAGTGGAAGGTTTTTCACATTTGGAGAGGATTTTTGTTTCAGTTTTCTAAGTAGCAGCTGAGGCAGGTGCCAGGAACTCGGCAATGTTTGGGTTTAGGGGGAGTGCCCAAGATTAGATGGTGTGGATTCTGGGGGAGGGTCCCATGAAAGGCAAAAAAGCCAAACAGTAAGCCTTCAATACATATGTGATGAGTTAAGTTCATAAAGTTAAAATCACTCCCCAGTTCCAAGATAACAAGAATGAGATCCTGGAAGAATATGTTGCTGTAATGTCTCTGGAGGGCAACAAGACTCCATGGTTCATATTTTAAATATATGCATACCCTACCTCCAGGAGTTTAACCTAATTTATTGTGAGTATGTACAAGGATTTATGAAAACGTTCATTGAAATATTGTCAATAATTGCACATTTTGGTTAAGACTAGGCAACCATTTTAAAGTGATGTAGAAAAAAATGTTAATGATGTGAAAAATGTGTTTAAATGAGAAAAGCAGGTGACCTAATAGTATATAGAATATAATTTCACTTTCATAAAAAATACATTTATGTATATGTACGTTTATGTGTGTGTATATCTATCTATCTATCTATCTATCTATCTATCTATCTATCTATATCTATACATATATACCACAAATGTTAACCATGGTTATTTTAGTAGAATAATTATGGGTAGTTTTTATTTCCTTATTTGTGTTTATCTATATATCTTATAAATTATATAAATTTTTCACTTAGTATTTTTAAGCAGAAAAAAGAAGAAAATACGAAAGATCCCATCCAGACGCAGAATATACCAGAAGGGAAGGGCTGTGTCTCTAGTCTCCTACTGCTGCTTGGACAGCAACTATAAATAGATGGTAGTCATACCAGCTTCCATCCTTCTTTGTTGCTGCTGTTAAGAGGCAGGGTCTGACAAGAAAGAAAATAATTTGCATTTACTGAGTGTCAGACTTTGCTTAGATACTTCATCCTTACTTAATTTTCACACCATGACTGTGAGAAACATGTTAAGTAACTTGCCAAGGTCCCCCAGTTGGTAAGCGACAGATCCAACTTCTGAACCAGGTGGCTTAGACTGTGACATTTCATGTTCTTGTCTCCAGGCTGAAACAGTGATTCCTCCTGCAGTGACATCTGCACACTGGTGACACAGCACATAGGTGAGGGTTACTCTTTATGGCAAAACATAGAAGAAAATTGAGATTTTTTATATTGAAGACAGAAACATTGACCAACACATTTCCCTTTTCATATTTTAACCTATTGATTACCTTGTGGTACACTAAGAGGCAAAAGTAGAGGTGTGGTAAAATTAGCAAGGAAAAAGCAGTATCTCAACTTTATCTGAATGATGTCTCAGCACCTAAGCAGCCAGATTAGATTGTCAGTGGTAAGGGGGTAGAGGAAGGCAAGCAGAATCATCAGGAATACTTTTTTTTCTTTTGTTTCATCATAGGAAAATTTCAAACATACATAAAAGTAGAGCAAATACTACAAAGAAATCTCATGTCCTCTCACCCAGCTTTAAAAATTATCTACTCATACCAATCTTGTTTCATCCATACCTATACCTACTCCCATTATCCCTCCCTTCATACTATTTTGAAGCCAATGAATGCTCTTTCAAAATGTAATTATAACAACCACATGTTCTAATTCATATAATGGCAAAATATTATACATCCCTGGAAAACAATGTCTGCTTGTACTATATCCATCCAGATTTGTGTTTGATATATTCTTTCTGCCTACAGGAGTGCCACACATTTGTCAGCCATGATAGGTCAGGAGGAGTCCTTTTCCAACATTGCTCCTTATTGCCTCACCTGTTTTTCAGAGCCCTTTCTTGATGATTTGTGAAAATCTCTGTGTGGAGACATATAAACCACAATGAGTATGAACTATGAAGGAGATCAGGTTAGTGAGGGAAAATGAAACCTATTAATTTACTAATTTCTTTTTATTTATTCAAGTATCCATTCATGCCTGCATGCATTGACTGTAAGTAGCAATCTCACTCCATTCTTGATGCTCTTTCTTTTCCTTCCTCAGCCTAACTTTGGCTTTTCCCTGTCTTTTCCTGGAATGTTGAGAAATAGTCTTTAGCGTATCCAGTGGCCTTTCTGCACAGGGAGAGGCAGAGCTTCTGTAGTTGTGTTTGTGAGAATGCATAGATCTCTTTCCTGGAGGAAGATCCCAGAACCTCAACCTCAGTGTAGCACCTCTTTGCATTCTCAGTTCAGATTTCTTCCTACCGTAAAACCTCCCTGATTCTATCAGAGACTGAGTAGTCCTCCCCCTCTACCCTTTTTACCTTCCTCAGAGGTAGATTAAGCTTTAGGGCTTGTTAGTTGCACAGGCCCCTTCCAAGGCCTGTACCTAGTTTTGTATTTGTATCTTATATTCTTTTCTTTAGAGTTCTACCCTAACCTGTGCCCCAGCAGCTGTTTAAGATTTAGGTTCCACACAATCTGGATCCCTCTCTCATCTATCTCCAAAATAGTAATGATCATATTTTCCTAGAATTATTTATTCCCAGCCTAGCACAGTGTCTATCATATAGTAATTGCTCAATAAATACCTAATACAGGAATTTTGTCTACATGTCCTTCTTTCTCACGGAACATATATTTTAATTGGTAGCATTTAGAATTCGAAGTAAGGCTGACAGGTCTACCAAACAGAAGTTGATTTGGTTTTCTAGGGAGGGGAACTTCCTGGGATGTTATGGCTGTCCTTTGTGCTTCCTTTCTCAATCCCAGTTTCATTTCCTTTGCTCATGTCCTAGGAAGCTGTCCTTGCCTCATTAGGATAAGCAGATTGTCTCACAGAAACTTAAAAATGGCAAGGACCTTAGGGTCAGCATCTACTTAGGGTCAACCCTCACAAGTTACTTTTTAAAATTTAAAGATAACATTTTAATTAAAGCAGTATATATTTATTGCAGACAAGTAGAAAAAACAGGGAAAGAGAATAAATACCAAATTATCAGAGAGATAATTTGGAGTACATCCCTTACCTCTATATATGTATCTATCTCTTTTTAAAGAAGAAATCATACCTGTACATACATTGTGAAAATCTTTAAATAATGAAATAATTTTAAAAAGCTTTTGATAAAATTGATTTCTATTATCTGATATAAAGTGCTGAGTATCTTGTTTTGGTCCACACAGTACTGTTTATACCTAAGTAATAAAAATAATATAAACATGTAATGTACTATGTAGGTGTAATATGTGTATATTTATGTGTACAAAGATGTGTATATGTAATATTATACATAAACGTATAAACTATGCACTAAAAAAGAAGTGCAATTATAGGCAGACTTTTATTTATAACAAGATGACGCCATTTCGTTGCACAACTCCAGAGGGCACCATACATTTAGACTCTGATGGCTAATGCGGCCCGAGAGTGTATATTTAACGAGAAAAGATCAAGAAGGGCTCATCAGGTCCTCTGGCTAAATTTCACAGATAAGCGTTTTGAAATTGAGAAAAACATGGTTAGAACTGATTATTAGGTAAAAAAAAAAAAAAATTCGTTTCTTCTAGTGAAAAACGGGCGGAGAGAAATAAGCTCTTTGAAAACGGCTAAGGAGGAAAACGCGTTTCCCCAGTTTGCCAACTACCAGACGCCGTGGACATTCCAAGATAGGAGTCGCGGTGCCTCCTGGGAGTTGTAGTGTAGCCGCCGCCTTCTGTGCAACAGTCTGGGCGGCGCGAGACTTCACTTCCCGTCAGGCCGCGCGCCAACGCTGCCGGCGGGAGTGGATCGGCCGCTCTGGCTACGGGAGAGTGACCCTGTGAGCGTTTGGTCTTGTCGTGGCGATGGCCTCGTTCGTGACAGAAGTTCTGGCACACACGGGGAGTCTGGAGAAGGAGGATCTGGGCACTCGGATCAGCCACCTGACGCGGCGGGTGGAGGAAATCAAGGTATAGGCGGGGCAGCCGCTGACTAATTAAAAAAAGGGACGCGGGATCCTTGTGTGACCAGACGGAGGGGAGTGGGGGGCTAAGAGCAGAAGAAGTGGGTACGAGCAGTCAGTTGTGGGGCTGGGTAGGAAGAATTAGGGAAGTCTGTGGATTGATGAAGGAACTTGGAGGGACCCAGACAGGGGTTGGGAACTGAGGAGGCGAGGAGGCCTGGGACAGTGGGGAGGCAGAGAGGGTGGCTGGGGGAATGTTGGGAGGTGGGATTAAGTATGGGAGGGATGAAGTAGGGAAACTAGGAGGGAGACTAAATAGTGACCAGCGGAGCCAGGAAGGTGGGACTGAAAACCCCAAGGTAATCCAGGGAGGGAATATACGAGAGGGGTAGAATTTAGGTCAGGACTCCCTCCAATCTGTGAGTGTTTTATTTCCTCCACTCCTCTTTGTACGATTTGTTGACGAATATAATAGCTTTGGGAGGATTGTACCATTCTCCTCCCTGAAATTTTTGTTAAAACCTATCAATATGTTTATTAAACTGTATTCCTCATCCCCAGGCCCCTGAGGCTGTGCTGAGCGTTACAAAACATGTGAATGGCACTTTTATGGACCCTGCTTTCTTGAGATTGATACAGAGAAAAAAAAGGCACATAGCCACACAGTTTCACTTTGTACTGCTGTTATTACCTTGCCAGTATTCGCCCACATCTTTGTTACTTTCATTTAAAATTATGTGTACCGTCTATGTCTGGATTTAAGGGAGCAAGATTGGCATTGTACCATCAAGGCACAAAAATGATTTTATTTTTACAAAAATGATTTCCTAAATATTAAGTATTCATGTCACTGGTATTGCTTCTTTAATATGGCTTTAGAATTTACCACCACTTTTTATGTAAGGGAAAGAAGGCAGACAAGCTACTTTAGCATGGATCCTATGTGTTCTGGACCTAATTTACCTTTCTTTTCACTAGTTTCTTTTCCTAAGGGGAATGTTCAGCCAATTGAAAATTATTTTTTATACTCCAAGCAGGCCCACTTTTCTCATAGTTCCCAGATTTTGCTTATGTTATCATTTCTCCATTTTTAAGTTCCATATCAAATGTAGTTTCGTGCATTAAAAATAGCCTCACTTTTCCCTTAGGCAGAGGTGATCTCTTTCATTTGTGCTCCTGGAAGTAATTAATTCTTTTGCTGTATTACATTTCTATATTCTGGTTACATATATGTGTGCTATCTTTCCTATCTAAAAGGAATTTATTTGTGGGCAAGTGTAATTTATTTTTGTATCTTCCAAAGCATTGATTAATTCAGTGCAAATTATTCAATAATTTATTTATTTAATTACTTTGAATTAAAAGAGGTGATGAAACTTGTCAGTTTAGGATAATATTAGGCCTTTAGCTAGAAATCCATAAGTTAATTGAGGTATACAGATTATAGATTTAAATTATCCATTCGCTTTCTTTTCCATTAGATTTATGCTTAAAATTGTGGCTATACTCTGAGCTTATATAGTTCAGTATGAGAACTTATGGCTCCACCTTTCTCTTTTCCAGAATTTGTACCACTCTTGGGCACTGTTGGGGTTTAGTGATCATTGTCCTCTTGCCCCCTAATAATTTTATGGCACGTTTAGTGGTGGGAGATATGTATTTTTCAAAAAAAACCCATTGGCTTCAAAGGAAAGTGAATAGGTGTGGGTCACTGGCAAGAAGGTTCCAACATAGAAGATGTCTAATGAAAGATGAGCTGTATATTTTTAACAGAGTTCCCTACTGATCTTGTAATTTTTCTGTCTTACAGGGTGAGGTGTGCAGTATGATCAGCAAGAAGTACAGTGAATTCTTGCCTAGCATGCAAAGTGCACAGGACCTTGTTACTCAAGTGGATAAGCTATCTGATGACATTGACCAGCTGAAATCCAGGATAGAGAGTGAGGTAAGAAAAGTTATATTGGTAGGTTTGTAGGGAGGCAGTTCAGTTTCCTCATTCCTAAGACACTTCAGTTCCATACAACTTTTCAAGGCCTCGCTTTCCTTATTGGTGAATGGAAGTTGAATTAGATGACTTTAGTGTGACTTCCAACTTTAAAATAGAGATATTTTGGATGTGAGGGTGATCTGGCTGCGACGTCTGTCACCGCATTGATCGCCAGGGTTGATTCAGCTGATCTGGCTGGCTAGGTGGGTGTCCCCTTCCTTTCTCACCGCTCCATGTGTGTCCCTCCTGAAGCTGCGCTCATGGTCAAAGTGGACGACCTTCTCCGACAAAGAGGACTGTTCTTCAGTCAAGGATATATGAGTAGCTGCGCTCCCCTGCTAGAGCCTCCAAACAAGCTCTCAAGGTCTATTTGTAGAAAGAACGTAGGGTAGTCAAGCTTCCAAAACTCCAGACATATCCAAATGAGGCACCTCATGAAGCGGTCTACCTTTCGAAAAGAAAAAAATAAAAAAGAAAAAATTAAAATAGAGATATTTTTCAAAAATATAAACAATTTCTTTTTTATGGTAAAGTTTTTTAGCTATAATAATAATGTGTTGCATTTGAGTAGCACTTTATACATTAAAAAAAGAAAATAACCTCAGGATTTTATTGTCTTCATAATAAAATAAAAACAGATAAAACCTAGGATTGGATCATTTGGCCTTTTCTCTTGTTGCTTCTTAGTTCACAATGTATCTGTTAATGGCCAGCATTCTCTTACATCTGCAGCTGGCCTCAACACATTCAAGCTTCAGCACAATCTTTGTCTTTTGGCCTTCTGGAAAATTGTCTCTTTATCAGTCACAGCCACTCTACTTCCTGTCACTCTATAGGGCTAGTGCTTGCTGTACTTCTTATGGAAAGTTTGGCAGGTTTTAAGAATGTTTACTACGTTTGCCGAGTGCCATCATCAAAATAAGAAGTAAACCAGTATGGAAACAGAAGTAGCTGTTTTATAATTTTAAAAACATTTTTAACATATATTTTTTCACCAAGAGTTTTCTCTTGCAGTTTTAGGAAAAATAAGCAGTTGAAAGAAATCAAGTTGATATTAGAGGTGTAAACAAAGTCTAATCCAATCTAATCAGTTAAATATTTTTAATGTTGAATTTTTTTGATCAGTGAGTCAGTAGTGCAGTCTTAGACTGTACTATTAGAAATGAATTGTCTGGAACAAGACAGTAATGGGCTCTGTATATTTTTCTGGCTAGATTATGGCTGGTGGAATTTATTTAGTTCTGGTTGTTGTATTTTGAAAGACGGCTGGTCTAGATGAAAAGGTCCAGGCTTGAACACTGTACCATCTCAAGAACAATGAAAAAAACTGAGGGTCTTTAGCCTTAGTTAGAAATACTTTCAAGATTCGAAGCCCTGTCATATGGGAGAAGGATTCAAATTATGGCTAGATAAGGGGAATGATATTCACTAGGTGGATATTATAAAGGGATTTATTCAGTTATTTGGTATATTGAACACCTGTCTATAAGATGCTGGACACTGTGATAGTTGCAGAACTAAACAGTTTTTTTTTTTCAAAATGTGATTTCATGCCTGTTGTAGGTGAGTGGAATAGTGTGATATACTAAATAGGAATAATCTAGTTAGAGAGAGGAGATGTAGCTAAAGATGACTTCCTGTAGGAAGTAGTGTCCAAACCAAAACCTGAAGTGATAGGTAATTAGGCACAAGAGGAGGGAAGAGTGTTTTAGGTAAGCATAGGGGACAGCATTGCAGAGGCATGGTGATAATGGGGAGGTGCCACTTTTGGAGAGCTTCAAGTATTCCCTGTGACTGTGCTTAGAGAGTGGTGGGAAAGGACATGAGATGAGATTATAAAGGTAAGCAAGGACCTTGTGTATCAATTTAAGTAGTATGGATGTTGTCTCGATGGGATTGTGGAAGCCATGGAAGATTTTAAGCAAGAGAGTCACATTAGATTTGAATTCTAGGAATCCCATTTTGCTTGCAGTTCGAAGAAATGAGAAGGCAGTTAAAGCAGTAGGAGGCAGTTAAAGTAATCAGGCAAGACAGGACGGTGACCTTTTCTAAAGTCAGTAGCAGTGGAGATGGAGAAAAGTGGGTGCATCCTAGTGACATTTAAGACATAGGGTCTTTAGGACTTTTTGATGCGGAGAGTGAAAGATGAAGGAATCAAGGATAATTGGGGAACTCAGCCACTGGTGTGCCATTCATTGAAGTAGAGAATATAAAGAAGGAGTAGGTTTTTGTGGGGGAAATGATTTTAAATATGGGTGCCTAAGGAATATCCAAATAGAGCTGTGCAATTGTATTGTATTAGGATGAAGGCTAGACTGTTGTAAAGAAAGGGGTTGGCAGCGGTAGGGGTAGGGGGTGGGGGGAGGGGGAGGGTGCTGGTAGGGCAATGGGGAGAGAGAGATTGATTGATTGAGAGAGTAAGAGTGAGTGAACTTGAAATGCAGCAGCTCAAACAAGATAACATCATAGTGGTCTAGGCTGTCAGGCTGATTCTACAACCTGAGATCTACTTCCCTGGTATAGTCTGTGTCAAGAACCCGGAAGGGGATCTGAGATTTTAACCTATCTACAAATCGACAAGTTACCCTGACAGTTTCATGGCTGTGGGTGAGAGATGAAGGACAGTTTATTATTCATAGCAGTAGCCACAGTATGAACATTTTTACACAGTACCCCGAGCCCTAATTCCTAAAGGGCAGTGTGCAGTTATAGAACTCCTGAGTTTAAGGAACCTAAATCTCTTATAATGAGTAGTAAGCATGCCTTGAGGGAAACACCATCTCTGTTTTCCAAGCTGTTTACTACACAAACATCCTTGAAAAGATAGTCCAGAAGTAAAGACAGTCATTGCTTCACTTGCAAGACAGTACAGAAATGTGAGAGACTCATAAAGAATTGTCTTCCAGCGGTTCGTAGAGCAACAGAATTGGCAACACCTGGTGGCTTGTTAGAAGTGGAGGCTCACGGGCCCCATCTCAGACTTACTGAATCAGAGCCTGTGCTTTAATAAGATTCACTAGGTGTTATGCATGTTTGTTACAGTTTGAGAAGCACTGCTGTAGGATTTTCTTCACATGATTGAAATTAGTCTCTCCCCATTTTCAGATTATAGCTGGAGGTTAAGGGCAAAGAGAGGGCACAGAGGAGGCGCATCTGTTTTCTTAGGATTCAGACTTGGAAATAGTGCACATCACTTCTGCTTAAATGCCATTGGTGAGAGCTTAGACACTGGTCACACCTAACTGTGAGGAAAGTTAGAATATAGTCTAGTTGGGTAGCTGTGTGCTGTTACTGTGTGAGAGTCAGAGAATGGATTTTAGTGAACAGTGCATATCACCCCATCCATACACATGTTTGGAGGTTAGGAAAGTGATGTGGACTTGAGGTAGCAGTACTTAGGAACTGAAGCCCAGGGAATGGATAAGTTGCCCAGAGGGAGTGAGTAGAACAGAGTTTCTCAACCTATGCACTGTTGATTTGTGGAGCTTGGTACTTCTTTGCTGTGGAGGCTGTCCTGTACATTGTAAGATGTTTAGCAGTATCTCTGCTTCTACTTACTATATACCAAACTCCTTTAGTTGTGACAAGTCTAAATGTCCCTGGAAGGATGCTGGGCAAAAAAACCTTATTTTTTGGAAACCACTGGTTCAGAATAAGAAGGGGGCCAGGAAGAAAGGAATATCAGTATCTGTGAAGTGGGGAAATGAAGCTTCTAAAAGAAAATGAAAAGGAATGGCCAAAGAAAAGAAGGAAAATCAGTAGAGAATGGTATTATAGAGTGAAGGGCAGGTAAGTATCAGTGTACTGATAAATAGTTAAATATTGATGATATATGCTTTGGATTTAGCAACAAGGAGCTGATTGGTGTTTTTGGCACCAGCTGTTTGGAATAGTTTTGGTGGAATGGTTGGAGTAGAAACCAGATCACAATGTGTTATAGAATGAATGAGAAATGAAAAAGAACAGACAGTGAGTCTGGATTACTCTTGCAAGAAACTTGTGAGCAGGAGGAGAGAAATAAGGTTGCTACTAAATAGGGTGGTTACTGAGGTAAAAGAAATTGTTCTTAAAGGTGGGGATAATTTTAACATTTAAATTTGATGGGAAGAGCCATGCTTTAGTGAAAGTATTCAGTCAGTATAACTTTCATGAATGAAGAATGAAATAGAGGGAGGTAAAAGATATAGAGGGGACGAAATAATTTATAATACAAAGTCCCTGAAAAGGTGGGACAGAACAGGGGGTAGGTTCTGACTCAACCTAAAATCTTTCTAAGATTTAGAGCTATCCAATTGTAGAATGAGTTGGCAATGGGAAAACCCTTCTAGTAATCCAGGTGGATGAAATCTGGTGAAAGATAACTGCTTAAACTAAGAATAGGTGGTGACATGAGGATGTGTTGATGGGAATGGGCATTCCTGATAGGATAAGGGTTTGGACTAAGTGGACCAATCTTACTGCTTTTTATTCAAATCTTAACTGGCATTTAAATTTCAACATGAGTTATATCCGCCTAATAAAACTTGTTGATTAGCTATAAATTTTATATTTCTTACATATAGTATAGCATAAAAGTATACTTTTTTTGATGTGTGAATTAGGTCCGCCGGGATCTTCATGTATCAACCACTGAATTTACAGACTTAAAACAACAATTGGAAAGAGACTCAGTAGTCCTCAGTTTGCTTAAACAGCTACAAGAGGTCAGTAAATTCAAATCAAACTTTAGTGTTTTGGTGGTGATAAAGTTTTTCTCCCAATTGATCTCATTATTAAATATGTATCCCCTGACTAGCATTTTTTCATATTTTAAGAACAAACAAGCAGAGACTTGAAATAATAGAGTACATAAAATAAATACCTAATAACTATACTTATATTTTCAGTTTTCTACTGCTATTGAAGAATATAATTGTGCATTAGCAGAGAAGAAGTATGTCACTGCTGCTCAGCATCTAGAAGAGGTATTAAATGTTTTCTCCAAAGCATGAGCAATTACTATTATTTTTGTTTTTAGTAAATTTTTTGTTCCATGTATTTCTTATTATACAGATATATTCTAATTGCCCTGAGTCCAGACGGAATGTTTAACAATGATTCCATTTCACTACCAGGCACAGAACTGCTTGAAGTCATTAAAATCCAGAAAATGCTTTGATTTAAAAATGTTGAAATCTCTCAGCATGGAGCTTACAATACAGAAACAGAACATACTGTATCACCTTGGAGAGGAGTGGCAGAAGCTGATTGTATGGAAATTCCCACCATCAAAAGGTGCTGCTGACCTCAGGTGGACAGCTTTGCTTAATCTGCCTGAACCAATTTGAACTTTGAATATATTCTAAATATTTTATATTGATAGATGAGAGGTTTCATTCATTAATCTCCCAAGTCGATATTAAGTTCTCATATTAAGCAAAATGCTTATTAGGATGAATTTATTCTAAAGTGTTCTCACTTTACTTCCCTTACATCTTACTTTCTGTCCTTTCACTAGGAAGGAGCAGAGAAGAAGGAAGATGATTGAGTGGGTGGGATCCATGTGATGAGGTTATGGTTGAGGAGGTGGTAGCAGTTTACCACCACACAAAGCTTCTGCATTGTAGGATGTACCTGTTCCCCGCAGCCCCAATCCCAACAGTTTATCTTGCCTAGAGTGCTTAAAGAAGCTGTTCAGCCATTCTCTCTCTTGCTTAGGAAAGAAAACAAGGGATCAGCGAGACAAGGATTTGGCTCAGGTTTTCTCAGTCCTTGGGATAAAATGGTGACAAATCATGAGATCGGAGTGCTTTGTAAGATGAAGAAATAGGATAACTCTGATAACACACATTTATTTTTTGGGATTTTGAAGAAAATAATCTAGAAAACTTTAGATTCTGTAACCAAGCAGAATAAAATTAAGAGAAGATGGTAGCTGTATTCTTTGTTGTAACACACCTTCCTGTTAAATTTGTTTGGCAGGCCTTTCTCTTAAGAACAAAGAAGAAGAGGTCTTAAGTGAAACTATGATCTCACTTCTCACTCCTTGCCTTCATTCAGTCGTTCAGTACTATTTAATAAGCATTTATTGTAGGTACATCATCTTGCTTTTGCACTTAGTTCAATTATTTGAATATACTAAAACCTTTGTTTTAAAGTGATGCCGAGGACATAAATGTCATAATTAATATTTGATTGCATCAAAATTGTACTGTAATAAAACTACCTATTTAGGAATCTCAGTTGAGAATGGGCTCTGAGGAATGGAAGTGGGAACATTTTACATTGCTGAGACAGCCGATATTTTTTCCCTTTTTCTTAGATACAAGCAACTTGGAATCTTGCCTACAAACAGAACTTCATTTATACACTGAACAGTCTCAAAACGAAGAGAAGACCCCTGTGCCACCAACCAGTTCTGTCCTCCTGGCATTTTCTATTCTAGGGGAGCTACATACCAAGCTTAAATCATTTGGTAAGACACACCACTTTGTGTCATTTACATGAAATCTCAGAAGGCCCAATGTTAAAGGAATGACAGAAAAAATTATAAAGCAGTCTCTGGATAATATTGATGATGGATCGTAAGTTTGACCTCATGATTCATCAAATGGAATTGTTGTAAATATTAGCCTTTTTATTAAGTGCTTAGATACTTTATTTCCTTGTTTTCTTTTTTTTCCCCTTAAACTAGCTTCTGCAATTTTATATGATTTTTTTGAATAATTTAAATAAAATATGTAGATAATCTGGGAAACTTCAGTGGGAAAAAATCTGCTTTGCACGTGTGGTGTGTAATGTGATATATGTACGTTTGTTGTTAGACTCAAAGATCTTTTTTTTTGACATGCTTTTATTTACAAGTTTCTTCTAGTGTTTTTAAATGACTGTTCATATAATTTTCAGGTCAGATGCTGCTGAAGTACATTCTTAGGCCTTTGGCAACATGCCCCTCCCTTTTTGCTGTGATAGAAAGGCAGCCTAACATCATTATTATTCGTTTTGAATCTGTGGTGACTGACTTGGAACATCCATCACCATCTGAAGTTTTTGCGAAGATCAGACTGGTATTGGAGGTACTCCAGAAACAACTAGGTTTGTATCTCCAAGGCAGTGCTTTTATATTTTGGAAAAGTCATTATGGTTTTTGAGAGTATTATTTCAGAGTGGATAAAAATGCCCACAGTCTGAGTGAATGGAGGATCAGATATGAGTAGATTTTGTCATGGGAAAAATGTAGTTACCTTCTTATTTCTTGCTCTATTTTGTATTCCTTCTCTGCCCTGTATTGACAAGTAGGGTTATCAGTGGTATGCCAGATTCAGTATTTGTCAAATTAAGTTGAATTCTAGGATGTCCTTCTCTCACTTGACTTCTGGTAACATCACCTTTTGGGACTCTTGCTTGAATGATAGGAGAAGCAGAAAAGAACCAAGTGTTATTTTACATATTTTGATGGAAAAATCCCTTAACCTGACATAAACTAGGTTTAACATATCAATGAATTATATTCCAGCTCAAACTGTTGATTAGCTCTTTATGTATTCACAGTTGAAATAGCCAGTTTCTGTGTTGCTTGAATCATTTTTTGTTTGTCATACTATTAAAAGTAAATTTTTTTCTAGTGTTTTACTTAATACTTTTTTTTTTTTTTAGTCTGTTTGACTTAGCGTCTTTTTGCTTTTCTCAGTTGTCTGATTGAATAGTCATATCTAGCATTCTTGCTGTGGAGAAAATAAAAAAAAATTGCCATTGTTTATATGTCTTCCTGGCAGTCATATAGTTTAGGGAATAAATATGCAAGGAATTCTTTCTAGTTTTGACAATACAAAAGAAAAAATCTAGGACTTGCACAAATTACAAAAATTCAAGATAGTTTTCTTGTTTCTTCCCTTAGAGACATAATACACTTTTATTTTTATTAGATATAAACAAAGGTGTAAACAAAATATCCAAGGATTGGAAGAAATCCACATATCTCTGTGCTTGAATCTCCTCTGTAGCACTGCCATAAATTGGTCTCATAACCAACCTGAACACCTTTAGTGAGAGGGAACTCACTTCTTGAGGCATTTCATCCTACTTCTGGTTAGCTCTAAGTACTGTGAAGTTTTTGTTTGTTTTTTAAAAATCGTATCTCCTACATTAAACACTATAACCAAAATCCCCATTTTGCAAATTAAATCTTCTATAACATTCTTAAATATTAACAAGAAAGATTACATATGTGAAGAAAACCATAAAACATAATTAAGGGCATGTAGTAAGACCTGAATGAAAGGGAGACTACCTTAGATCAGAAGATAGCCTCATAAAATTGTCAGTTGATTACAAATAAATTTAATACATTTCCAATCAGATTCCCTTTATATATTTTTCAAACTGGACAAATTACTCTAAAGCTTAAATCAAAAATACATTTGTGAGAATTGCTAATAAAGATTTGAAAAACACTAGTGGGTAGATTTTATAATTAAATTTTTTTTCTTGACACAGGAAATTCATTAGAATGAAAAGAGCCCAGAAGTAAAGCCAAGAATAAAGTAGAACTTAACATTTGATCAAAGTCACATTTCAGATTAGTGGAACAAAGTTTCTTTAATAATGGTGCTAGCAAAATTCACTTACCTATATGAAATAAAACAAAGTTAGATTCCTGCTTCATACTTCATACAGAAATAAATTCTAGATGAATTTAAAGCCCTTTATGTAAAAAGTAAAACAATAAATATTAGAAGAAAATTTAGGGAAAGACTTGAATAGCCTCAGAAAGGTCAGAGTGCATAAATGAAGGAATTCACAAATTTGCCTACGTGTAAATGTTAAATTCTGTATGGTAAACAATATCAGAAAGTCAAAAGACAGTAGTATACTGGAAGAAAATATTTGCAGTACATTGGACAGACAAGGAGCTATTAAAAGGATTTTTTTCCTATAGGGGAATGGAAATCACGCCATCAGGGTAGAACTTTCTGACCTTAGGGTTGACAAAAGATCTGTGTAAGACACTTTAGGTAAGAAAGTAGAAAGTAATCTACTTTATTGCTTTTTGTGGGTGTTTTTTTTAGAAAGTAATGTTTGAAGCTGTATAGTAACATATAAAATATGTATTCCTTTGACCCAGGTATCCCACTTTTTAATTCCTTGCAGAAATGATATCAATAGTATATATATTTGTGTGAGTAGTATATATGGAATGTGCATCAATTGAGGAACGGGTATATAACATATGGTTGAGCCATACCATGTATATTATGCAGCTCTTAAAAACTAACGAAGTAGAGCTAGATATGTTGACCTAAAAGAAGGCCATGGTCTATTTTTAAGTGATAAAAAATTAAGTATAAAATCTGTGGCATGAGGTCATTTTTATAAAAAAGTAAGCAGCCCCTTATATGAGTAGTGCATTAGTTTGCCTGGGGTGCCATAACAAAATACCACAGGCTGAGTGGCTTAAATAACAGATGTTTGTTTTTTCAACAGTTTTGGAGTCTGGAAGTCCAAGACCTAGGTGTTGGCAGATTTGGTTTCTCCTGAGCCCTCTTTCTTTGCCTTGCATACTGTCTTCTCACTATGTCCACACATGGCCATCCTCTCTGCTGCATATCCCTGGTGTCTCTTTTCTTATAGGGGCCCTAGTCCTACTGGATTAGGGCCCCACCTTTATAACCCCATTTAACTTTAATTGCCTCTTTAAAAGCCAGGCTTTATCTCCAGATGTAATCATACTTGGGTTAGGCCTTTGACATATGAATTGGGGGAGGGACACAGTTTAGTTCATACGGTGTATGTGCAGGAATGCGTGTATTTTTTGTGTGTGCATGTATTTGGCAAATTCATATATGAGTATGTACATGTACTTATATATATGTGTGTACATATATATATTTTTTTCTTTTTGTTTGAATCTGAGAGTGGAAGAGTACCAGCCAAACTTAAAATTGGTCGCTTGGGCAAGGAGAGAAGGATAAGCTTGTGGGGTATGGAGAGGGTAAATAAATTTGGGTTTTTTCTTTATAAACCTTAGTGGTATTGGTCTTAATCACAACAAGCATGTTTTGCTTTTACCATGAATAATTTTCTGTAAAGTATAAATTGCTAAAATTTACCAAGAAGCAGAAATTATGAACATACAAATAATTGTAGAAGAAATTTGAAAGATTGTTGAAGACTTGGCACTAAAGGACCACCATCAGGCTTCACTGAAGGTTTTTGACTCAATTCTTTGTGTTCTTCAAATTACAGATAATCCCTTTGTTAATCAGGCTCTTTGGTCAATAGAAAAAGATTAAAAAGGCCCTATTTTTTTAAAAAAGCAGCATAAACTTAATACTAAAATATAATAATAGTAGCTTACTCAGAAAAAACACTGTAGAAAGATTTTACCTTTGACTTATAAATGCAAAAAAAAAAAGTAAAAAAAAAAAAAAGGTAAATTAAATCCAAAAGTATGTTGAAAAAGGACATGTTGTGACCAAAGGTTTATTCTAGGAGTGCAGAGATGGTTCCGCATAAGAAAGTTATCAAATAGTTCATTATATCAGTATATTGTTACATCATTAGATATAGAAACTATTATGACAAAATGTAATGCCCTTTGCTAATAAAAAACTAAGCAAAATGGGAATATAATACTTTTTAATATGTTTATGATATGATCTTAAGGAAAAAAGATACAATCAGTTTATATAGTGTGATGACAGCTATGTATTACACCTAACTTTTTCTCCTCTGGTATGTATGCATATATACATTCAACAAATCATTATAGAGCATGGCACTGTACCAGCTGCTTATACCACTTGACTAAGATGGTACCCACATTTAGGCTCTGTAGTTTTAATCAGCATTGTCTAATAGAAATAAAATATATGCTACATAATGTAATTTAAAATTTTCTAGTGACCACATTAAAAACAGGTTAAATGAAACTTGAACTTTAATAATATATTTTATTTAGCCCAATATATCCAAAATATAATTTTAATATATAATCAGTATAAAAATTATTAATGAGGTAGTTTATATCCCTTTTTTATACAGACTTGCAAATTATTTTATACTTATAGTATATCTCAATTCAAATGTAAATTTTCCCTAGAAATGATTGCTCTGTGTTTAGATGTCATGAAATTTACAGTTGAAAAAGTAGGTTCCATCCCCAAGTTGTTGCAAACATACCAAAAATTTTTCAGATAGCTGTATTGAATCCCCCAAAATCATTTTCCTTTAATTATTCTCACCTACATCAACAAATTTAGTTCATCCCTTTTAAATGAATAAATTTGACTTTAAAGCAAAAGCATATATGTTTCACAACTGTGAGTTAAATAAATTCACTAACCGATGTATCAACTTATTATTATTAACATGGAATTCAAAGTGGTATTGCATAAATTTTTAAAAAGCTCTAAGTTTATCAGTATCACCAAAGCATTCTTTAAATTCTTTTGGTATTTTTGGCAGCTAATTCACATTGCAAATTTCAATCAAAATCTTTTGCATATTGAGTTTTGTTAGAAAAATGGTAACATTATTGATTTGTATTATGAAAAAGTTTAATTTCAATATAAATTCTTGTATGTGTCTAGTGAAGTCGTAAATAAGCTTTACCCTCCCTTAGAACTTCACATTTAGCTTGTTCGTATGCAGCGTGATCTTAGTAGAAAACATAAAGTACATTGCCATTTTTTATCCCTGATGATTGAGTATTTTATTTGGTAAGCATACTTTTGCTCCAAGAAAATCTTAAAGATAACAGTGCAGTAAATCTTTTTAAAACTCTTCTAGACAACTAATGATCATTGACAAAGAACATAAGATCACATTTATTGTCTTTTGTTTATTTCAGCAGCTCCACAAATCAGTGATAATTTGGTGTTTGCATGAATATGCACTGAATGATTTTGACAGCTGTATTCATAACACTTTTGAGAGTCTGTTTCAGCAAAAAACTAAACATATATATATTATGCAGTAGAGATAAGCAATAAGGGTATCATCAGTCTCTTGTTATACAAATCCAATAAATCAGCATTTTTTACCTAACAAAGCTTTGAAACACTTATGAAAGAAATGAATTTTCTATGTCTAGCTGAAATTATTCTTTGTCATATAATCATGTACTTTTAAAAACTAAAATACATTATTTTGCAAGTCTGATGTTTTAGGCTGGGAACTGACAATGTTTCTTTGTAAATTTGGAAGTTATTTTAGACAAAATGTAGTCAAAGTATCACCTAAAGCTAAAGGAAACTTTTCAGTTTTTCAGAAGTTGAATCAGTTGATCTTTGATATCTGTAGTTAGAAAGATCTAGTCTTCTATGGTCATTATCCTATAGTGGCTTAATTGAAGATCTTTTACATTTTAAAAACTATCTTTTTCCTTATAATTTTCTAACAAAGTGTTCATAAGTGAAATCATAATTTTTTTTTGCCATTTCTCTAAAAATGGTGTGTGTGTGTGTGTGTGTCTGTGTAAGAATCCAAGTCATTTATAGCTGGCCAAATTTACAAGCTCATATCCTGTTAAAATCACATTTTTGGTTGAACATTTAATTGTGATTTTAGGCGACTAGCATTGTTTGTTATTTTTTGAGAGTGAACCTAAGAAATTCCCGATGTATTTACTGCAAATGTCTCTTAATAATGTTTACTTTATTATTTAAAAAAATATTTTTGCTTAACAAGCAAGCAGATTTTTTGTTTTGCTGTTTTAGCAAATTGCAACTGCCATTTATTGTGAAATTTGTGACTTATTTTCTTAGAATCTCTCTTTTTTTTTTCTTTTACTGTTGCAGCAGTGCTTCTAGCTTCTGCATTTTATGATTCTACATCAATAATATACCTTAATTTTAAATGTAAAGTCTGTCTATAGTTGTTTTCTTAAACTAGAAAAATATATCATAAATAAGTATTTGAATTTAACTACTTTTAATAATTTATATGTGTATTGTTGTAACTTGTGCTGTATGCATAAAATATTCAAATAAACACATTATAGTGTTACATTGGTGCATAGAAGAAATATCATTCTAGTAGATATAAACAGATTCATCCTGTTTACATCGACTCGATTGGAAGTATCAGAAATATGTATGTGCCTGACATGAGCACTAAGTACAGTATAAATAATAGTTTACACGATGCAGTGGTTAAAGTGAAATGTCATCTTATCAAAACAACAAAGTTGTGTTTAACAGAAAAGTATTTTATACTACTTTCTCTCTCTTTTTTTTTGTTTAAAATTTTTATTTAAAAATATATACTGGTTTTATGTACCCTTCACCCAGTTTTCCCCAGTGTTAATATCTTGTGTAACTGGTATAATTCACAGAGCGTATTCAGATTTCATTAGTTTTACTTTCACTCATTTTTATGTGTGTATATAGTTCTATGCATTTTTATCATGTGTAGATTTATGTAACTACCACAATCAAGATACAGAACTAGTTTACCTCTTCAAAGCTCTCTTGTACTACCCTTTATAACCACACACCTTGCTTCCATTTTTAAACTTAGATTGAAATTAGTTAAAAATTTAAAAAATTTAGTTGCTCAGTCATACTAGCCATATTTCAAGTGCTCAGTAGCAAATTGTGGCTGGTAGTATCATATTGGAGAATGTAGACCTATACTTTAGACATTGAAAGGTGTCTCAAGGCTCTGAGATTATATGGTCACTTTCTTTTAAGGTCCTAGCCCCTAAGGTGTTCTTTGGTGAATCAGAACTAAGTTCAAAATAGCTGGTCCCTTTTATGGTTCCTCTTCCCTCTACACTGGCCACTGATTCTTAACTATTAATTAATAGTATATTCTAAATATAATTCCCTGAAAATGCATTGGAAAAAACTACCTTAGGGTATATTATAGAAGAGGTTTGGAAGTATTCTGTTTGCTAGACTAGATATTATGCTGTAATACGATTTTTTTTTTTATATATATTTTACTTAGGATAAACACTCAGTGCCCATGCAGTGATGAAAAAGTATGTTTATTCATTATTAAAGAACGGGGTTTTATTCTAAATAGTTTCAACTTGGTATGCAGAACTTCTGAATACTTGTCATATAATCAGATCAGTGGATTAGCAGTAGATGATTATAATGTAAATGGCTTAATACCTTATTGTTAAAGAGTATAGGTAATAATACATTGCGGATGATTCCTTTGGTCAGTGAAAATAAAATATGTCATGATTTGTTCCATGCAGTCAGTTGTGATAGCTATAGAATTAACTGTGCTGTTTTCTTTCCCATCATCTTAAAATTAAAGACTAATAGAAAACTAGGGAATTTGGGAATAATCCAAACTGTGAATGGTTTCTTGTTTAAAACTTTCTCTTTTGAATTCAGATTTCCCTCTTGATGCTGATCTAGAAAATGAAAAAACATCTAAGATCATACTGGCTGAGATGCTTGGTGACATGATCTGGGAGGACTTGTCAGAGTGCCTCATTAAAAACTGTTTGGTTTATTCTATCCCAACAAATAGCAGCAAGTTACAGCAGTATGAGGAGGTAAGAGCAGAGATCTCACAGGTTTTAAGAGATTATAGGTTCCTATTGGGGTCTTTTGTTTTTTTATTTTAGAGATCTTTTGTTCTTTAGTGACAACTTTAAGAAAATTGTTAATAAGGAGCAGATGCAAATTCCCCCAAAAATGGTTTTTGAAAAACAATTGTTCTTTTATTTATACTTATATCAGCTATAGTAGTTACCATGTGACACTTCACTTTTTTTTTTTTTTTAGTGTTTCCTTGAAGACTAAAATAAGGATATTTGTTTTAAAGGTCTTAGCACCTTACTAAGTAGAGTCAGAAATTTCTATTAAAGATACTCTTAATGAATTTAAGGCTGGAAAAATATATAATATCTTGATATCCAGTAATTGATGGTTTGTTCTAGAACTTAAATGACCAGCTGATCCTCCTTCTCTATACATGAGATTTGAAATTTTAATATTGAAATGGAATAGATGTATATAATTCTTTTTTTTCCTTGTTTTTCTCAGATCATACAATCCACTGAAGAATTTGAAAATGCCTTAAAAGAGATGAGGTTTTTAAAAGGAGATACTACTGATTTGCTGAAATATGCCCGTAACATCAATTCTCATTTTGCTAATAAGAAATGTCAGGATGTGATTGTGGCAGCTAGAAATCTAATGACCTCTGAAATTCACAACACTGTGAAGGTATTGAGGTTATGGTATATTATGTTGATTTAGGAAGCAGCTTATTTTTCAGACAAATATGGTAGAATGGAAAAAGATATGACAGTTGATAAGCTCACTGAGGGGAGTTATTAGTCTTCTAAATATTACTTTTCTCACCTTTAAAGTGGTCCTAATATCTACCTCTTTATAGGGTATTGTGAGGTCCAGATAAGATAATGCATATGAAAGTACTGTATGAATTGAAAAAGTCTTCATAAATATAATGGATTACTCTTTTCGAAATTAGTATATTAACCTATAGATTTTTCTCAACTTTATTACTTGAGGTTTTAGTGCACAATTTTGTGACAGGTATAATTAGGCTTTATTTATGTCCAGAGATTATATCCTATTGTGAGAATGTTGACTTCATCTCTTAGGCTAATAATTTTGAAGTTAAAGTAAAAAAAAAACAAAAAGATGTCATCTATGTAGGGTATAAAGAAATTATCTGCAAAGTCAATGGACTGTTTAATTTGTATTGAGGGTAATTTACTCCTCTGATCCTTGATAATTCTGTGTATTTTTTATGTTTTTTTTTTTCTTGTCATGCTTTACATATGTAAAATAATATTTGGTAAATGTAAGGTAATACTTAGATTAAAGCAACACATAGACTGAGGTAATCCCTTAACAGAAAATACCTCAACCATTTTTCTTCTATCACTGCAGGTACTAGGCTCTTTTTACCTTTATCCCTTCTTCTGCCGGCCTTCATTTTCCTTGGGGGTACCCTGTTACTGTGTCCATTTCAGCAAAATATTAAATTAGCTGTTGAGGGCACAGACATTAGCATGTTTTGAGGTAATTTTGGTTAAGGAAGCTGAAATGTATTTAGTACTAGGAACTGTGCTGCTGGTTTGTTTTTTTTGTTTTTTTTTTTCCTAAACATAAATATCAATTATGTCATGCTTCTGCATTTTAATCTTAGCCATAGTTGTGACTGGCAAGCCCTTGACATTTGTCTTCTTATTTAAACTTCATGACAGCCTTGTGAAGTAGATACTATTATACCATTTTACAGATTAGGAAGGCAAGTCAGATAACTCAAACATTTTTATTAGACCCAACTTTTTCTATTAGAGATTTCCTGTAGAGATCCAGCACGTGCAGGGCAGAGCTGCCCTTCTTGCAGCGGAAGTGGGGAACCTGCTACTTCTACCTGCTTAATATCTCCTTTTTTTGGCCCCTGAGGCACCTTTGAGAAGCAAAGTTTAAAAACCATTATTGCAGTACAATTTCTTCCTTTTACAATGAAAAAATTGAGGTCCAGGAGGTTAAACAACTTTGTCAAAAGTTAGGGTAAAAAATATCACTGATGTTTCCAGACTAGCAGCCTAATGTTCTTTCCTTTAGGCTTGACCAAGTCTGGGGATTTGTATTCTGTATAAATTTTAGGGAGGCTTTTTTGATTTTGATTGGGATTTTTAAGGGAGGATGTGCTAGCCTGAATGAGTTATTTCTTTGACTAATTCAACATATTTTCCTGGTGGGAAATGATTCGCTTAATGACAAGAACACAAAATCGTACTGGTTTGTGATGATCTAACAGTCTAGTCCGAGAAAGATGATTTTGAAGGTCCTTTCATTTGCCTGAAATCTTGGGCCAATTTCACAGCAAAGTCAATGGACTAATTAATAAGATTTAGAATGCACAGAAAAATTGGAAGAATTCCACAGTAAAGGGGATTGCTTACTTCTTGTGACATGCACTCAACCTAAGGTTGAGCAGTCATTAAAATACTGCCATATATACTCAAATCTTTTAATTACCCTTTAGAGCCACAGCTTTATCATCATGGAAGCTACCAGTATCGTGTATGCTTGCATTCAAATTCTGAGGATAGCAGATTTTCTATGTTTTTGTGTTTGAATCTTAGATTACTCCTGATTCTAAGATAAGTGTACCTGACTTACCCAGCCCTGATGTGGATGACAAGCTACAAGTACAGAAAATGTCCACAACTCAGTACAGTGAAGTAGTGAATTTAGAGTCTGAAAACACATTGGACCAACATTCCTTTTCTTTGCCCACATGCCGTGTCAGTGAATCTGTGAAGAAATTAATGGAACTTGCCTATCAGACTTTACTAGAAGCGACAACCAGCAGTGATCAGTGGTAAGAGTTCAAAGTTGTCCGAAAATGGCAATGACTTGATTAAATTCATATCTAAACTGATATTTTAAAAATGGCCTGGAATTCATTGGGTTTTCTTATCCCATTAGTTCATATTTTCTCCTAGGAAAACAGTGTCGCACACAGATATATTGATAAAATTAACTTTTATTTACAATAACATACATCTTACAACAAGATATAAGAAATAGAAGCATGTGTATGGATAAACAAATGGGTTTTTTGATGTTAAAAATTAATTACTTTTTAACAAAAAGCTCTTTAATCTCTTTAATTTTTGTTTAAGTTTTACTTTTTATTTTTATTTGAATTGAATGATATTACATGAGAAAGCACGTGTAAAGAACCTAGGATGCTACCTGAAAAATGATTAATACTCAGATGGGTGGTGTTACTGGTGGCAGTGGTAATAATGATAGTGATAATTGTACCATCTGCTCCAGCCTGTTCTGGCTCTTTAGCTTAACATTTATTTTACCTTTTGAAATCCAGGCCCTAATTAATTTACATTTTAAGTGTTTATTTTTTAAAGCAGTAATACCTTGTTGGGCAGCCAGATGTAGAATGGAATGTACCAAAGATCTGATTTCATCCTTTCAGGATGATTTCTCCAAATCAGCATTGTGCACAGGGTACTCCAAACTCTGTTCCACATCTCCTACTGAATCTCTTTTTTGTAAGCTCCTTCTCTTCCCCTAGACTAAAATGAAGAGAAAATGGCAGGCTGTAGCCCAAGTTGATTGTAGGAACACATTTACAAAAGCCACTTCAGTTTGTATCTATATGTGGCAGTTTTTTACTTCTCATCCTTATAGTAGAAAACAATTTCAGTTAGGGCTGGACTTAAATTGCATCTTCAGATGGGCTTCCAGACTTTCAGTTTTTATCTCCACATGTTAACAAACCCCTTTATTTTATTTGGCTCTAGAAAGAACATGTTTACCAAGATCCATGACTTTAATGAATCATTATATTCACAAGTCCATCCAGTTTTGAATATAAATAGGAAGAAAAATACATGTAAACGGAAGTATATACTCCTTTGGCAAAATAAAAAAGGAGTGACTATTTCTTCACATAACGTTCACCTGAAATATACCAGATCAGAAGTTAGAGGTGCAAGGCAATATTTTTAAAATTTTTTGTGAACTCAGAACACCCAAAAATATTTTTGTATACTGAATGTCTATGGACATTCTTTCCACTAAAATAGTTTTTAACAGGACAAACAAAAACATGACTACACTGCAGTAACCCAATTCGCTATTATTAAACCTCAAAGAGCAACATATGCAGTAAAAATAAAATGAAATAATCAAGTATCATAGTAATCAATAGTAACAGTGTTTAGGGGTATAGTAACCATAACTCAGTTTTTAAAAATATTTGTGGAATTTCTGTGACTTATTCAAGATATGTAGTTTAAGATATTTTTAGGTAGAAGCAAGCTACACAAACTTGATATTTGCTCTAAGTGCATTTTCATAATAATCTTTAGGTATTCTAAGGCCAGATATAAAGGGCAAAAAACCTGAAGTTAAAGTCTATTCTAGAAATGTTGATTCATCTCCTTGTATCGGGGTATGAAGGAGAAAAGGTGAAAGCTGAAAGTCAGACTGATTCTAAAAGAACCTTGTGAATGCCTTTATTGATATCTTGCCCTTTGCAGAATGCGTCAGTGAGTAGGTAACATTTGCTTGAGGCTTAACTCCATTTGTTACTGAAGGGATACTCTGGATACTGGCAGAACACAAATTGATAAAAGGCTTTGGGTTGAATGCTCCTATCCTTAAAAGTATTAATGGATCCAGGTTTTAAGGGCTGCAATCTAGTTAGTAAATACGGTTGAGAATATATTGCCACCTAGATTAATGGGTTTTTCAGCAGTGACTAAGCCAGATATTCTCTCCAACTGTAGTTTTAGCTGATGATTCTTACTTAAGGTGAGCTTAGTTTGAATTTTTTTCTCATTTCTAATACATCCTTATTTATTTCTGTTGAAACTGTTTTTCTCTTAGTGCTGTTCAACTTTTCTACTCAGTAAGGAATATCTTCCATTTGTTCCATGATGTCGTACCAACATATCATAAGTAAGTGCCAAGTATCTGATTTCTGTATATTGTATGTCTAAAATATTTGTAAGTCAGGTTAAAACCAGTAATCTTATATTCACACCAAAGATATTTGGGTTACTAAAATTTACAATACAGTGCAGTAAATCATTTAAAATACATGTTTAAAGGATATAGGTAATTTATTAATAAATAAGTAAGGAAACTTAGCTCTGTTTTTGATGGTAGGTATTTTTAGAACTGCCCCACTCTACTTGGTTACAAAACAAAAAGGCCATCACTCCATATTGCTCTCTAGTAAACACCACATTTCCTCTTGTCATTTATAGCTTTACAGACTTAATATCACAAGAAATTGTTGTTTAAATATCCAATATGATCAGCTGCTCTTCCTAGCTATCTTAGGCTGTATTTACTTAAAGTCTTGGATTTTTAAAGTTTCTTTTAATGTTAATCTGAAAAGTTACTCATAACTTTAAGCCTCTAGGAATGCTCTCTGTTATACAAATTAAGTATTTTAGATGTCTTATAAATGTTTTAAATAATATGTCAGCAAAGCTATTCCTTAGTCAAAGTCAAGGACTCTGGTTTCAAAGAAAAAAAATCATGTAATGTTTCTAGTTCAGATTTTTTAACAATTGAGATATTTAAGTAGTCCCACCTGTTGTTTTTGTTATAAAAGAACTTATTTATTGTAAACCTTATAATTTTTATTTATGTTTTCTTTGCTGTGGTTTAAAATTTTTATTCACTTTCTACTTAAGGAAAAGAGAAGACATCTCTGGGTCAGTTATAGCTGTGTCCTTGAAGATTCAGAGACAGTTGGTGTAGGAGTTCCATGCTGAGAAACATTTTTCACACTAGTGTGAAGTTAGATTTACTTTTGTGTGACCTTGGAATTTTGGGCTAGACCAATAGTTTACAAACTTTAGTGTGCATGAGAATCACCAGGAAGCCTTGTTAAAATACTGATTGCCAGATTCTGTGCCCAAGATTTTTTGATTCAGTAGGACTGGGATAAAGCCTGGAATTTTAAACAGATTTTCAGGGAATACTGATGGTGTTTGTCAGGGGACCATACTTTGAGAACCACTGTCCTAGGTCAGGGTTCTCAGCTTTGGCAATACTTTAGAATCTTATGTAGAGCTTTAAAAAAAAAAATAATAAAAATAAAAAAATATATATATATAATATATATATATTATATATATTTAAGAATATTTAAGAATATATATCTAAGTATATATCTAAGAATATATATATATATATTCCTAAGTCGTACTCCTAGAGATTTTGATTTATAGGTCTGGTGTAAGACTCATGCATCTTGTGTTTTTTTTTTTTAAGCCTTACAAATTATTCTGATATGTAGCCCAAAGTGAGGACAACTGTCTTAGATTGTTAGTTTTTGACTTTGTATATTCTAGCCTGACATTAATTAAATCAGCAAACTGGGAAGTATTAGTTGAATGACTGCTAGTGAATATATAGCAGAAATAAAAGACAAGATCTCTTCCCAAGCTGAGTAGGGAGACTAATATGTGTGAAGATTTAGAGTAGTGACTTTTGATCTTGTATGAAAATTAAAATCACTTGGGAAGATTTTAAAACATAAATACTGTAGCGTCACTCAGAGTTTGTGATTTAATTTGGGGTGAATTCTAAACGTCTGTGTATTTTAAATTTCCTAGGTAACTCTGATCTGTAGCCAGCTTTGAAAACTAGTGAATATGAAAATAGTTAAGTGCTTCATTATATAAATGAAATAGGAATTTGGAGAAAGGGGAAGTATATCTGTATTTTTATAGATTTATCAATTGTAAACTTCAAGGGATTAATTATGTATAGGTATGCTAGGTTTCCAGTACAAAGACACAGGTAAACATCTTAATTCCCTTACTCTTTCTTTTTTGTTAATCACTGGGATAGTTTTATTGGATAAAGGCACATTCAGGCAGTACAACCTCACTCTGAGTGGGAGTGGTGAGATTATATCTTGTTCTGTACAGCGTTTATACAGTAGACAATGATTAAAGCCTAGAAATAATTATAAGAGTAGTAACTTTTCATCAACTCCAACTTCAGTAACTGGTAATTTCTCTCTTTCTACTTCTCCTGTGCTAGGGAGAACCTTCAAAAACTGCCCCAGTTGGCTGCCATTCACCATAACAACTGTATGTATATTGCTCATCATTTGCTGACCCTGGGACATCAGTTCAGATTTCGTCTTGCTCCTATTCTTTGTGATGGCACTACTACTTTTGTGGATCTTGTACCTGGCTTTAGGAGACTTGGTAACTGATACCTTAAATTTAGTAAAACATATTGATTATGCATCTTCTTGGCCTGGTATCTTTGTGATTTATGAATGTGGCAGTTAGAAATTAAATGGTGGTCCTGAGCTATACTGGAAAGTGGGAGGGCATTTAACTTGCAAGTGTTCCTAATGATTTAATTTTATTAAGTGAATGCACTTTTTGTCGTAGCATTACATTTCCATGACATGATTTCCTGGTACATTAGAGTTCTAAACTGCATTGCTGATGTGCAGTGAATTCTCCATATCAGAGTTATGTCAGAAGAATGACAAATTGTAAGATTTGTATTGTGACAGTATTGTTAGCATTGTTGGTAAGAGCTCACTAATGTCAGTGCTTGTTATTTTGCAAAACCTCAAGACAGCTCTATCCTCTTCTACTTGCCTTAGCTTTACTTGGGATTATTAAAAATCAAAAGAAATGAAATGTGGAGTGAATCAATATGTTTACTATAATGATAGCCTAAGAAAAGCAGAAAATCTATATGATTCACTTAGTTTTCAATTCCTGACTTTCCCCTTAGGTGATATAGATCAATCAGAAGAATAAGTAGCTGCTGCTTCTGTACAAGTATTTTTCTTACCTGGCCCTGGGCAAACTATTGGGAAAGACTTACTATCTTAAAAGTGGCTTTGGAGGAACTGGCTAATATATTAGAAGTGATTGTTTCTAGTAACGTTAGGGGAGCTTTATGATGTTTTCTAGCAAGCATTTTCAAGTAGACAGAACAGATATATGGTACATACTTCTCTCCTCTTCCACCCTAGTTTTACAGTGCATAATTGAACAACTTTTAGAATTCTTTATTCTAATTTCTCATTATAGGGACAGAGTGTTTTTTGGCTCAAATGCGGGCACAGAAAAGAGAACTTCTGGAAAGATTATCAAGTGCTAGGAATTTTTCAAACATGGACGATGAAGACAACTATTCTGCAGCAAGTAAAGCAGTCCGTCAGGTAGGAGGCTGTTGTTAGCTATGTAATTTGTATTCTATCTTTGATGTTCCCCCCTCATTTTTAAGTATCAAAGAATATGTAGCAGGTATCTTAGTTGATTCCCCACAACCCCTACTGGAAAATCTGGATACCTTTTATAGTCATATTTACGACCTTTCCCTTCCTCTGCCCCACCAAGCCAATAGGAAACTACCTTTCCTTCAGCGCAATAGTGTGACTAGTCATTGATAAATCTGTCATAGCAAATATTTAACCCATGAACTTGGATTGTAGTATTAGCTTTTATCTTAATGCCCCTCTCTCCTGCGTGATTTACCTTTTTACTGCTGTTTTCCCGTCCTCATATCCTGAGTCTACTTTTCATCTAGCAAGGATATCACTAAGGTTTCATATTCAAGAAGCACATATTCTTCATGACTTTACCTTACCTTTATATAAAGCCTCTTCTCCCATAAACATATGTGATAAATGTAAAACTGGAAAATAGAAGTTGTAACAATCTCTCTTCCATGTAAATAGCTATATTGTTCTGACAGGTACTGCACCAACTAAAGAGACTTGGAATTGTGTGGCAGGATGTCCTGCCAGTGAATATATATTGCAAGGCTATGGGGACTTTACTCAATACTGCAGTTTCGGAGATCATTGGCAGAATCACTGCCCTAGAGGTAAGAGCCATTAGGTGCCTCACCAGACTTGAGTTGCAATTCTTGTTCCAGATTGTCACTTTACTGAGAAAATGTTGAAATCTTGTTTTTAGTCAACACAGATGGTAGAAGAAATCTTGTTCATGTTTTATGTCTAAATCATTATAATGTTTTTTTTCCCTTCAGTTTTGTCTTAATTCTGTCTTGCTGGAAACTTGCTAATTTCTATCTTTTATATCTACATAAGAAAGTAGGATTATACTACTTCTCCATCTAGCATCTGTGTAAATTATGAATGAGGAGATTGCAAACTGGGTAGTCCCCAGATGGACTGTAAAGTGTGAAGTCATGTATTCATTTAATCAGAAAGTGAACTAAATTTAATTTAGTGAAGTGAAATGCAGCCTTGTGTGGGTACCACTTTTCCAACACACTCCTGCAGGTGGGATTATATGTTGTGCTCCTACAAAAGTTGCCTGGGCTCTCTGCCAGCTCATGCCTCTAAAGTATAGATTGGCTAAACTCTTATTTGTAATAACATCCCCTGCTTCGCAGTAAGCTGTGACATTCTACTGGAGAAATAGGCTCTTTCATGCAGGCAAACTAAATTCTTGACAATCTGTTAAAACATATTTCATGTCAGTCTAGCTTTAGAAGTATTGTCAGAGAGCTGATGAAATCTAGTCTCTAGTAAGATGTGCTAAATTGGTTGGAAAACATTTTGCTGTAGCTGACCCCTTGGATAGCATGCACCAAAGATCTGTTCTTTCCTTACTACTAAGCTGACCCAGTTCTATTCTTTTATGTTCCCTTTGTGCAAAACCAGGACATCTCCACTGAAGATGGTGATAGATTGTATTCCTTATGCAAAACAGTGATGGATGAAGGACCTCAAGTATTTGCACCTCTATCTCAGGAAAGCAAGAACAAGAAATATCAAGAAGAAGTTCCAGTCTATGTGCCAAAATGGATGTCATTTAAAGAATTAATGATGGTGTTACAGGCCAGCCTGCAAGAAATTGGGGATCGGTGGGTATGACCCTTCCATAGAGGCATATATCTCTTCATAGCTCCAAAGAGTATTAGTATAATTGATGGCAGTGCTTTTCTCTGTTTTTTTTTTTTTTTTATTATTATTATTTCGTGTATGTGTGTGGGGGGGCGTGAGATAAATTAAAATTTTTTTTTTTCCTATTACAGTTGACATACAATATTAGTTTTAGGTGTACAACAGTGCTTAGACATTTATATAACAAAGTGACCACCCAATAAGTCTGGTACGCATCTGACACCATTCATAGTTATTACTATATTCTGTTTCTTAATATTACTCAGGAAAGTGTTTCATATTAAATAGCAGTAGTTGGGGCATTTGTATTGTCCATCATAGTAGGGGTCTCATTTACCACTTTCTGATATTTGTTAACGTAAAAACTTGTTGTTTCTTATTATTTTGGTATTGAACATGTTGTTTTGGTGTGCTATACAAATGATCTTGCATTTTTAAGAAGTACAGCCTTCTGACACATAGATGGAAATTATTGCTCATTCTAGCCAACAGTGGATGCACTTAACATTGGCTTCGACACGTAAACAGAGAAATGACTTTTATTTATATTATTCAGCCCCAAACCACTGTTTGACCAGCAATTTTTCTGCAGGGAGTGTAGTAAGTTTAGAGATAAAGCACTATCCACATAGAAATAATTCATCTTAAATATAGTGGATGATGTTTTCTCTCAATACCATCAGTTAATTGCTACGCCCAGTAATTATATGCTGTCTATAGCATATCATATTGAGTGTACAGAGGTCGTTGATACCACACAAAATGGAATAGATGTGGGTTAGTTTCATAACCATGGATATTTTTATCATTGTCTTGGTAGATAATTACGAGTTTGCATACCTTGCATAGGGAGCTCCCTGAATAAGCCTAAAGGTCCATCTCCATCCCCATAGCTACTTGTTTATCTGCTTTAGCTTGGTTTATTACAGATTCCCAATTATATCATATTCATCCTGGATGTGTCTGAATTGTTCTCAGCAAATACTGTCCATTCTAAAACAATGTAAGTGAGATTTCTACTTAAAAAAAACCCAAAATACCTCTAACTATATTTAGTAGAAGATTTGATTTATTTGTTATTTACAGGTTTTTAGTAGGTATTAAGATAAATCTTTAAGTAAGGCTCCAGAGGGCAGCAGATAAGAATTTTTCTTTCTGCTGTTAAAGGGCCCTCTTGTAGCCTAAAAATGATCATTAATTCCTTGCTTCAAGAAAAATTGCAATACTGATATATCTTTGCTTTTTTATGCTTAGAAGATTTTTTCTCAGAGATTTCAGTACACATAAGGATAATAACTAATTGAGAATTTTTTTTTTTTTACCAAAGAAATCACCTTCAGTCATGTATTTTAAACATTTTAAAGTTATAAAATATACATATGAAGGAGTATGGTATATGTAAGAATATACTCAGAGTTTAAAGAAAAAGTGTACCTATTACCCAGCTTAAGACAAATATTACCAGTACCTTTGAAGACCTCTGGTACCCTGCTCCACATACTCCCCACCAGAGGTAACCACTGTCTTGAGTTTTGTGTTATTTCCTTGCCTTTCTTTATAGTTTTACCACATTTGCACATATCCCTAAATAGTATAAAGTTTAGACTTGCCTATTTTTGAATCTTCTGTAACTTGCTTTTTTTGTTCAGTATTATGTTTTTTGAAATTCATTTATGATGGTATGTGTAGCTGCAGTTTATTTTCATTGCTGTATCATATTCCACTATACAAATATTTCATAATTTATCCTGTTGCGTCACATTTTCACCAATATTTGGTATTATCAGACTTTAAAATTTTTGCTGATCTAATGCTGTGAAATGATAACTTATTGTCATTTTAATATACATTTCCCTAAATTCTAATGACTTTGAGCATCTTTTTATTGATCATTTTTTTTTCTATTGTAAAAATGCCTGTTAATATTTTTCACCCTTTATTTTACTGGGTTGTTTGTGATTTCATTATTGATTCATGGGAGTTCTCTATTTTTTTTTTTTATACCAGTCCTTTGTCAGTTAACATTTATTGCCTGTGAGTCACTTTTTCAAGTAGTTATAGATCCTAGTACTATATATGACATATGAGGCTGTGGTCATGGTTGTCAAGTTCAAGCGGGGCTTAACGAGTATAGAATAAGGGAGAGTAGTGTTATCTTTCTCACTTGGTCTCTTAATCTGTCTATACCGGTACCAAAATGCAGCCAAGAAGCAGAAGAGGTCAAAGAGATTGAGTGGTGGATATGTAAAGAATGGGAAGGATGCCAGGATTTGTTTTATTTCCATTTAAAGCAAATAAGTATTTGAGATCAAATGAATGATTTTAAAATCTTGCTTATACTTTAGAGATATAGAAAATAGAATTTTATCTTTTATTTTGCAGGTGGGCAGATGGAAAAGGGCCCTTGGCAACTGCATTCTCTTCCAGTGAAGTAAAAGCTTTAATTCGTGCCTTGTTCCAGAATACTGAAAGAAGAGCAGCTGCCCTTGCTAAGATTAAATAGCTCCACCTTCCTGAGCAAGCCATGTCTTTACTATGGAGTTCTCTCTTGGCATAATTACTCATTTAGAGACTTCTTCGAGTCACCCACTTGTTTTGGTGAACCAGTATATCATGGAAGTTTTATTTCACCTAAGAACGCCTTACCTCTTGGCTTGTATGAGGCCATGTTGAATAACTGGATGTTAAGATGTCAAGTGAAGCACCTTACTTTGTTGACTTTCTAGCCACCCTTCTTTGATAAGAAACTGTAGAGCAGCATTGTTTTATGTTGCTTCCAGGGCCTTCTGGGAACCATATCCATTGTAAATGTAGGCCTCAGATCAAGGAATCCAGGTGATTCCAGGAGTCAGGGTAAAGAATTTGTGAGCAAACAGGAGATATATTTTGGGGGGGGGGTGGGGATAGAGGAACCATATTTGGCTTTGCAGAAATTAAGAAGATTTCCTTTAAGATTTTTTCCAATAAATAATGCTTTTAAGGTTGAGTGTCTTTAATAACAATGGGAACTTTGACAAGAGACCAACAAGTTTTCTTACCTTCTGTGCCATTCTTTTTGACATGACCCTTACAGAGGGCTCACTGACTTGTCACCTTCTTTCTTCATAATGGTATCTGATAATTTCTTAGAATACTTAGGACTCCTAGAACTTTCATTATAAATTCTTGGCATTTTTGTTCTTTCAACTAAATTCTATTTTCTTGGTTGGATTTTTTTTTCTTTTTTTCTTTTTCTTTTTGCCTTCTCTAGCTCCATTGTTTCTGTACCTATTAAGATTTTAAATTGCCATTGTTCCTTCAGCATGTATGTGCCATGAGGTGCTAACTCTGGGCTCTATAGCCTAATCCTTTATGTGGTAGACATAGGTAATCCTTCAGCTCGACTTACTGTGTTTTTAACTCTTTACAGCTGTTAGAGCTATACATTCTGTTAAGGTTATCCAGGGTCTCTGTAGGGCTCTGGATTGTATCTCTTCATACTGAAATGGGTGTTCTCTTGTGAAAAGAGGGTAAAGGGTATGATCTTTATGAGCTTTTGAGGAAGGTGCTGTCTGGAGGAGGTTTTCAGGACAATAGGCATGTTTCCTTAGGCTTCAACCCCCCAATCCCTGGCACACGTAACAGATCGATTTTCCTCCTGCCTTCAAGTGTCCTACCTGCCTTCACTCTTTCGTAGTTCTGGCTTAGCTCCTAGTCATTCTGGTTGCATAATTTTTCTTTTACCTATTAAGGGGTTATAGAAAAATGGATAAGAAAGAAGGCTGGTTTTCTTTTTATAACAGAACTCATCTGTGGTTAATGATAAGCTATTTTGTCCGCACATCCTACTATGAGAACTCATAGGAAAAAGAACTGCCTGAACCAACTTTAGCTTTACAGAACAAAGAAGATGTCTTTCTTGAGAGAAGAGGAAGGGGCCGTTTTCACAGGTGAAGAAAATGCCTGTTTTTGAAACTTTACTTTCAGTTTTCATTCTTTTCTCAGTAATTGAGAGAATGGAGAAGTCAGGATGGAACTGAAATAAATACATCACAGGACTGTCACGTAAAACAGCAGATTTCTTTCCTTCGCAGAAGCTGTTTCTGCTTGACACATACAGCAATTTGGGGGTGGGATCTCATAACTGAAAACTATACTCCTCACTCCTTCCCTCCCTTCATAGCACAAAAGACCGCATTATAGTTCTTCTGAGGCTGTATAGAAACTGTCCCTTGGGATTTTCCCCTCTAATGAATAGTTTGAATACCATGGCACATAAAATGGAGATACTCCATCCTCTTCCCAGGCCAAGACAGTTGATAGCTGATGATTAAGTAGATGTTCATTCTGGTTAGGGAAGAGCCATCTGAGCACATGGGAGTTGGGTTGAACAGTTTACAGGGACCTCAAAGGTACGTACTCTTGACTGAGAACTTGCATTGAAGTAGAAACATCTTCCTTTAGAAAGAATGTGTCGATTATGGGAGGAAGGGAACTTTAAGAGGCTTGAGTCATTTAGTGCATCTGTGGGCCAACTAGAAGAAACCTCTTCCCAAATAATCAGAAACCATACAAAATGACTTTGAGAAATGAAGTTCAAGAAAGTTTCCCCCAAATTTTAGTAAAATGGGAAGTTTTGGTTAAGGCAGGACTGCAAACAACTTAAATCCGTAAGGTGACTTAATAATAAAGGCTCCTGTTACTGTGTGGCTCCTGAATTGGTGGCATGTTCCATGATCATTTTGCACAGAGGTTTCTCTAAAATGGACATCCTCCAGATGGCACTCTTTCCTCAGGCCTGGTTATTCTGGGCTTCTCTTCTGGCCTGGTCAGCCCAGAAAGGTCATCTAGACTCAGAACAGCATCTGTACTGTAAGCTACATCACTAGTGAATAGATCAAAGGGCATTTTCTTTAATTAATAGCATCATTAAAGGAGGTGTGGATAATCCTCTTCCCATGCTTGCAAATAGGCTATCACTTAAGGCAATGATTCCCTGCCTTTTGTAAGGTATCTTTGATTTTTCAAGATCGTATCTATCTTCTGAAAGTTCTGAATGGTGCACACATACGCATGTGCATACACACTCACCCCTCGGATGTTTTTGTCTTAAGAAAATTGGTCCAACACATTAGTTTATCAAGTTCCACAGCCAGTTTGTGTCTGGGATAAATGAAGTGTATAGGAGTTACTTCTTAGCAAAGGAAGGTAGCTGTAAAATGCAGGGAGGGATAAGGCTATTGGAAATTGCCTCACATACAAAAAGTCTTGGCACAAAGTATTCTCTTTAAGTTGGGGTTTTGATGCCCACATTCTTCCTAATCATAGACCTGATTTTGCACATTCGTTTTGTGATAAGTTCCTCCTAAAAATATGCATTTTGCTGGAGCTCAAAATTTCCTGAAAGCTACAAAGCCCCAGTTTTGAGAAGTTTTTCTATTATTACATAGTTTAGACAGAAATTTCTCACTTTGTCATGAGTTTTGTTAAAAATGTTGTGATGTCACATATAACTGGAGATAGCCTTAGATGTTTCCAAACCAAGTTATTAAATCTGCTTAGAAGTTGGAGAGGAGGGCAATAATTCTTATGAACTATGTATAAATTTTTCACTCCTCAGAAGTCAGGTGCCCTAGATATCTTGTGTAGAAACTTGTATAGTGCAAGAGTGGGGTGGGAGTAGATGTGTTAGCTCCTCCAGCTATTGAAGAAGACACTAGTGCCAAGGCCAAAGAAACCTCTCCTTTGTTTGAGCCTTAAGTAGTTTTAAAACTTCCAACATTTATTCCACTTAACATTTGCCAGACATGGCTCTAGTCATGGAACAACCACCACCCCTAAAAAAACAAACAGTAATTTCCTGTCCTTGTGATTTAAATTCTAGTCATAAATACAGGTAATGAGATAAATACATTAAGTAAATATGCTTGAAGATTTTAGATGCTATGGAAAAAATGAATGTAAGGTAATAAACGTGAACTTAGTTGGAGTTCCAGAAATGGGGGAAAGAGGAGTGAACTATTCTCAATAGGTGAGTAAGCTATGTGGATATCTGAGTACAGACAACTCTGAGCAGAGAGACCAGCCCTTGCAAAGCCCTAAGGTGAGAGGTGTGCCTGGTGAACTCATCGAATAGCAGGGAGTAGGAGGGAAGGAGGCTAGAGAAGTAACAGGAGAAGAGGGGGCAAGATTGTGGAGGCCATTAAAAAGATTTTTTAAACAATTTTGAGTCCAATGGCAAACCTTTAGTATCTTAAAAAAAAAAAAAAAAAACACTTGAAAATATATAAAATATAAAATAGCATGGTGAACCCCTAGGTACCCACCACTCGTGTCATCAGTCATTATACAGCCGATCTTGTTTCATCTGTGCCCCTCCTCCCTCCTCGCTCCCACAAGCACACATTGGAATGTAGAAGCCAATGGCAGACAGCATATCATTTCAAACCCAAGTCTCATTTCTGTGAAACGTCTGAATTTTGTTTCATTTTTGAAGCTTTCTCTTTTTGCATCCTTCTTTCAGCTCTTGTCATCCCTCCTCTCCCCTGCCCACAGGAGTTGTCCTCTGGGTGTCAGCCTCCTTCCCTTTTTCCTAGTCATGGAACAACCTCAGTGCCCCACTTAGGCTTACCCTATAATACCCCGCTCCCATTCCCTGAACGTCGGGTATTAAATAAGAGATGCTTCAAATTCAGTTGACAGCTGACTCATGCCACCACGTCCCTTTGAGTTCTCCTTCCCTTAGCCCTGGCCACTTGCTCCAGCTAACCCAATCCCATAGTTTCTGAGTGTTCAGAAGGTGCCTAAAAAAGACCTTCCTCTTGCTGATTATTTCATGAGTATATCTTTGCCCCCTTAGAACCAAATTCTACTGGGTTCTTTTCACAGAGAATCCCAGTAAACAGTAACCTAGCTCCAGCTACCTGGTCCTAAGACTGGCTCTTGGCTGGAGTCTGGGACTGGCTTGATTTAAGTCAGGGCAACCCTCTGCCCTAAGGATTGTCTGGGTGGAGTGGTGTGAGTGGAGCAGCCTCCGGATGGCTTCTGTCTCCCACATTCTCTGACTTTCGAAATGCTGCTTTAAAAGAATATTAATTGTTTTCATTTGCATAAGGAGCTTCGTTTATGCTTGATTACCATGTACTATAAAAATTATGCATAATGTCAGATTAATTTTGTTATTAATTTTATTTAATTTCAATACTAAGCTCTGTTCCTAAATGCATAGTCTTAATAGTTTGCCATATCTGTATCTACATTATTATTACTTAAAACTAAAAAATGTAGGACTTTTTTTTATCACCAACCATCTATTTAGTAATCTGTTCTAGGATCTTTTATAAAATTCCATTGTATTGGTCTGAAGTAGCAGTAGTTCTTTTGCTCCCTTATTGAAAATTGGGGTGCTTGCTCATCTCATGAACTATGTAACATGGTTTTGTGATTATATCTACAGTTTCTTTTATTTTTAAGTCTTATGAGATATAATTCATCTGAATTTAGAATTGTGAACTCTTAAAATCTAGGTTTTCTTTTTCTGCCTTTTCACCTATCTTAGGCTTCACTTTCTCTCATCTATATTTGTTTGATAATTTCTAGGTTGAAGATAATTCTCGTTGATAGGAATGTGGAAGCAAAATATTGTTTGAGTTGTTCAGCTTTCTTTCTGTCCACTTTTTAACACCGCATTACCAGCTCCAAGTACAGCTTAACTCTTTTTTTTCCTTTCACTGATTGTACTCCCGCCCTATTCCCCAAAATCCCTTGAAATAATGTTTTTCATTAAATTCAGCAAATTCTGGGCTTTGATCTTTACGACACTATTTTTTCATGTCCAGGCTATTCTTATATTTTTGCTTTGAAGAGACTGTTTGCTATTTTTTTTTTTTTTAAAGAACTCATTGCTGCTTTTCATTTTGCAGCCACACACCTGTTTCTATAGTATCATATTTTATTATATGGTCAGATTTTCAGTTTTGAACTGTCTCTCTGCCTCAACTTTCATTCATCATTCATTCATGATGTCTTTCTTTTAAAGTCTGAATATGAGATAATTTCTGGCATTTTTCTATACTCTTTGAAATATATGCTTTCCTAAAGCCAGGGCCTGTGCCTAGGCCAAACCATTTCTTCCTGGCCTGTTGCAGTTGTTCTCTAACTGATATTTGGATAAAAGTTCCCCTCTTTGCTTCTTTGACTTTCTGAAAAGCATTTATTATCTAGGCAATTAAAAAGCACATTGGACAGTCTGTTGTTTAGCAGAGTGAGAACTAGACTCTAGCAGATTTATGGAGAGCTGAAATCCCCTATTTCCCTGTGTCAATTTCTCTTAATTTCTAAAATTTTCATTTTAGAAAAATGTCAGTCACCTCTTCCACCTGACTGGGTGGTGCTGTAGTAAATGCATGTGGCAGTATGTTAATTTTTTTTCTGTTCCCAAGTGCCTGGTTGTTTAATGTTTGCTTTATCAACCTGTGAGAATTTAACTTAGGGTCCTTGAGAACTCGATGGAATCTTAACTTTCTGGTTTTTGCTTTTACTACTTTCTGCCAGCGAAGCAGTAAGAAAGAAAGAGTAGCTCAGTTAGGGGAGATGCACATGTATATAACTGTTTTTTATAAAGACAGTCATGGGCTCATTAAGAAAGTAATATTCTTCTTCCATGAAGCAAAGACAATAAATAAACAGCTTTTTGATCTGCACCGAAGTATATTTCCTCTTGGAGTTTACTTCAGAGTGGAAGAAAAGGACTTCTAAGAAGCCCCTACTCTTAGTTCTCTGTTTTTGTTTGCTTGTTTGATATGAAAGATTAGTAGGAGCTGTGAATGAATACGTGGGGATGAAAAGGGAAGGGAAGACAGCGGAAGGGACCTAGTTCTGATCCTTTGGAGGATCTTTGCAGTGGCCAATGGTCTAGGCGGATTTGGGTAAGTGGAAGGAGCAGGATTGGAGAAGCGGAGTCCCAGCTTGAGCTGTGGAGTCACATTGGTCTGGGTTTCATACCCAAGCCTATATATACTTAGCTCTGTGACCTTGGACAGGTTATTCATTCTCAGACTCAGAATCTTCATTTGTAAGATGGGGATAATAATATGACTGACCTTGTGGGGGCGCTGAGAAGATGAAATAGATAATCCATGGAAAACACACAGCACAGGGCCTGACACAGAGTAGTGATCATAGACCAGTTAACTCTAGTGTTCAGCACATTGAGCTCAGTGCACACAGTTTAATTATGTAGGTAGTTCTCCAACTAAACTGGAATTCTTTGAGGGCAGGGATGGTGTCTAATGCTTTGCTTGGTGTGGAGCTGGGCAGAGTAAGAATAAATAATCATGGGTTGATTTGAGGTCAGCCCACATACTGTGGCAATGTGGCCCCAATAAAGAGAACAGGGTGCCTTCGTGACATGAACTGGAGTATCTTTGTAAGTAATCCGTGAGACCACTAACATGGGAAGGATTTGATTTTGGATTCCAGGAGAGCTGCTTCCCTTGGCTGTATGTGGATATTTATATTTTTATATATGTATAAAAGCCTGTTTGTTGAGCATTAATACCACCTGGAGGCACAAATTATCTCTGGTTCTTGTCAGGACTCTAGCACTAACTGAAGCCCTGATGGTGTCTCTGAAACAGCCAAATTCTGCAAGGCTCGGGAACCAATAAAGGTCAAACTATCCCAGTGCACTTTGAGTTTAGCATATTTGATGTATATTCTAACTCTTTGAAAGTTGTTCTTCAGTTTTGCTAGGGCAAATTTCAAATAGAATAGGCAGTTAACCAAAACAGCCAACTTTCCAGGAACAAATAGGGCTTTATTACATATTATTATTATTGTTACTGGAAGTAGATTTCCATTTGATTTTATTGTGATGATTATTATTCTGGGGTGGAGGTGGGAGTGTTTAAGTAACAAGGAATTTTTTTTTTAACCAGGCAACAAAAAAGACAAAGGTTTTTTTTTGTTGTTTGTTTGTTTTTTTGCCAAGTCTACATTGCTGACCCTTGGAGTGAGAATGAAGTGGTAAGAGGCAGGCCCTGGGGACTGTTGAATGAATGTTCCCCTCCTGGCCTAAGTCTGGGAGGAGAAACAAGGAGAGGGACTTCTGAGCATAAAGCTGAAGTCTCCAGTCAAAGAGGCAAAATGAGCAAGTGTGTGAGAAATTCAATGGGTAGAAAGAACTTAGAAGGGAAGCATTCATCATAATGTTCTCAGAATCCTGTAGAGGGTATGATAATATTGGGCTAATGTGCACTTCGTAGTTATTTTACAAAAGTGACTGATATCATCAGTATTCAGTAGGTAGTCTGAATTTGCATTGGTGACTATGCCTAGTTGCTGAGGGGCAATATGCAACCTGGATTTGTATAAGCCAAAACTGTACGTTTCCACATTTAATCCTGAGAACATTCCTTTGAGGAAGATGTTATTGTTCTTATTTTACAGATAAGGAATCAAGGCACAGAGAGGGTAAGTGTCTTGCCCAAGAATGCACAGTGGGTAAGACAAAGTCAGGGACCCAACCCAGGATGGGTCTTTCTGCCTTTTGTCTCCAGACATATTAGTTGGCCAGGGCTACTGTAGTAAAACACCAGAAACTGGGTGGCTTAACCAACAGATGTATCAACAGTTCCGAAAGCTAGAAATCCAAAATCAAGGTGTCAGCAGAATTGGTAACTTCTGAGGGCAGTGAGGGAAGATCTGTTCCAGGCCTCACTTCTTGGCTTATGGATTACTATCTTTTCTTTGTGTCTCTTTAAATTGTCTTCCCTCTGTCTCTGTATAACTTCTCTTTTTTTAAAATACACAAGTCATATTGAATTAGGACCCATCCTAATGAACTTCTTTTAACTTGAGTACCTCTGTAATGACCCTATAAATAAGGTCACATTCTGAGGTACTGGCGTTAGGACTTCAACATATGAATTTTTGTTAATGTGTTGGGGGGACACAATTCAACTAATAACATCAGACAAATCTCCTACAGGTCACACACTGGCAGCTGTGCTTTAGACCTTTTATTTACAGTAACAGGACTTTTCCTATTGCCCCTATTATCTTTGTCCATTTTATTTAATCTGTTAATAGCCATGAACATAGTCACCTTCCAAGTGGGCTTGCTCACTGGAGTGAGCATCAGGTCAGTAAAGCATTCAGTGGGCTCTAATTTAATTAGCCAAGTTACTGTGACAGCTGCTTTGTAACTCTGGTTCACAGACTGGCAGAGAACAGAGAGGAGAGTGGCAGAGCTCATTGTCAATTCTGGGCATCCCTGGTGTAGCCCCGGGCCCTAGGAACTTTCCTGTTCTGGCAGGAAAAGCGAGGGAAGCTGAAGTGGCATTTGGGATTTTCTACCCTGGATGTGTCGTTTAAAATTAAATGAGAACCAGAATAAAAGTCAAGGTCCTGCAGTTTCAGTCCCATCTTTCCCCATCTTGCCACATAGTAAAGTCAGTCCTCTCCCACAATTTAAAAGGTTCCTGAAAATCTCCTTCACTATAAAACCTTCATGGCCTGATACTGGATTTGCTTCCAGCTGCTTCCACCTACCCATCAAAGCTGGCATGGTTACCCAACCTAACTTTGTCTCTCCCACCTGAACCCCATCCCTAGGGGCACTGACCTGGTCTTTCACTGGTCTTTGCAAGTTTGCAGGACATAGCCCTGGAGGTGGGGAGACAGCTCTGGAAAACCTGGCTTTTCTTTTTTCCCCTGTCACTTGGCCCACCAGCATGAACTTGGGGCAAACCATTTAGCCCCTCTGCTCTCACTGTGGTCACTAATCAATTGGAGCTAGAAATTTCTGCCTTGCTTACCTCCCAGGATGGTGGTAAAGATAGAATAAACTTCAAAGGAGCTGTCTTCACACACGCTGATGTGAAAACAGAAAACTCTTATGTTGTATTTACCGTATGACATATCACTGGGGTCATTTTTCTATGTGCGTATCTGAGCTGAACTGTGAATTCTAAGCGAACAGAGAACTTCATACAGTGCCTCATTCTGGACTATGGGCAATTAGGCATTAATAGGCTTTGAATGATTGATGAAACCAGTCTCAGAGAAGAAAGAAAAGAGCAGTGGGTGACAAAGTGGATATCAAAGAAGGTTGCACATGAGAGACTGACTTGTTTTCTCTGAGTCACAAAGGTTTTATAGTCATGTCAGTAGTTAAACATTGATTTTAAGTGTTAGCTATTGCTGACCTAGAGCAGATGTTTAGGAAGTTATTTTTAATCAGCCACACAATTGGTATTCTTTGCTACTCCTTTGTATCTTAGTTAAAGCAGTTGAAAAATGCCCTTTGTCTCCAGTAGTGACATCATTGCCTCACCATGTGGGGAATTTGTACAGTCTATATTCTGCTGAGTATTTCATAAGTTTAAGTCTTTAAATATAAATCTGAATTGCTCTCAAAGTAAATGACTTTTAAACAAAGTAAAAAAAGGTAGTTTAACAAAATGAGCAATTTGGTATGTATTGTATAGTATGTAAATTATAGTATACAAATTATAAATTTCATATTTTATCTCTGAGCTTGAGAAATTGTTAAGAGGCAATAGATGGTTCTTTGTAGGCTTAGAAATTATTTCCTAGAATACAACTTAAGTCATTTTTCATCTCAATGGTTGAGCAAGGGAAGCCTTGTTTCCCTTTTCTCCTAGGAATGTATGCTCCCTCGTGGGGAGAAGAGAGCTGCTTTTCCCATCCCTCCCATTCTATGGCTGCTGCAGGGGGAATGCAATGCAGAATGGTGCTTTTTTTTTTTTTTTAATTTATCTTTATTTTTATTTTTTTGAGGACAATGGTGTGCTGATTATTGGGCAAGGTGCTAGGAATGACTATTCAAAAATAAACCACTAATTCTGGATTTGAGGAGTTAGAGAAGTTTTGTGATGGGTTGGTAGTTGAGCTGTATCTTGAAGCACTGATAGTTTTCTAATTAGGAAAACATGAGGGAAGGACATTCTAGAGAGCACAGTCTAAGCAAAGGCATGGGGTTGGGAGTGGTGGTCTACTTGGGGATTAAGCTAAGACTTTGAATGTATTTGGCATGTAAGGTACGGGGAAGAAAAGGGTGCAATGAAACAGGAGGCCGGAAGATTAGTTTGAGATTGGATCATGAAGTGCATAAAATAATTAGCATAAAGAATTTGAATTTGATCCTGTAGACAATGGGGAGTCAGTGAAGGTTTATATGAGGAGCAGAGTGGTCTGATCTGACCTTTTTTAGGAAGTAGCACTGGTAGCCACATGGAGGAGGGATTGTGTAGGGGAGAGAAGGAAAGCAGGGAAATTTTTCAGAAGGCAAGGGAGTGATAGGAGTCTGAACTAAGACAGTGTGGTGGAACTTTCCTGACTGGGCAGGATGGTGAAGGGGAGGAAAAAAAAATACTGGCAGCTCTACATGTTGATCGATTGAACACACTTTTACTGAGCACTTACCACATGCCAGACACTGTGCAGCTGAAAGTACAAGGATGAGGAGGACTGGGTCCCTGTTCTTGAGGACCAACAGCTGACTAGGCCTCACAGTGCCCCATGTGAGAAGGGTAGAGGAACCTGTACAGGACGGGGCTCCCAGAGGTATGGGGGCAGGTAGAGGGACATTTAACTTGGGTCTTAAAAGGATGGTGGCAAGCTGGTTCTGTCCCTGGGCTGCTTTTATATGGTTGTCATTGCTCTGGGAACAAGGACCTATCTTTACCTCAGCTCTAAAGGATCAGCCTAATCTGGTCCACCCATTCCACCAGACTCTGCTCACATCATCTCCTTTTAGCTTTGATTTATTTCAATCCCTTGGGGGCACCACACCCTCTCCTGCCACAGAGAATTTGCCTATTGCCTCTGTCTGAAGAGTTCTGTCCCCTCCCAGATCCCAGTCGAATCATCTTTTCCTTGGAGAAGTCTTCCCTGAGTCTTCAGACTCATTCATATCTCTGTTACATGCTCTCATCAGCACCTTGTACCTCTCTCTCATAGCACTTTTTCAGAGCTATAAATGTGCTCCTTAAGTAGTCCTTTGATTCATGTGTATCTCCTCCCATTTTAGGGCAAGGTGTAGTGTCTGGTTTTGTTCAGCATTATATCTTCAGTGTTCGCACGGTGCCTGGCACATAGTACATCCTCAATAAATATATATTGGTTAACCAATGGACTCAAATAATCAATTAGTTAGAGGGGAAAGACATTTCAAGTATAGGGAACAGCATAAACAAAGGTGCAATGGTTTCTTCCAGGGACATGCTAGGAACAACTAGTGACTGGCTAATGGGAGGGTGGTTGAAAGGGAGGAAGAAAGATGAGGCTAGAAAAGTATGTTGGGTAAACTTTTTGGAAATAACTTTCTGTACCGTAATTAGGACACAGTGTAGAAGCTAGAGGCTCCCAAAAAACCCTATTTTTCCCCTATCAGAGGCTATGCTGTAATTGTTGGCTTGACAGAGTTAGACTATAAGTTCCTTGAGGGCAGAGTCTCTGCCTAACTTGTTCATTAATGTAACTCCAGAATCTAGAACAGTGCCTGGCACTTGGTAGGAACCAACAAACATTTACTGAATGAATGAATGAGCAAATAAATGAACGCTTTAATCATGGGAGCTTTGGGGAGCCATGGAAGGTTTTTAATATATTTAGATTTACTCTAGGAAATGTTACCTTGCCAGCAGAGAGGAAAAGAGAAAGGTCCAGTTTTCATTTTTTTTTTTCGTCTTTCCATTTTGATAGTTGAGTGTCTGGATTTGCTTAAATAGAGTAAAGGTACAGACTGATTAGAATGGAATAGCCTGGAGGCAGGTCGATTGGGTAGCTGTTACAGTAATTTTGGGGAAGTGCTAGTGGAAGGTTAGAGTGGTAGCTGTGGGGCTGGAAGAGGGGGTAGATTTGAGAGAGATCCAATTTGAATGACTGGATGGAAAGTGAGAAGTTGAGAGCAGGCAAAAATGTCTCCAAAATATTAAAGATTTCTGTTTGCCAAGGAAAAGTCAAACTTCTTCCCAGTGGGGTCTTGCTGGGGAGGGTAAGTGGGAGTGAGGGGAGACTGAGTGGGAGCTACCTCCAGGCTCTCAAGGACCCTTCTGAGGAGGCAGCCCTCCACACTTGCTTAGATATTCCCTATTCTAGACTCTGGTCAGAATAAGGAGACAAAAGAGAGTACTCAGAAGGCAATATGCTAATGAAATGAAGCTGATTACCATATGAGACCACACAGCTTTTATTTTCCTCCTAAATACACGTTTATCCATTTCTTTGTATTTAAAGCAAGCAAAATGGCAACAGACACTTGGGGTTTCTTCATTGCTTATTGATAACACAGTGATGGTCTGGAATAAGTTAACTGGATCTAGCATTTTTCAAGTTTTCACTCATTAAAGCTTCTCTCTTATTAGATTTAGGAACCATTAATTTCTTTATTGAGAAAAACCACTTTCCAGAGGCCTGGATGGAAAGAGGTAAATGGTTGGGCCTCATCCGTCTGTGGGATGGCAGTAGAGGGTCTGGTGGCTTGAATTAACCCCAGTGGGATAATTTAAACTGAACTTGATGGGGTGGGGGTTGTTTGAGGAGACCTGAATATTTTGTAGTTGCAGGCAAATGGTAGGTATTTCAGATAGAGACTAGAAGAGAATGAGGGACACATCGCTGATAGAGGCAAAGCCAAAGATGGGAATGGGATGAGAGGGATGTACAGAGTTGTCCAGAATCTTGATTCTGCATCTCATTCCATGTATGCTTTCATCACCTCCATCTGGAGCCAAACTTTCTCTCTCTTGGAGATTAAAGAGAGAGTGATTATGGGGACTACCTAAGCAAGTCTGAAATCTGTAAGGCAGGCAGATAGGAAGAGAAGATCATGGGCAAGCTTAAATCCAAACAAGGACCAAAGCTGTCATCTACTGGCAGACAGGAAGGGAAGATCATAAGTAGGATGGAACTCTGTAGGCACTGGCCAGAACTGTGGTCCACGGGGGAATTTTTTTCTCCCTGAGCCTACCTGTTCAGTGACTACATGACTTGTGAGGCATGTGTGTGTGGTGGGAGTGGGGAAAGACCCTGGATCAACTGTCAGGAGACCTGGGCCTGGATGGCCTCCAATGTTCTCTGGCATGTTCATCCTTCAGAACCTCAGTTTTCTCCTCTCATAAGAGAGGTGGTAGATTCAATCATTTCCTTCAACAAACTGTAAATCTAAGAATTTTGTATGACTTGAACTTGGGTATTTACATTTGGGGAGAGTAGAAAGACAATAGTGTGTCCTGACTTAAGGTGCCAGGACCCATCTGAAGGACAGTTGAGAAAGATCCTTGTTTTGACAGAAGAGTCTGAAGGAGAGAAAGCAAGAATTTCAAGGCTCATGAGTCAGGACTCATCCAGAGATATGGTCCTGGAGAGTCAAGAAGGTGCTGGGGTGGAGTGGGGGGGAGGGGAGGAGCAGGGCCAGGACTAGGGTGAGGCTACATTCAAACCACCAGGGTAAAAAACCAATCCAGGGCCTCCATTCAGAGAGGTCCAGATAGGGTACTGGCAGATTGGAAGGGAAGGGCACAAAATTTAAGAAGGCATCACTCGGTATTCAAGAACCGACTCTCCATTTGCTAGTGAGTGCCTGCTTAAATTTTGCACCCTAGGCTCCTGCTGCTTCAGTCTAGAGATGGGTATTCTGTCCAAACCAGGGGAACGGCCAGCGCAACCCAGAATAGCTCATCTGGGATGGAAGGAATAGCAGAGAGAGGAAGAGAAGAGAGGCTTCTTGGAAAGCCAGGAAGAGAAGGATGGCCAGCAAGAGGCCAGTGCCAGTTTAATCTAGAATCCACTCTAAAATCAGCTTTATTAAGGCATAATTGACAAAACTGTAAAATATTTAAAGTGCACATGGCGATGATTTGCTATCTGTTTGTATTGTGAAAGGATTCCTTCCATCTAGTTCATTAACCTATCACCTCACATATTTATCTTTTTTTTTTTTGGTGGCAACATTTAAGTTCTATTCTCTTAGCAAATTTCAATTATACATTACAATCTTATAAACTATAGTCACCATGTGATAATTTACATTAGTTTTGTAAGATGATAAAATGCTCAGACCTTACTCACCTTATAACAGAAAGTTTATACCCTTTTACTGTCCTCTCCCTATTTCTCGCAACCCCTGGCCATTACTTTTTTACTCTCTGTTTCTATGAATTTTTTTTAGATCTCACATATAAGCGATACCATAGAGTATTTGTCTTTTTCTCTCTGGCTTATGTCACTTAACATAATCCCTTCAATGTTCATTCATGTTGTCACAAAGGGAAGGATTTCCTTCTTTCTCATAACTGAATAATATTCCATTGTATATATATGCCACATCTTCATTATCCATTCACCCATTGATGGACACTTAAGTTGTTTCTATGTTTGTGAATAATGCTGTAATGAACATGGGAGTGTAGATATATCTTTGATATCTTGTTTTCATTTTCTTTGGATATGTACCCTGAAATGGGATTGCTGGATCATAAGGTAGTTCTATTTTTAACTTTTGAGGTACTTCCATACTGTTTTTCATAGTAACTACACCAGTTTACACTTTCACCAACAGTAAACAAGGGTTCTCTTTACTTCACATTCTTGCCAACACTTGTCATCTCCTGTCTTTGTGACAACTGCCATTCTAACAGGTTTGAGGTGGTATCTCAGTGTGGTTTCAATTTGTATTTTCCTGATGCTAAGTGATGTTGAGCACCTTTTCATGTACATGTTGACCATCCATATGTCTTCTTTGAAAAAAAGGTCTATTCAGATCCTCTGCCCATTTTTTAAAAATTTATTTATTTTTATTAGTTTTAAGTATACATTGGTTAGACTCTATATAGTTTGTAAATGGTCCTCCCAATTGCTCACTCCCTCCCTTGGCCCTCCACCTAGCCAACGTATTTATGCTAACTGCATTCCCTATGCTGTGCTCCCCATCCCCATGATCATCCATTAGCTACTAATTTATACTTCTTTAACCCTTCACTCCATTCTCCCAGCACTCCCAAACCTCTCTCCCCTCTGTTTGACACCAAATTGTCCACTATAAATGTGAGTCTGTTTTTGATTAGTTTGTTCTTTTTATTCCTTAGATTCTGCATGTAAGTGAAATCATATGCAGAATTTATATGAAATCATATGCAGTGTTTATCTTTCTCTGTCTAATTTAAATACCTTCTAGGTCCATCGAAGCAATATCTTTTTCCACCTCTTTCTTTTAGTCTGTGTGTGTCTTTTAGTCTGAAGTGAGTGTTTTGTATTTTTTCTTCTTAAAGAAGTCCTTCCAACATTTCCTGTAATACTGGCTTGGTGGTGATAAATTCTTTAAGCTAACTTTTGTCTGGGAAGCTCTTTATCTGTCCTTCAACTCTGAATGCTAGCTTTGCTGTATAAAGTATCCTTGGTTGTAGATCCCGGGTCTTCATCCTGTCGAATATTTTTTGCCAAGCCCTTCTGTCCTGCATAGTTTCTTTTGAGAAATCAGCTGCCAATATTATGGGTGATCCCTTATAAGTAATTATCTGTTTTTCTCTTGCTGCTTTTAATATTCTTTCTTTGTATTTAAACTTTGGAATTTTAATTATGATGTGTCTTGGTGTGGGCCTCTTTGAATCCCTGATTTTTAGAATTCTCTGAGCTTCCTGGGGTATTATGTCCATTTCCTTCACCAGGTTAGGGGAGTTTTCCATCATTATTTCTTCAAACAGCTGTTCAACATCTTGATTTTCTTCAGTTATGCCAATCAGACAGATATTTGGACCCTTAATAGTGTCCCATATGCTCCTTAAATTATTTTTATAGTCTTGGCATCTTATCTCTTGCCATTCTGATTGCGTGTCTTTGGCTTTCCTGTCCTCTAGATAGATAGGACATTTGATCCTTTTCTTTATTCACTTAGTTTATTTATTTATTCCATTTAATATACTTCCCATCTCAGATAATGTATTCTTCATTTCAGACTGGTTCCCTTTTATAATTTCCATTTCCATGTTTATGGTTTTTGTTTTTTTTTATCTCTTTGTTGAAGTTCTCACTAAATTTATCTACACTTCCCAGAAGTTCATTTAGTATCTTTATAACCAGTGTTTTGAACTCTGCATCTGTTAAATTACTTGACTCCATTATATCTGGATCTCTGTTCTGTTCTGTCATATGGTTCCTGTTTCTTTCTCTTCCTATTTTGGCTGCCTTTCCATGTCTGTTTCTATGTTCTAAGCAAAGCTCCTAAGTCCTCCAATCTTATTAGTGTGGACTTGTGAAGTAGGTGTCCAATGGCACAGTCCTGAGAGGGGTTCACCTGTAGGCCAAATTTAGCCCAATCCTCTACCCCTCTGGGGCCACCTGTTAAGATTCAGCAAGCAATCTTATAGTTGCCTCAAAAGGCCACACCAGAAACCAAGGCCAGCTGCTTCCAGTGTGAGTCTAGGCAGGGCTCAGCAAAGAGCACCTGACTTGCTGAGAATACACCTGGATGTGGCTTGAGTGGGGCCACCAGTTAGGGGAGGTGGAGTTTCAGGGAATCCTTTGGATGGAGCGACCTCTGTTATCCAGTTTGATGATGTCATGGCTATGGCAGCGCTTTGTCCTCGCACTGGGAAGGGGGAGGGCTCAACAGGGAACAATGGATACCACTGACACTTCTGTACAGGGCAAGTCTCTCCCCAGCTCTCACTCTGCCAATGTCTCCCTGTAAGTCCCTCGTGCCCTCTGTGTGCAGCTGAATCGGCACTGGCACTCAGAGCAAGCAGGTTTATCACCGTGAAAATCTGCTCGTGGATGCGGCCCCTTTAAAAGGCATCTGCCACTGCTGCTGCTGCTGCTGCTGCAGCCTCCGTCTCACTCAGCTGTTCGAGACAGACAGCCCCATGTCCTTGCCCCATCCTACCTTCTGCCATTGCAGGGTGATTTCTTAGATTTCTCCTTAGATGTATGGCTTGTTCATCAAGATCTCTGGTGATTTTTCCTGTTTTCGTCACAACTTTGATTTGGTTGCCAGAAGGATGAACAGAGCCTCTGTTATCTATGCCATGTTTTTTCCTCTCCCCTCTGTCCATTTTTATTTGAAGGTTTTTTTTGCTATTGAGTCTTATGGATTTTTTAAAAATATATTTTGTATATTAACCCCTTATCAGATATATGATTTACAAATACTTTTTCCCATTCTGCACGTTGCCTTCTTATCTTGATGGTTTTCTTTGCTGTGCAGAAATGTTTTAGTTTCATGTAGTCCCACTTGTTCATTTTTGTTTTTGGTGACTTTACTTTTGATGTCAAATCTAAAAAAAATCATTGTCAAGACTAATATCAAGGTCTTATCCCCTGTATTTTCTTCTAGGAGTTTTACAGTTTCAGGTCTTAAATGTAAGTCATTAATCCATTTTGAGTTGATTTTTGTGTATAGTGTAAAACAGGGGTCTAGTTTTATGTTGCTGTCCAGTTTTTATAATACCATTTATTAAAGAGACTATTCTTTCCCCATTGTATATTACTGCCTCCTTTGTCAAAAATTAAGTGACCATGTGTTTATTTCTGGGCTTTCTATTCCATTTCATTGATCTAAGTGTTTGTTTTTTATGCCAAAATCATATTGCTTTGATTACTATAGCTTTGTAATATAATTTGATGTCAGGGAGTGTTATGCTTCCAGCTTTGTTCTTTCTTAAGATAGCTTTGGCTATTTGGGTCTTTTTTGGTTCTATACAAATTTTAGGATTGTTTGTTCTATTTCTGTGAAAAATGCCATTGGAATTTTAATAGGGATTACACTGACTCTGTAGATTGTTTTGGGCGGTAAGGACATTTTAAGAATATTAATTTTTCTAGTCTGTGAACACAGAACATATTTCCATTTATTTATGTCTTCGATTCTTTCATCAGTTTCATATGGTTTTCACCTTCTTGGTTAAATTTATTCCTAGTTATTTTATTCTTTCTGATACAATTGTAAATGAGATCTTTTTTTAATTTTTCTTTATGATACTTTATTAGTGTATAAAAATACAACAGATTTTTGTATATGAAAATTGTATCCTGAAACTTTACTGAATTTATTAGTTCTAACGGTTTTTTTTTTTTGTAAAGTCTTTAGGGTTTTCTATATATATTATCATGTCATCTGCAAACAATGACAGTTTTACTTCTTCCTTTCCAATGTGGATGCTTTTTATTTCTTTTTCTTGCCTAATTGCTGTGGCTAGGACTTCCACTACTATATTAAATAAAAGTAGTGAAAGTGAACACCCTCGTCTTATTCCTAATCTTAGAGGAAAAGCATTCGGCTTTTTACTGTTGAGTATGATGCTAGCTGTGGTCTGTCATTTTCTTGAATAAACACTTCCCATATTGTTGTAAGTCTTTGGTGAACTTCTTGAGTTCTAAAAAAGTTGATTCTGAGAATTTTTTTTTTACCAGTTTTCTCATTGCTTTTATAGAGGAGAGAGTTTTCTGAGGTCTTTACTCTGCCATTTTCACTGATATCACCTGTAATACATTTGTAATGTCTTTCTATGTTGTTGACTTCTCATTTCTCAAAACTTATCAAGGGTCTCCTCCATTGTGAAGTCTTTTCTGGGTTATCTGGGAAAAGGAGTCAGCTCTCTCCTTATTTTCCTATACCTCTGTGTCCACGTTTCCGTTCCTTCACTTTTCAAAAATAGCAATTATTTATATCTGTTCTTGTCTCTCCTCCCAGCCTTCAAGCTCCTAGCTTGTGACTTATTCATTCTCCATGTCCAGACTATTTCCCGACACACAGTAAGTATTCAGATTTATAGGCTGAAGAGTATTGTCATAGGAGATCTCAAAGCCTAGCTAGGGGTTTCTCAGCTCCAGCCTTGATTTCTTTCCTCCTGCTTCTATGATTCATGGGAGACTTCTGTCTCTTTGTTGTATTGTGTATAGAGAGCTCTATGTGATAACCATAAGCTCAGAGTTGACACACTGAGTATATGAGGAAAATAGGGAGCAAAAGTAAAAATAAAGCATGTATGGATGAGATTCAATAATAGTAGTAGTAGTAGTAATAATAATAATAATAGTAATATAATAGCTCATATTTACTGAGTAGAGTCTGTGCTAGATGCCAGACTAAAAAATTTATTTTAAAAAAAACTTTCCTTATTTATTTTTAAAAATTAATTTATTTTTCGGTTACAGTTGATAAACATTATATTAGTTTCAGGTGTACAATATAGTGATAAGACATTTATATATTTTATGAAGTGATCATTCCAAGACTAAAAGCTTTATGTTTAATATCTCATTTAATTCCAACATCAACTCTATCTATGAGATAGGTACTATTATCCTAATTTTATAGGTAAAGCTGGATAAGGGAAATGACAGAACTAGGGCTGGTGAAGGTCTGACTCCAAAGCCCATATTCTTAAACTATCCTGTTTGAGGGATCTATGAGAGATGTTTAGAGAAGGAGCCATGCTGACCTTTCCATTCCTAGGATCTGCTCTTAGCCTCCTCAACTAAAGAAATGTGGCTTCTGGGTGTGTTCAGCCCGTCCTGGGCTCAGCTGGGCCACCTGTGCTTTGAAGCAACATAGCATTAAGGGGCCCCTAGGGCAGCAGGATATAGAACAGGAGAAGCCCTATTTTCCTGGCACTGGGGTGACAGGTGCAGCCCTGAAGAGAGGGTGACAAAGATCACTAATCATCATCCCAATTCCAACATGGTGGCTGCCTGGAAAGCCAACTCATATAGTGGCTAGATAGAATCCAGAGGGCTCAAAAACATTTCAACAAATGCTAATATCAGTCTCTCTAATACAGCCCTGTCAGCAGGAAGGGGGAATTGTGCTAGCATACATGGGGCACACTTTTTGGCACAAAGGACCTGGTTGCTAAGCAACAATAGTTGGCCTCCCCTCCTCCCTGTAACATTTTTCTGTTTCTAAGCTTCTAGTTATCAGATGGGAGGGGCTGAGGCTGCCCAGCCCAGCCCTTGGCCCCCTTTCCTGCAACAAGGGGTCTATTCATGGTTTCTGAGCAGAGTTCATTGTCTCTCTGGTGTATATCTTTGTGCGTGTGTGTGGAGGGGGATGAAGGGAGGGGCCATGTGTGAACTAGGGAGACCTCACCCTCCAGTCAGGGTATTTAATCAATGCTGATATAGAACAGGAGCAGAACTCTTCCTAGCAGACCCTGAGGCTTTACATCGGTGCTGTTGACCCAAATGGTAAGGCTATATACCTCTGCGCCATCCCTGATCTGGCCTCTCTTTCTTTCTACCACCCACCCCTGGCCCTTGGGATTCTTGGCTGTTAGAAAGAGCCTCCTCTAGCGTTCTGGTGCAGGGGCTAGATCCTAGAGAGGGCCCTGTGTGACCAACCTCCTGGTTTTGTTTCCCCCAGGAGCTGACTTTATTCTCTCTTGTTCCCCATATGCCTAACCAAGTGCTTTGCACATAGGCAGTGCTCAGCAAATCATTATTGCACTGAACTCCTACTCAAAAGGAGGACCAGGAGGTCCTGTACAATTAAAGATCATTTTCCTAGGCTACCACATGAGTTTGGACAAGTGAGGTTGAGGTGGGGCAGCCCCTGAGGTGAGGCTAGTTTTTCCAGAAGCTGAATTGAAAGAAAGCCAAGTTCCCTCAATACTGAGACAGGAAGAAAGGCTGGGCATTACCTGGAATTCTCTCTAGACCAAGATGTATTGACAGAGAAAGGTGGTCTGTAGGGGAGATGGGAGTTACTTCAACTTTAAGGGGCTTTGTCTACCTTACTAGATTGCAAGTTCCTTGAAGAAAGGATCCATAGCTTATACATATTTCTTTTTCTTATTCCTAATGTTTGCGTTGTACTTTATAAAATCCTTTTTATCTTGTTTAGCCTCCTATCCCTCCCTCCTTCCCTACATTTTTCCCTCTCTCCTTCCCTCCCTCCTTTTCTCCTTCCTTCCCTCTCTTTCTCTCCCTTTCTTCTTTCCTTCCCTCCTTTCATTCAGTGTACTTTAACTGAATTCCCATTTTGTTCTAGGCCCTAAGCTAGGCCCTGGGATGCCTGGACCAGTAAGGAAAGAGAGAGAAGCAGATGAACATAAATGGGCCAACTTCTTGGGAAAGTGACATTTAAGCTGATTCTTGAAGGATCATAGGAGTCAGCTATATGGGGAGGGGGACAGCAGGGGCAACATCTCTGTGATGTGAGAGCCAGTAGAGGTGCTGAGGACTTGCATGTGTGTTAGTATGACCCTGAATTCTGCTATGGAGAGGGTTAGTGCTGGCAGGTACAGATGGAGTGATGAGGAAGGGTGAGATCATAGAGGATGTTGCGAACCATGCCACATAGCTTTGGATTTACCTTGAAGGATACAAAGCTTCACTGGGTACTTTAAAGGTGGGGCTAGCTTGCTCATGTTTGCATTTTAGCAAGATTGCTCTGGCATGATGAATAAATGGAGGGAGACAAGGCACTAGAAGTGAGGAGACCACTTATTGGGAAGCAGGGGTTATTGCTTCTATTATATAAATGAGAAAATTGACTTTTGGAGAGACGGTGAGTAGTTAAGTTCACATAGTAGGCTGTAGACCTAGTTTTGAACTGCTGGTCCAGTATTTTTTCCAAAATCTTAGTTTCGATTACTTTTCTTCATGGCACATGGACTTCAAGCAACTGTATAACTTACTCTTACCCCCATGCCTTTTCCTCTTCAATCTTCTTTTGCTGGAATTCCCAATGGCCATATGTGTCAATTCAAATCCTAGTCATCTATGAGAGCCCATCTCAGAAAATGCCTCTTCTAGAAGGTCTTTTTTGATCTCCCCAGTGAAAAGTAAGCTCTCCTTCTTAGTGTACTGCTTTGTTTACATGACTTATCTTCAGGACTCAAATGCAGTGATGTCTCTGAGACAGTGATGGTGGAGATCCATGTTAATTTATCTTGAAGTCCTTACAATATCTCCCATTGTAACCTGTCTACTTGAGCTAAATACTGTTTACTGAATGAATGGATGGATGGTGCACTGAGGAAGGGTACTTCTTTCTCTGAGATAGGAGGGAATAAAGAAGGGTGGGATCTTGAGGCTTGAGGAGGGCTACCGAGGGACTCAGCAGATGCCCTCCATGCTCATGAGAGGCAAGGTTTGGAAGTGGTAAAGATTGTGAGCCTTGGAGTCAGCCCAATCTGGGTTCAAGTCTCTGACACTTGCTGGGTGAGAGTAAGGTGTGTGGGGTTAGGGGTTCCAGGAGAGCATAGAGGGCCTGGAGGGGTGTCTATGGGAACACATAAGGACTCTCCAAGATGAAAAAAGGCTTGCAAGTGGCTGTGATAGCATGGCCGGGGTTAGAGAGTGGAGGCTTGTAGTGGGCTGTGACTTCTCTCCTTGGCGTGGGGATCCTGAGTGACTGGCAACTATTTCCCCAGAGCCTGATGCTGGATGGCCAAGCCCCCATGGAGGCTCAGTATGCAGAGGAGGGCCCAGGACCCTGGATCTTCAGAGCAGAGCTGGGAGACTCACTGCGGAGGCCTGAGGCCCAGCAGCAACCCAGTAGGGCAGACTGGGCTGTTGGGGAATGATAGGGTGGGGGCAGTGAAGGGATAATCTTCTTATCCCCTCCCTGATTCTCTTCTTCCTCAGGTCCTACATGGGTCAGCCCCAAATGATTGATGGGAGAGGCTGTCTTGTTATTTATCCCAGACCTGATTTTGCTCTCTGTTTTCCATTTTGGGGATTGAGTGGGATCTGTGGGATTCGGGAGTGATGGGAAGAGGGAGGTGGGCAAACTCCTGCTGCAGCTCAGTGGCTGCCTAACCCCACAGTGGTGCCCCAGGGTGGAATGAGGTTGGCAGCCAAGAGTAGGGCACTCAGACATTGCTCTACCATCCCCCACAGTCTCTCTGGCAGGGTGTTGGTGCTCCAGGCGGCGCGGCTGTGTGGTGCTGGCGGCCCTGGTGCTGCTGGCTGGTGCAAGTGTTGGCTCATGGCTTCTAGGTCAGTGCTGGGACCTTTCAGTGATCTGGGGAGGGACAAAGAAGATCTGAGGGATGTTAGAAGAGAGAGCTGATGCATGCAGATGTTAAAGGCAGATGAATGAGAGTCTCTCTCATCTACTCTGAGTGGACAAGGGGAGATGTGATGTAACTGCAGCTGGAGGGATTTAGGCTCTACAGGAGGACAGTCTAGCTAGACCTATAGTGAGAAGTGCAAGGTACCTCAATGGGTGAATTAAGGAGTCGCTGGCCAAACTTTTCCTAGAAATCTTTCCCAGTCAGAGTCAAAAAGAGATGGAGAGAGCACTGTGCCTCTCCTCAGCATGTTAGGGGGGAACCTGCATAAGGCAGGGTGATAGATGAGGTGTCCCCAGATGGCTGCTTTTGCCTCTCTCTGCTGCAGGTGTCTTGTTCTGCCCCTTATCTCCCCTCCTGTGGGAATCCCTCCCATTTTCCCAGCTTCTCCTCTGTGACTGTCTCCTTGTCCTTGTCCTCCAAAGCACTGCATCTGTGGCCAGCTGCCTCTCAGCCCATTCCCGGGGCCTTGCAGGATGAGGCTATGACTTTGAGCTGCTCAGAGGCCAATGGAGAGGAAGCCCTGCTCCCCTCACTTCCCAGAACAGGTGGGCCACACCCCATGGCTACAAGACTCCCCAGCCCTGAGCCCCTTCACAGTTCTGGACCTCCCTTCTGGCTAGGGGCAAGAGAACCTATGTGAAGGCCCATAACTTTGCTGCTACCCATCTGGGTCTCCTCCTCTGGTGTGAGGGTGGTGAAATGGTCTAGCTTTGAAGAGCTGATCTCTAATTTGGGGCTTTCAGCACCTCCTGGGGATTGCCTTGACCTCTAGCTGGGGAATATGCAGGAGCCCAGGCTGTCAGGAGGGATGGCAACTTGCTATTTTGGGCAGAGTGAGCCAGCAAGGGGTTGGGGGAAGAGGAGCCAGGTATGTGGGAAGATAGTATATGACTGGCACATCTTCATCCAGTTGTCACCTATAGGGCTGGGATCATCACTATACATTGTCACCCCTTTACCCTGACATTGTCCTTTCCTCTCCAGGCAAGAGTTGCACATCAGAAGGTATGATGCTGCCAAGGCTGGGGATAGAATTAGTTATAGAAGTTAGTTAGAATTAGTTTGGAGTGAGCCTTTTGCTAGCTGTGTGACTTTGGGCACATTACTTCTCTGAGCTTCCAGTTCCTTCTCTACGAAATGGAGATAAAAATATCCACTGCATGAAGTTGTGAGGATAGTACGAGCTAATATATAAAAGAGCTTAGCACAGAGTCTGGAAAAAAGCAGAGATGTTCAATAAATGGTAACCATCACTAGTATTGTCACAAGATTTGAAATCAGAAGACATAGACTTAGTCCTGGATCCATCGCTTACAGATTTTGTGGTCTTAGGCAGGTCACTTAACCTCCATGCCTTAGTTTTCCCTCTGAAGAATGGTAAGGATGGTAATACTCACCCCACAGGGCTGCCATGATGATGAGCGATGGATCACATGTAAAACTCTCCACCCCACAGCAGGTGGGATGTAGCTTTCATGCCATGGTTCAGTATCTTTCAGAATAAACACTGAGGACTTCTTGCTGCAAGTTCAGTTGAGGGACCGGCCAGACTGGCTCTTGGTCTGCCACGAGGGCTGGAGCTCTGCCCTGGGTGTGCAGATCTGCCGGAGCCTTGGGCATCTCAGGTAACTGGAGCCTGGGGAGGGTGGAGGGCAGGCAGCAGAGGAAGGGGAGTTAGAGACCTTTATCTGCTTGTCATGCTCAAAGTGCTCAGGGAATGGCAAGAGGTCATTTTGGTCATCTCCTGACATCTGGACATGATGGTGCTCCAGCCTGTATCTCTCCGTTGACTGTCTTTGTTTTCTAACAAACACAAATCTCAGAAGAGGTAATTGTTATAGCCATGCTCAGTCACTATCCGGGTTCAGTATCTCATGCAGGTTCCAGTTATTAACCACCACCTCTCATGCTACGGCCAATTTCCTCCTGTTCTGTTCTTTTCTTCTGCCAAGTCTTATTCACCACAAGGGGGTGAACCTGTCTGACATCAAGCTCAACAGCTCTCACAAGTTTGCTCAGCTCCCTCCTAGACTGGGAGGTGTCCTGGAGGAGGTGTGGCAGCCCAGGTAAGGCTTGTGAGATGAGTGGGGTCTCTTACTTCCTGGTGAGCAGTCCAGCAAAAATCTTCCTGTCACAGTAGCCTGGTGGCTTGGACATTGGTGGTGTAAGATAGGAGGACAAAAAGGAACATTTTCTGATCAGAAACTACAAACTCAGTTCCACACGCCTGCCCATCCAAGTTTCACATATGTTATCTTACTTGCCCCTTGCAAGAACTGTGGGATGGGTTGTTATTGTCACAGTATTTGACATGGTTCTCTTATTCCCACTTTACAGGTGGGTAAATTGAGGCTTAATCAGGAAAAAGAACTTGTCCAAGGTTATAGAACTTAAAAGCTGCCAAACCAAGTCTTAGAACCAGGCTCCTGTCTCCAAACTGAGTGTTCTCTCACCCCTGCCACATTTTATTTGAATAATTCTTGAGTCTTGGATAAGTCTCAGGAAAGAGTTGGTTGATTTGTTCTGGTTAAGAACTGCTTCAATCCTGGAGACCTTCCATAGAAGAGGGCTCTGGGATGGAGTGAGTCCTTCCCCAGATCGTGGGGGTGGGCACATGCCGAGGTCTTTGCTCTGCCTGGGCTTTGCTTCTTCCAGCTGCCCAGCAGCTTCCTGGGCTGGCTGGGCTTCCCATCACCGCTCTAAAGCTTTCTTATCTTTGTACCACTTTTCCGGTCTGGACCCGTTTCTCAGGCCCTTCCCATCTAGCTCCCGCCCTCTGAGGGTCCATCCTGGGAACGTGAGTATAGATTAGGGAGGCTTCCAATGCTATCTTAGAGACCTGAACAGACAAGGGAAGCAGGGGTGGGACCGACTCTGCCAGGAGAGCCGGAGCGCTGTGGTTTTGAGAAACTAGAAGGAACTAAGAATCCAGGCACTGGGCTATTAGGGGCAATAGATGAGTGAAGAAAGGAAAAAGAGGGCTTTGAAACTGAAGTTTGTACTAAGGAAGAAGGGAAAGATGAGAGCAAGGATGTGAATATTCAGGGCCAGGCAAGGCGCTTGGAATAGAGACTAGAATAAGCCTGGGAAGGTGCATGGGCAGAGTCCTGTTCACTCACCACTCATTTCTTCACTCATCCACCAAATGCACATTTACTCAGGGACACTTAGCAGGAATAGCTGGGCTTTCTCATTCATGAATACCTGATTTGTAACTTCGGGCCCTACCCAAAGCAACCCTTGAGTACTGTGAAGTCTAGCTGGTGTTTTGGGGCAATTGGACAGCGTGCACACTGTGTCCTGGAGACCTGCTTTGAGGAGGGACTTAGGGGCTTGGGTAGGCGTGGGAGCCAGATGGCTATGGCTACATGAGAGGCCTCCTCTGACTCCAGCCTTCCTCCATGCCCTCGGGTGGATGCTCAGCCTCAAGTGGGTCCCTGCCTAGCTTCTTGCTGGTGCCTCTGTTTTGCAGGGACAACTGCACTTCTGGCCAAATTGTTTCCCTCAAATGCTCTGGTGAGTCATATCTTGGATCCAGGAAGGTAGTGGTGGGAAGAAGGAATCTCTCCTCACCCCCACCCAACAACCTTATGTGTGGAATAGCCCCACAGAGAGGCTCGGTTGGGTCTGGGGTGGGGTTTCCTGTCTACCTGCCCATATGCCTGCTAGGACCCTTCTTGCAGACACAGTTCAGCCCAAACAGAGCCCTATCTAAGTCTCTGTTATATCCTCCACCAACCACCGGCCCAGGCAGATGGTCTCCTTGCTTCACTACCTGACACTACCTGCCTTTGCATCTGATACTCACTCCCCCATTCTTTTGGAGAGCCTCAAAATGGAATTATTACTGGTTATTAACCAGTTAGCAGCTTCAGGAGATCAAGGAGAGTACTGAACTAGGGGTCCAATGGGAAACAGTCTGTGTAGTTCCTTTCATTTCTCTTCCCATGCATCTGTCCATCTCTCCATTGATCCTTCCATGCGTCCACCCACACACCTCCTATGGGACAGGCGTTTCGTTAGGTATTGGGGCTCCATAGATAACACAGCCGTGGTCCCTGCTCTAGTGAGCACACAGCCTGGTAGGGCCCGCAGGTGTGTAATCAACATTTCTACTTTCCAAACCCCCATACTTAGGACCAGGGATTATAGATGTAAGCTATTCGCACTGGACTACACTTGCTGAGCATTAGGACTGTGCCAATGCCCACATCTCTTTCTTTCCAACTTGTTGGTGCTTCTCTGTTTGCAGAGTGTGGAGCAAGGCCCCTGGCTTCCCGGATAGTTGGCGGGCAGGCTGTGGCTCCCGGGCGCTGGCCCTGGCAGGCCAGTGTGGCCCTGGGCTCCCGGCACACATGCGGGGGCTCTGTGCTGGCACCACACTGGGTAGTGACCGCTGCACACTGCATGCACAGGCAAGTCTTGGGATGCTGGGGAGGAGAGTGCCTCAGTCACTTTTCTGTTTGGCCATTGGTACATCCTGTATAAAATGTCCACGTCCAACTGTCTGCCTCCCCGTGTCTGCTGTGAGTGGGCACAGTGGTGTTTGTGAAATTCTCCCTGTTCAGTGCCAAAAACAGCTGTACATGAATAGCTGTAATAATACAAGTACTGGTTCTTTATATTTGTTCAGTTTTAAGTTTTTAAAGTGCTTTCATACTCATCGCACTCTGTGTTTCTTAACGTTTATCACCACTCTAATTAAATCATTTTCCATGTAATTATTTGTTTAATGTCTTTCTTCTCCTTTAGACTGGAAGCTCCACAAGAGCAGGGACTCAGTCTTGTTTTCCACTGAACCCCTCTGTCGATTTTCCCACTGCCTTGTCCCCATGGCCTAGAACAGTCCTGAAATACAGCAGGTGCTTAATAAATACTGGTTGTAGCAATGAAGGATGAATGATGAGTGAATGAGCTCTTTGGCCCTCTTTGCTTGGTGGTAAGCAGGGCAGATATTGTAATCCTCATGTTACAATGAGGAAACTGAGGCTGGGAGAAGTGAAATGACTCCCCAGAATCACATACTGTAAGTGGAAAGACAGGACTGATGGAAGTTTTTCTGACTTAAGAGTTACATCATACAAGGCCCTTCGATGTTTGTTGTAAAACTTGGAGGGGGGCTATGTAGGGAAGAGGGGGTAGTGGTTGCAGATGACACATAGTGTCTTACTTCTCTATCCATCAGTACTTGAGCATTTATTAAGCACCTACTGCATGCCCAGTGTCTTGCCAGCTGTGAGCGGGTACTAAAGGGTTCTGGGAGCTTACAGCCTAGTGATGGAGGTCCCCACTAATAGCCTCTCTGGTCAGCTTCCTCCACCCTCCACCTCACTTATGTCAACCTCTTCTGCCCCTTCCTTTCCTGGGCTCAGCATGGTTCCTGTGTACAGTTTCAGGCTGTCCCGCCTGTCTAGCTGGCGGGTCCATGCGGGGCTGGTCAGCCACAGTATGGTCAGGCCACACCAGGGGGCTGTGGTGGAGAGGATCATCCCCCACCCTCTCTACAGTGCCCAGAATCATGACTACGATGTCGCCCTCCTGCGGCTCCGGACACCGCTCATGTTCTCAGGTAAGGCGTAGGCCCTGGGTGAGCAGGGGCAGCCTGTGGTGAGAGAGGAGCAGGCATAGGGAGAGCCGAAAGGCAAGATTTATAAGGTTTGCTCTTAGTGCTGTAAACGTTAAAGCAGGAGTCCCCAACCCCTGGGCCATAGACCAGTACCAGTCTGTGGTCTGTTAGGAACAGGGCCGCACAGCAGGAGGTGAGTAGTGGGTGAGTAAGTGAAACTTCATCTGTATTTGCAGCCCCTTCCTAGCGCTAGCATCACCACCTCAGCTCCACTTCAGATCCTCAGGCATTAGATTCTCATAAGAGCACCAGTTCCTGGTGCCAAAAAGGTTGGGGACTGCTGCCTTAAAGCATTCAGTTCACTTGGGGACTGTATTGAATTTATCATCACCTGGACCTAAAGGGCACAAACTCTTCTACATGCTCTTTTGGGGACAAAGTTTCCGGCCCTTTTCATAGCTGGGCTGCAGGTAGGATTTGCCTCCAGGTCGCAAGCAAAGCTCTACAGTTGCTCCATCTATCAATAGCCTCTCTGTGCCTGTCTTCAGGCTGGTCCTAGGTTCCAGCCACCTTGTGGCATGTTATAGTTAATAAGATTTCTTTTTTCAAATATTCTTTCACTTGATCCTCATAAGAACCTTGACAGGTAGATGACGCAGGTACACACAGATAAGGACACTGAATTTAGTGAGGGAAGTGACTTTTTTTTAAGTCCATTTGGCAAATAATTCCTGAGCCTGGTGTCTTGACTCTGTGGCCAGGCTTCTCCTCTATAGCATCTGTCCTAGAAGGGCACCTCCTCAACACACGTGCACATGCACACTCCCCTACAAACACATATATGCACAGAAACACAGACACATGTGCAATGCTCACACAAGTACACATGTATACTCACTCTCATGCACACACACTCACATCATACACACTTGTGTGCACGCACTCACAAATACTTAGCACTTATGCCTCCCATTGTGACCTGCAGCCTTGGATTTTCCCAACAACGGTTGTTGCTATATGCCTTTCACAAATTTTATATATGGGTACTCTCTGAACTGTTGTTCAATAGTTAATATTTCCAAATTGACTTCAATATATTTAAAAGGAGAACTTTAAGTTACTTTCTAACTGGAGAACCCATATTACTTATAGTAAATAGATAATCACAAAAGTACAGTGAAAACAAAACAGTGTTCTAGTTCTAGCTGGGTGCTGTCCTCTGCAGAATTGCTGTGCCCAGGGCCTGCTCCCTCTGTGTTTAGATGGAGGTTGACAGGCACTAAAAGGAGCACCAAATGGAGTGTTTTCTCCTTCATGCAATTGGAGGGACTCTCTCCCCACGTGAATCAGTGTTTATTTAATGGCACATCTGTGTACTGCCTAAGAATATATGTGGGCTCCTCCTGTAGGGCGCATCACACACTTTTGTAAACAATGCCCCAAGAGGAACCAGACACCCTGGGGAAAATCCAAATTGGGTCCTCATTAGGAGAAGTTGGGTACAAAGGCCCAGAAGGCATTCCATTCTTCCTCCAGTCCCCATTCCTCTTCAGGTGGGGACATGTGCGGTGTGTATGCTGCCCAACCCAGAGGGTGCCATGCACACTGAAGTTTACATATTGTCCTCCATGTGAGTGGTGATCCCCAAGGTGGTATATTGCTGAACCTGCACAGCCGTATGGGAGGACTAGTTGGAGGCCAAGAACCAGGACAGTTTGAGAAGGGGCACCAGGCTCGAGGAGGGAAACTGAGCCTGAGTGGGACCCAGGACCACGCCTCTCCACAGACACCGTGGGAGCTGTGTGCCTGCCGGCCGAAGAGCAGGATTTTCCGAAGGGTTCGCAGTGCTGGGTGTCTGGGTGGGGCCACACCGACCCCAGCCACAGTGAGTCAGCTCCCAGGGCCCTGGCTGCAAACGGGTGTGGGGATGTGGGGTGGGGCATCCTTCCCAAGGAGCGGCACCTCCACCTCCCCACCGCCACATTCCAGTGCCAGTCTACTTGTGTGTGGGAGTTCTACTCCTCTTCACTCCCAGCCCCCAAGTCTGACAGACCCTTGCCTCCTTGTTCAGGGTCCACAGCCCACATCCTGGGATCCCTTCTTTGGGTCTCTGTTTCTCTGGGGCCTTTAACCACTTCCCTTCTTGCTGCTCTGCCTTCTTGGGCCTTGCTTTGTGCCCTGTGGCTTTGCTGTGTCCCTCCATCTCTGTGTCTGCCTCCTGCAGCCCACAGCTCGGACACTCTGCAGGACACCGTGGTGCCGCTGCTTAGCACCAAGCTCTGCAACAGCTCTTGCGTGTACAGCGGAGCCCTCACCCCCCGCATGCTTTGTGCCGGCTACCTGGATGGGAGGGCTGATGCCTGCCAGGTGTGGCAGGGAGGGGGCCATGGTGGAGGGGGGAGCAGTGGTCCTGCTGTGGCTTGGCCCCTTGTCTGAACAGCCTTTCTAGGAGGGGTGAGGAAAGACAGGATCCACACTGGAAGCAGAAGGGGCCTTGAATGCATGGTCTGCTAATGAGGGAGGTCTGGTGCCCCCTACCTGGAAGCACTAACTGCCTATTCCTCTGGTTTCTGTGCCTGGATCTTATAGGGAGATAGCGGGGGGCCCCTGGTGTGCCCAGATGGGGGCACATGGCGCCTCGTGGGGGTGGTCAGCTGGGGTCGAGGCTGTGCAGAGCCCAATCACCCTGGCGTCTATGCCAAGATTGCTGAGTTCCTGGACTGGATCCACAACACGGCATGGGTGAGTATGGAGGCCAGGGTGGGGCAGGGAAGTTTGTAGAGGACCTGTCCCTTGGAACCTGTAACCCCTTAGGCCTGGGCTCTGCTGGGAGCTTGGGAAGGGCTAGAGAATGTTCCTCAAGAGGGATGAAGCAGAAATGATGCTTATTATGTTGAATCCATTGGCTTTCTAGCCATTTAAGCATTAACTGGGGAAGAGTAGACATGAGTTTGTATTGTACCCCAGATCTACCATTTACTGTGTGAACTTTGGCAAGTTCCTAACTGGTAAATCTCAGTTGCCTAGTAATAACCATCGTGGCTACCTGGTATGCTGTTGTGACAATTAAATGAGGTAAGACCTGTATAAGGCCTGCACAATGCTAGGCTTAGAGTGAGTGATCTTCATGTTATTTTTGGATTTATTTATGACCATCACTCACCCTTGATTTCTAAGGCAGTTACTGGTGTTCACATTCCCTGTACTACAGAGAGAGCTCAGCATTAGCAGTTTGGGTTTGGCAACTAATTAACTCTTGTGCGACATTGGGCAAGCCACTCAATTTCATCTATTTAGTGGGAGGGCCAAGTGAGATAATGTGTATAAAAACACATTATTTGTATCAAGTACTTTACATGCCAATCATGATAAGGAAAAGCATTTTTCTACAAGATTGGGCATGGGGTGGGTTGTAGCTAATAAGCTTTAGGGTTTACAGGGGACTGTATGCATCCATTGTCTCATTCAAACCTTACAAAAAACCTAGGGAAGTGGATATTTTTAGCCCCATTTGGTAGAAGTGGAAATGAGGTTCTGAATAGTTCAGTGATTTACTAAAATGAAAGTTACTTGGCTAGTGCATGCTAGAGCCACGCTGTGGATCCAGCTCATTCCTCTTTCAGCTCAGGAATCTCTCCCCTAGTCCCCTTGTTTCCTCCATCTCACTCATACCAACCTCATGTTTCCTGGGGTCTCTGGCAGGCCCACTAGATGGAAAATCAGCAGACCCTGATGCAGAAGGCATGGATCTCCTATCACTGCTCAAGAGACAGTCACCACCCATGGGCCAGCCTCCAGGCCATAGGGCCTCTCTCCTCACACCCTGATTTCCAGTTTCTCTATCTCACCAGCGAGTCCCAATGACAAGAAAGAGGCTGAGGCAGTGTTAGAGCATGGGGCAGCTGCTGAACGTGGGAGAGGAGCTGAAAAGGAAGAGGATGCCGGAAGCAGCCTGCCCTTCTGCTCTCTCCCTGCCCAGCCACTGCGTCCCTCTTTTGGGAGGATGCTCAGGGAACCCTGGGCCTTCCTTCTCCCTGTGCCCTACACCATGCCTCTGGATGCTCCTGGGAAGATGGAGTCAAGACCGAGCCAGCCCAGATTAAGCCCATGGAGTCAGGATCCTCCCCACTTTTCCATGGTTGGTCTCACCTACTTCCTGTTCTTACTTGGCTCCGGCTGGCCCTGCTTGGAGCAGGGGTAGGAGTAGGGGCCACTATAAGAATATTCTAGTTGGTGTTGGAATAGGGTGTTGGTTTCAAATGACAGTTCTATGAACTGGTCCAAGAAGTTCTATTATTAAAATAAAGAGATGTATGGTCTATGTCCAGTCCCTCGCCGCCCCCGCCCCCCCCACAGACCCTCACATTCAAAGGTAAAATTACAATCTTCCTCCCATACATGTTTCTTAAAGCTGTGGAATTGACTCCTGCTCATCTCTCTAGACTTTTGGTATGTATATATTTATTTCTTTACAATTGTCAAATCTGTGTGTCATGATCTCCAACAAAAAGCCCCAGCCATCTAGGTGCTAAGACGCTGCAAAGTCTGAGAAACACTTAGGTCAGAGCTCTCTTAGGTCTAGCTTCCCAACAAGACCCATTGCTTTTTCTTAGCTCTTTGCTCAGAGCTGGGCCTTCTGGCTTGGGGAGAGTTCCTTATTATAACTAGTTAGTATTTTCCTGGTTAAGTTTCTCCCCTAGTCTCGCCTCTCTAGCTATTAAAATGCAATTGGGAGCTTGTTTCTGAAAACTGCAATGAATTTTTTATGGTGCTTACCCAAGGAAATGCAATTAGCATTTAGCAATAACAACTTTTTTGTGAGTTTATCAGCATTTTTTTAAGGGTAGTACAAATGAATATTCATTCCTAGAGGGTCTGCTCTCTTTGCATAAAGTGCACTAAAAAATAAGGGCCTTAATTTACTGTTACTTTATTACATGGGGAAGAGGTTGTTGGCAGTCTGCTGTCAAATTACAGAAGTAGCATGGGAGAAGCCCTGGCAGGTGGCCAACAGCTTCACCCTGCTTTTGTAGAGGCCGGACTGCCAGCCTCCACTCTGAGATCTGTTAAGTGCCCATCTTAAAAGGCAGATTCAGGGCAGCTGATCCCCCTGGGCAGGGAGGAGTTACCAGCAAGTCAATCAACTATGATCTTTTTCGTTTCTGATGTCACCCAGAAGCAATCGCTTATTTAAAGGAATATTTTTATGTATCGCCATCATGCCCTGTTAACAATCAGTAATAGTTGAATACTACTTTACAGTTGATCAACCCTGCTCACATATAGTATCTCATTTAAATCTCATATCTATGTGGTGAAGATATTATTATTGTGTCCATTTTATAGGGAAGAAAATTAGTTCAGAAAGATTAAGTGACTTCCCAAGACCAGCCAGGAATGCAGAGCCAGGATGTGAACCCCTAGATCTTTTTACTCCAAATCCACATCACCGTTTTGCATATGGATGAACGAGATGGTCCAATTTTGCACAGAAGACTAGGATTGGAAGACTTTATCACAGGCTTAGGCACCTGCCTACATAATACTTTTTATAGGTGATGTAACCAAAACCTGGGAAGTAGCTCCTGCCAGAGACCCTTAGGTAATGTTCTTACAGATTTCCAGTTCTCCATGAGATTCATGGTCTGACCTAAATGTTACAAATGAGTATTTTCCACAGGAGGACAATAAAGAGAATCCTAATTAGAGAATTTGCTAATAGCGACTCCCTATTTACCTATGGAAGCTCCTGCCAAGCTACCAGTCAGATCTACAGACTCAGGGGCTCTTAACCTGCCTTTCCTTTGATGGCACCTGCCAATCCAGCCCTTAGGAAAGTGAGAAGTGAGTGCATTCCTGGGCTGGCTGCTGGATTGCAGGGGTGGAGAAGGGGGCATGGTAAGGTGGGAAGATTCAGATCCAGAAGAATTTTAATGAGGACCAGCTGGGTTCCCAGCTATGTTAAGCTCTGTAGGGAATTCAGATGTAGAAAACCCAACTGCCTTATTGGAGCAAAGAGACTTATTTGCAATAAATTATTAGTGGCTAGCCAGGCAGGAAGCTGCTGGTGAGGTGGTAATTGCTAAGGGAGCTCCAAAGGCCTATCGTTGAATAAGTCAGGGAATTTCTGTGTGCAGGAAACCTGTACTCTCCTCCTAGAGAAGTTAGCATCTCACCTGCTTGGGCAGAGCTTTCGAGCCTCCGGAGGCTTCCCATGAAGGTAGCTCCTGGCCACCCTGCCCAGGACAGAGCCTTTCTTTCTTCTTGGGTCTGGAGGGTGCAGTGGACTGCAGGCTGTCTCTCCTTACTGGCTCTTTATGTAGTCTTGTGTTTCCTAGAAAGGTTGCTGCAAAAAAAAAAAAAAAAAAAAGGGCAGCCCTGTCATTCCTTGAGAACATTTCTCAGGCTCTTTTCCTGCATTTTATTTTTGGAAGTGCTAAGCTCACCCACAATAGGATAAAACTAGAAATACTATAAATGTTAAAAGCTGGTAGAGTAGCTGTCAGGAGATGGTTTTCCCAAATATTTCTATTGTTTTCTTTCTCCTCTGCCCTCTCCTGGCCCTATACTTAGGACTCTCCTGACTACTCAAAACAGAACCCACCTACATCTGCTCCCACTCTTCAGCTTCCCTTAGCATCCTGTGTCTGGATTCCTCCCCAAGTCACTAATCAGACACACCTGAATGTATCTGCATTTGCCTCATCCTCCAGGCTCTGCTTCCTGCTAAACTGATTGGAGCCCAGCTTTGTTATTAGCTGTGTAAACTGAACCTTAACTGTTGCAACTCTAGGAAGGTTCCTAGTGCATAGGTGGGAAATAGCTTTCTCTTCCTGAGGGTGAGGCTCGACTTTCTTACACATTCCCAGACTGGGAATGACAAGGCATAGCAGGCAGGCACCTTCTGCAGACTTCCAGAGCCTGGAGGCCCCAGGGCAGAGCAGTCCAGGGAAATCTGCTAGAAGCTTTTTACCCGGAGTTGGAGACTCACACAGAATGGAGAGAGGAGTGCTGGCTCCGAAGGCATGATCTCCCTCTAATGTGCCTCTCTGAGAAGAGCAGGTGGGCTCCAGAAGGGCAGGGGCTTTCACAGGGCCGGGCTGGGCTTCTGAGCTTCTTCTCTTCCAAGGACCCTCTGGCTGTGGCATCTGATGGTGGAGAGTGCCATCTGGGGTTCTAAGCACTTGTGAATGTGCTGCCCTGAGCTAGTGACAGCCTCCCCAGAGTTTGGTCTCCCACCTGTCAAATATGGGGTGTGGGTGAGGTGGTCTCCATGGGATCTGCTTTGTCAGACCAGTTTAACTCAAACCTCCATTGCCTATGGAGACATCTGTCTGCCCACAACTTCCAGCTGGGACATGCATGGAGGAGATGGTGTTTCCTGGACAGATCTAAAGAAACAAGCTAGCTCTGGTGTCTCAGGCCCACACCAGGACAGCACTCACAGCTGCTCTCCCTTGAGACCTGCCTTCTGGGTCCCTGGGTGGGGAGGCACCAGGCAAAAGATTTTATAGCCACCTGGCCTCTTGTCCTTCTACCCAGGGATTGTATCCTGGCGAAGGGTTTAAGGACAAGTCAAACCCTTGTCCTGGCACTGTTCTCAGGTGCTCCCCTACTCGTTCCCGACCCCCTAAGCTCCATGTGTGGGCTGATGGGCCCCTGCCTCCTAAAAACAGTGAGGGAATTTTCTCCCTACCATAAAGACCGTGGACACTTTCCTTCTGCCTATTTTCCCAAGACAGCTCCTAAGCTGGCCACAGAACCCTTCCGCTCTTCAGGCTTTCCCCTCACATGAGGCCAAATAATGAGGAAGGTTTTGGTTAGCAGAACCATGAAAAGGCAGCTTGGGTCTGAGCCGTCCTCTGTCCCCAGCCATGTGCCAGCCTCAGGGAAGGAGGATCCTTTTCATGGCCCTTTAGGTGACCCCACCTTCCCTGTTTTCCCAGAACTGTGCTGGTTTTAACACAGAAAGCCTATGTCTCGGGAAACCCTACAGACATGGGCAAATTGGGACAGTGGGTCACGCTAAGTCCATTACCTCTCTTCTGTATAAAAGGAGCCAAATCCAGCTCTTTTTGCTGCATCTAATGTGAGGATGAGGACCATTCTCAGCAATCAGACTGCTGACATTTCAGAAAATGCGGCTATCACTCTGAAGAGATGCTCAGTTATTGTGAAGGGCCTCAGAGACACCCTGGGGAGGGACTTCAATCACATCAATGTAGAACTCTGTCTCCTTGGAAAGAAAAAGAAGAGACTCTGGGTTTACAAATGGTGGGGAAATAGAAAGGAACTGGCTACCGTTTGCACTATCTGTAGTCACGTACAGAACATGATCAAGGGTGTTACACTGGGCTTTCATTACAAGATGAAGTCTGTGTACACTCACTTCCCCATCAACGTTGTTATTCAGGAAGATGGTTCTCTTGTTGAAATTCAAAATTTCTTGGGTGAAAAATACATCTACAGGGTTCAGATGAGGTCAAGTGTTGCTTGTTCAGTATCTCAAGCCCAGAAAGATAAGTTAATTCTTGAAGGAAATGACATTGAATTTGTATCAAATTCAGTTCCTTTGATTCAACAAGCCACAACAATGAAAAACAAAGATATCAGAAAAATTTTGGATGGCATTTATGTTTCTGAAAAAGGAATAGTTCAGCAGGCTGATGAATAAGGTCAAAGTTGTCGAGCTACAGAAATGCCAAGATGTTGAATGATTCCTCAGACTTACCTGTGATATTTTAAAGACACAATAAAAACTGTGTATTAAAAAAAAAAAAGGAGCAAAATCCAGTGGGCATTGGCCTTCCCCAGTCCTCCTTCAGTCTGGTTGAGCTTAAAGAAAGCCTTCTCTGGTGACCTGGAGTTGGAAGACAGACACTTCCTGGGAATTCTCAAGGTCTGGACTGTTTTGCAAAGGTTGCAACGTCAGCAGTGCTGCTTTGGCCTTACGGCACTTAGAGCAAGAATCTGTCCTTCTGTGGGGCCTGCAGCTGACCTTGCTGACCCTCCTTTCCTATGGTGGCTCCTCAGATGATGGCCAGGGCAGGCGTACCTCCCCTTAATTTCTTTATAATATATTTTTATTTTTAAATTACAATTGGCATACGATATTATATTAGTTTAAAGTATATAACATGGTCATTAGACATTTAGATAATTTATGAAGTGATCATCCCGATAAATCTAGTACCCATCTGACATCATACATAGTTATTACAATGTTATTGACTATATTCCTTGTGCTGTACTTTACAGCCACATGACTATAATCCCTTCCCATTTTTTACCTACCCCCTAAACCCCCTCCCATCTAGCAATCATCAAAATGTTCTCATCTATGAGTTTGTATCTATTTTGTTTATTTATTTTGTTCTTTAGATTACATATGTAAGTGAGATCATACAGCATTTGTCTTTCTCTGTCTGACTTATTTCACTCAGCAGAACTCTCTTTAGGTCCATCCACGTTGTTGCAGGTGACAAGGTTTCATTCTTATTTATGGCTGAGAAATATTCCATTGTATATATATATACCACCTCTTTTTTATCCATTCATCTATTGATGGATATGTTGATATTGTAAATAAGGCTGCAGTAAACATATGAATTCACATGTCCCTTTGAAGTAGTGTTTTGGGCTTCTTTGGATAAATACCCAGAAGGTGGATTACTGGGTCCTTCTTTCTCTCTTTTCACAGCCTTCGTTTTAAAGTCTATTTTGTCTTGTATAAGTATTGGTACCTTGGCTTGTTTGTTTGTTTCTGTTTTCATAAAATATATTTTTCCATCCTTTTACTTTTAGTCTGTGTGTTTCTTTCAATCTTGAGTCTCTTGTAGACAGCATAAGTAAGAGTCTTATTGTCTTATCCATTCTGTCTTTTGATCGGAACATTTAACTTATTTACATTTAAAGTAATTGTTGATAGGTATGTAGTTATTGTCATTTTATTATTCATATTTTTGAACTTTTTTCTTTTTCTTCTTCTTAAAGGAGTCCCTCTAACATTTCCTGTACTACTGGTTTGGTAGTGATGAACTTCTTTAGCTTTTTCTTGTCTGGAAGGCTCTGCATCAATCCTTTAGTTCTAAATGATAGTTTTGCTAGGTAGGGTAATCTTGGTTGTTGTAGGTCCCTGCTTTCTATCACTTTGAATATTTCATGCCAATCTTTCTGGCCAGCAATGTTTTGTTGAGAAATAAGCGGACAGTCTCATGAACTCCCTTATAGGTATAACTGCTTTTCTCTTGCTGCTTTTAAGATTCTCTTTTTGTCTTTACCTTTTGGCATTTTAATTATGATGTATCTTGTTGTGGACCTATTTGAGTTCATCTTCTTTGGGACTCTATGCTCTTTCTGGGCTCGTATGTCTATTTTCTTCACTAAGTTAGGGAAGTTTTCCATCATTATTTCTTCAAATAGGTTTTCAATTTCTTACTCTCTTTCTTCTTCTGGTACCTCAATAATGAGAATGTTTGTACATATAATGTCCTAGAGGCCCCTTAAACTATCCTAATTTTTTTGGATTCTTTTTTCTTGTTGCTGTTCTGATTGGGTGTTTTTTGCTACTTTACCTTCTAAATCGCTGATTCTATCCTCTGCTTCATCTAATCTATTGTTGATTTCTCCACAGATATTCTTCGTTTCAGTCATTGTAGTCTTCATTTTTGACTGGTTCTTTTTTGTTTTCTACTCCCATTTTTATGTTTTCTATCTCTGTTAAAGTTTTCACTGAGTTCATCTACTCTTCCCCTAAGTTCATTGAGCATCCTTATCACCAGTGTTTTGAACTCTGCATCTGGTAGATTGCTTGTCTCCATTTTGTTTAGTTCTCTTTCTGGAGCTTTGTTCTGTTTTAATTTGGGACATGTTTCTTTGTCTTCCCATTTTGACTGCCTCTGAGTGTTTGTTTCTATATTTTAGGTAGGGCTGCTATGTCTTCTAGTCTTAGCAGAGAGGCCTTATGTAGTAGGTGTCTTATGGGGCCCAGTAGCACAGTCTCCCTGGTCACCTGAGCCAGGTGCTTCAGATGTGTCCCTTATATAGGTTATGTGTGCCCTCCTGTTGTGGTTGAGGCTTGGTTGCTCTTTGCACACCAGTGGGAGGATTGACTCTCGGGCTGGTTGGTTGTAAGGACTGGCTGGTGAAGGGCTGACCCTCTGGAGTGGGATTCAGTTTAGCAAGGCCCTCGTGCCTGCCCAGTCTACCCTTTGGGTGTGTTGTCCTCAGATGCAGCCCTGGGTGGCTCCGTCCAAAGATGGGCCCTGGACATGCCACCACTGGGGCCTCCTGGAAGGGGTCCCGCCACAGGCCAAGTTCAGTCACAGCCTGTGCCCTGCCTGAAGCCACCTGGAAAGAGTCATCATGCAATCTGCAGATGACCGCCACCCACACTGGGCTTGGTGGTGCCTTGAGAGGACAAGACATGAACTGAGGCTGGCTGCCGCTAGTGCTGGGCTTAGGTCTGCTCAGCAAGAGGTGAGGGGCATGCCAAGGCCAGATGCTTCTTGTTTGTGTTTTGAAAACTTTTGAGAGGTTTTAGGAAAGTCCACAGCATGAGACAAGACAGGCCATTTGTATGGAAAAGCCACCGTAAGCAGTTTGGGTGGGCCTGCAAGCTGGGTGAGGTGAGGTTTCAGGGAATCACCAGAGCAGGGTGACCAGTGTTAGCAAAGCTGATGGAGACTCAGATATGGCAGCTGCCTGAGTCTGCATGCTGGGTGCAGGGAGGCCCAACTAAGGAAAAACGTCCTTTGCCAGCACTTCTGTCTGGGAGAAAGCTGCTCCTCCAGCCCTCACCCGAAAGCCAGACAACTCAGTTCTTCCCAGTATGCCCTTGTCACCTTTCAAACTGCTGCCCCAGCGCTGGAGCTCAGAGCGAGTGAGTTGGTCAGCGAGTAAGTTCACACATGGAACCCTTAAAGAAAAGTCTGTGACTCCAGTAGCCCTCCGTCTCACTCAGCCACAATCTCCACTTCTTTTTACAGCTAGATTTTGTGGGTACTTCTCCTCCTGGCACTGCAAGCCTGGGCTGGGGAGCCCAGTGGGACTCCCATGCTCCTCTGGGGGGAACCTCCACAGCTGAGATATCCCTCCCGATTTTCAACCACCACACATGGGTGTGAAACCAACCCATTTTGCCTCTCTGCCTCTCTTACCAGTCTTGAAGTGGCCTCTTCTGCGTATCCTCAGTTGTTGGACTTCTGTTCAGCTAGACGTCAGGCAACTCCCAATGATGGTTGTTCTGTACTTTAGTTGTAATTTTGATGTGGTTGTGAGAAGGGGTAAGCACAGCATTTACCTACTCTGGCATCTTGACTGGAAGCCCTTGCCTAATGTTTTCAACCTGCTGAAAGCCCAGAAGGTCTCCTGCAATTTGGGAGAGGCTAGGAGAGTGAGGCCGATACAGTGCTGCTCCATTAATATTGATTTCCCAGTATTCCCAGGTCTCACTGATTTTTGGACCCCAGAGCCTGATATGAGGTTCACCATGTGACAGGTACTCACTGAGCCCCTTTGGTGGGAGGTGAGGGAGGCTGCTCCCCCATGGAGCTGGGTGGGGTTTCTTCTCCAGGCTTCTGCCTCCAGAAGGAATCAGAGAGGAGCAAAGAAGAGACTGTTAGACTGTTAGAGCCCATACAGATTTTGTGGGGTTTGTTTTACTCAGCACTGTTTGTAGTGGTGAAAGTATGAATAAAAGAGTGAGAAAGATTTACTGTTCCCACAGCTTGGCAGGAGCCCTGTATTTGTACAGTGGATCCAGGAGAGGAGGGGCTGGAGCAAGTGAAGATGATGCTGGGACTCAGGGAGAACGTCAGACCCTTAACAGTCTTTCTGCAGGGACCCAGGGGTGGAGCTGAAGATGAGGCTGGAGGGTATATTTAGGCCAACTCTCCAACCACCAGGGACCAGAACGTTGCCACCACTTTTTTGCCTCCTTCCTGCATAAACCATTAGCAGAGAGCTTTGGTCTAAAAATCTCTAAACCCAGGGGCATATGGTAGGCCTGACAGGGGCATGTGGTAGGCCTCCCAAAGGAAGGGCCCAGACTAGACTTGTCTGTCAGTCATGGTCCTGATAATGGGCACAACAAAAAAATGACCTTTATCATGGCTTAGCCTGGGCTGGGGCTGCAACTTCAAACCTTTTAGCTGAAAGTGACCTTGGACAATATCCAATGTTTACTCTACATGCATGCCCAATGTTATACAAGCCATTTCTTGCTGACATTGTACTGTTCCCAGGGCCATCAAAAGACAGGCTACTTTTTATATGGTCAATCCTAATGGATCAAAACTGGTGGCAGGAGATAGAAGAGAGGAAAGTCTGAGGGACTGGGGTGACCTCTGGGAGGTGACATGATTCATATTGTATGTGTGTCTGTGTCTGAGCATGTGTGTATGGGCATCTGCATGTGTGTATCTGTGTATCTGTGTGTGTTTTTGTTTGTGCCAGGAGGGGAATCCATACCAGAAACTGACCGGCCCTGATGGCACCTTGATCTTGGACTTCCAGATTCCAGAACTGTGAGAAATAGATTCTGTTGTTTAAGCTATCCAGTGTGTGGTATTCTGTTACAGCAGCCCTAGCAGATTAATATAAAACTAAATTACCATTGAAGGTGCTCATGAAATAGTAGAATACATATAAGAACAAGTACAGGTGTTCTGGTGTGGAGCCTGTCCCTCAGGTGTTCATTGAACCACATGTGGGAGGCATTTAAGAGAGACTAGGTGGGGAGGAGAGAAGAACACTATATTCTAATCTGGCCTCTACCAATAGCTAATGAGCTGTCGCTGGAGTCTGCTGAGTTTTTATTTTATCTCTGTGTAACAGAACTGATAATATATGTTCTGCTTAACTCACAGAGTAGATGGGAATACTAAGTAAAATCAAATGAAAAGAAGGCTTTTGGTGAGTGTGTAGAGCTGTTAAAAAGGGTTAAAGAGTATTGTTTCTAACCTGTACTGGCAATTCTACCCGTTGTCATGTTTATCCAGTTGAACTCCATTCGCTCAATTTCTCCTTGGTGCCATGCCCAATCTAAGCCTTGAGAACCCAGAAATCAGTAAAATAGCACTGCTTTCAAAGTGTTTATGATTTAATTGGAGACAGACACTAAAAACTGGCTATATTTATTATTTGCCAAGAGAGCGAAAATATGGAAAATTTTGACATCATTTGCTACAATTACTTTATAACCATTTACAGATAGGTGCTTGTTGCCAAGAAAGAATTAATGTAGTAAATGTAGACATTCCCCACCTACTATTAGCATGTAGTTTTTAAGAAAACCAATGGAAGTAAATAATGTTTTGATTGTAACCTCAGAAGTGTGGTTTCCATACCAACCTATTTGAGCAGAATAAAAAGCCCAAGACAAATGCTGTCTGTATTTCACAATATGGCTAGCCTCTGTTGAATGGCGGTTTGAATAGAGAAGATTAAGCTCCCCACACCTCCCCTGCCCCCTGGGCCCTGTCAAAGTATGTGCACTCCCAATACATACACACAAATACACAAAGGTAAGTCAATTGGAGCCCTTAGAGGAGTCAAGTCAGGCTCTCCGTGGAATCCTGTGTTCTGGCCCATCACTTTCTGTTTTTGGGTCTCATTTGTATAATAGGATTATACTGCCTCATAAGTTTATTGTCAGGAAACTGAAAGGAGGTCGAAGGTATTATTATCTTGAAAGAGCAAGGGAGAGAGGAGTTACATAGGAAGTTCAGAACATAGCCTAATCTGGAAGGGCTTTTTCAATGCTTTCAGGAGGTGGGAAGGCATGACATGAGAGGCCACATTTAATTTTGTGCCTGCCTTGTCAGAACAGTCACCATGGAAGGCTCTGTCCTGCTGAATCTCTTCTGCTGGCCTCTGATCATCCCTTTTTCTCTCCCATCTGTCTTTCCTTCTCACCTCTTCTTTTTCCTTCTCTCCCTGCTCCCTACCCTTCTTTCCTTTTATGTAACTGAACACCTGTTTGTGCCAGAATGTAGACATAAAGATATCATTATTTTAGTGGAATTCCCAATCATATGAGGAACTGAGAGACAGACATATGCCAAACATTTTGGGGTTCGTTATAAAGTGCTACAAGAGCACGAGTAAGGCATGGGGCTGGTTAAGGAGATTCTGCTTGAGTTGAGCCCTGACTGATAAATGTCAGAACTGAGTTGGGGCAGGGGAGGGGTTGGGGCTTGTAGGGGAAAAGAGAATGAGGGCATTTTACCCAAGGGACTAGCATGAAATACTTGACATTTCCTGAAAAATAGCAAGTAGTTCTATGTACGTGGACCTAGAGTAGAGTCTGATGCCAGTGAATATGTGGGAGCGAAGCCAAGGAGTCCTCACCTTGTCTTATGATAAGTGGGGAGGAGCCACTGAAAGTGTTAAAGCAGGAGAGCTTTGCAGTCATATGTAATGAGAGTATATGAGTGTATAATGGAGAGCTTATCCTGGGAGAGGCCTGCAGGTGGGCTCTGAGGGGCACTGGCATACTATTACAGCCATTAGTTTAGGGTTTCAAACCTCTTTTAAAGATGAAGTCTCTTATCTGGAACCCTTAAATATGTAAGATGAAAGCAATGTTTTATTAATATGTATTTATTTTATAATTCCAAATTGGCAATTCCTACTTAGTGTAAAATCAGTGCGAATGAAAATATCTTTTTGATAAGCATAGGAAGTTGAAGTCAGGGGCTTTGTACCAAATGACAGAGTTATAGCAGCTTCAGGACCAAGTTTGTTTCCAGATTTTGGTTTTGGTTGCTTAGCACTAAGAAATCCACTTAAATAGCTGCTAAAAGCAGTGAGTTTTTCACAGCCTGACTTTTAGTCTCAGGACACTCTTTAATTAAAAAGGCCTGCAGTCAGAGGCCTACATAAAAATGTATCCTAAATTAATGGGCTGGTGGTCTCCATGCACCAAAAATAGGTATATAACAATTTTCATTATGATTGAGATGGTTAAAATATGTCCTAGCTCAGGCTACCATAATGAAATATTATAGACTAGGTGGCTAAAACAAAAGAAATTAATTTTCTCATACTTCTGGAGGCTGGAGAGTCTCAAGATCAAGGTCTAGCAGGGTTTGGATTCTGGTGAGGCCTCTCTTCCTGGCTTGCAGATGACTGCCTTCTCACCGTGTCCTCACATGATGAAGAGAGAGAGCTCTGGTGTCTTTTCCTCTTATAAGGACCACCCACATCATCTCATCTAAATCTAACTACCTCCCAAAGGCTTCATCTCTAAACACCATCACATTGCGGGGTAGGGCTTCAACCTAATATTTGAAGGAGCACAAATATTCAGTCTGTAATTCTTGCATAGCACCAATAAATCTGAACTTTTACAGTTAAGTTGTTGCAAATGGCAATATATTGTTCACAGTTTGACTTTTAATCTCATGCCACATCCAGCAAGTAGTAAATCCTGCCAGGTCCAGCATGGCTCTGGAAAATAAACCTGAGTGGGAATGGTGGGAGATTGAGAAAAAGAAGACAGGAAGCTGGGATCAGGAGGTCCACTGTCCACTGATGGTAGAGTAATGGTGCAGTTTTATTTTTGCAAGCTGCTTTTATACAAGAGCATGCAATTGCTGGTTAGGATAAGATCATCCTCTGCACAATCACCCAACCCACACCCTGCTATGATCTTTTGTAGTTCCGTCTGCTCTCCGCTGTGAGATTACTTCCCTGTCTGGGGGTAGCACCACATTGTTCTCCTATCAGTTTGTACTTCCCCATTCTTAGGAGGGTTTGTTGAGGCAGGCAACCCTTGGTTGACCTCACAGATTGCCAGGACTTTGTCAGCTTGCAATCTGCTATCCACAGTCTCAGGTCACTCTCTAATTAAAAAGGAAAACTAAATCCAGGGGCTTATTATATAAAGCCAGTTATTTCAGCATGCTAAGTAAATGGGCAGGTGCTCTCCATGTACACAGATTAAATACATAATACATTTTCATTATGGTTTAAAAGATTAAAATATATTTTAAGCAAAATTTCAATAAAATATTTGAGAAACCCCAAGCCACATATGGAAACCAAAGATATATAAGATAATTGCTAACCTTAAAGTAAAGGATATTATGTGATTTATTTGTGTTAGTCATTCATTGGGGGACAGCAGTTGGCCCTCACCATGGCCAAAGTTAGACAATTAGGTTTGCATTAATATCCCCTTCTTCAGTGTGGGTCTTGAGAGGTGCTTATTTCTAAACTGGCAGGAGTGGCAGGTAGGGTGGCTACACTGGGTTCTTCCTATAGACAGATAGTCTGTGTCATTTGTATAATCTTGGTACTTGTCTCATCTATGATTTGTGATTATCGTGGGAGAACCCAAGCAAAATGCCAAGGTATTGAGAGACCTCACACCCATCTGGAAACTCCTACCTGTGTACGCTCATGGAGCTTCCACAAAGTACAAAGGCCCACCAAGAGGAGACTGGTAATAGCAACTTTTACTGAGTACCTACTGTGTGATGTTTTATACACTTTACATGTACCAACACTTTAAGTCTTTGCAGCAACCTTATGAAATGATTGCTATTATTATCTCAATTTTACAGATGAGGAAACTGAGGCACAAAATGGTTAAGCATCTTGCCCAAAATCACACAGCTAGTAAGTGGTAGAGCTTGGATTTGAATCCACAAGTCTGGCTTTAGGACTCACATGCCTAATTACTATGCTCTCCTTTGCCTCTTCAAGGTTAGAATTCACAATAGATCCCTGAGATCAAATATCTTCTAATTGGGGATGAACATTGCATTTGCCCTTTCTTTTTCCCAATACTGCCCTCAGTGTGTCATAGAATGTGAGTCTTTTGATGATGCTAAGAATGGGGTTTCAGTAAAAATTGTGCAATATGCCATGCAGGTGGAGAGGGGAACTTAACATATACATGAACCTGTTTGAAATATATTCTCTGGAGCTGAGCTTGAGCCATCCATGATCTGGAGTCATGACGCTATCAGGTATCACGAGGGCAGTAAATTGTCACAGGGGGTCTGTGAGCCAGGAGCCACTGTTTCTCTTTTAACTGCAGGATCCAAGGCACTGAGAGGGTAGGACAGACCCAGTGCAGAAAGGGTGGTGGGATGCTGGGTATGAGCTGAGGTCCTGACTCCTGCATCCTCTTCAGACCCAGCCTTTTCTGGCACTGGTCTTTGCAAGCAGAGGGAAGCAGCCCATTAAGCCTCCACTGAAGGTAAGAAGTTGAAAAGCAAGAGAGGAGATTGGAAAGAAAGTGAACTGGCAAAGCAACTAAACTGATAGGAAGCAGCAGGGTGGGGGCAGACACTGCAAACCATTCTATTAATGGAAGGTCCCAAGAGGCCAGGCTGGATTTTCTTAACAACTGAACACTATGCTGAGCCAACTGAGTAAATGTAGACATGTCAGCAGGTTCTCTCAGTTGGGCAGGAACAGCACTCTCTAGAATCAGGTCATGGTTGAGGTTGCAGCTGACCCATTTACTGGATCTCAGAGTGGCCACCACCCCTTGAACTTGGAAAGAGTTTATTTCAGAATTAACAGAAGGAATCTCCTGCTGGGAGCAATTTTATGGAGTTTGTCATCTCTGGTATTCATAAGCAGAGAATGAAAATATCATCAAGGAAGGGTTTAATGAGTTTGTGGAGAGTGAAAAGGCTATTAAGGGCAGCCAGGGACATGCAGGGAAGCTGCCTGACCCCATGGGATTGCCACTGTGAAGCTCATCAGCCTCTGTGACACCTGATGCCACTGCACACCCAAGGGAACACAGTTTGTGATTGCCCAGTGACCCTCCAGGGCTTCTGCTCAGATTCTAGCATGCTGTACTTATGCATTATGCATCATGCCCAGAGATCTTGAATCCCTCACTCATAGCCCACAAACCTCAAGCCATCAGCTCCCTGGGATCCTGCCCAGCTCAGTCTGGTCAATGAGCAAGGAGTGGTCCCAACCTGACCAGTGCTCTTGGAGTAGGCATGTGGCCCCTTTCCATGTGGCCCAACCATTGACCCTACTCAGAGGAGCAGGAAGGGAATGAGAACTTTTGGGACACTTCCTTTGTATCAGGCACTGAGCCAGGTGTGTTATCTAAACTGGTTCACTGAATCTTTACAAAAACCCTGGGAGGGGGTAGTCTGTTCTCCTTTGTGTAAATGGGGAAACCGAGGCTCAGAGAGGTTAAGGAATATGCCCAAATTTACACAACCAGTTGTGGGGAGAGACGTAGTTTAAATATACATTTTTTTTTTTCAGGTTTCAAAATCTGTGTCTTTTCCCTACCCTCACCTCCTGGGCAGAAAAGAGACTGATCTCTTCCTGAACCAAGGAGCAGGTGCCACAGTGTCTCCCAGCAGAGTCCAGGCCAAAATGTTTCTGTGGGGGTTCCTGACCTTGGACAAGTTGTTTGACCTCTCTGAGCTTTAGTTTCCAACATAGATAAAGTAGGAATAATACAATCTACTTCCTGTTGCAGGGCTGTGAATGTAAGATGAAAGCAAATGTGCAGAAGCACGTTGCCGTTGTCAAGTACACTTCTGGTGGTAGAACAATCAACGTTAAGCTGCCCAATGAGTTCACTTTTCTCTTCCCCATTATGTGCCATTGGGGATCTCTGGGAGAATATTGATCCCCAAACATTCCAGGCTTGAACTGATGAAGATCTCACTCTTCAACCAAGAGGAGAGTCATTTACAATTTCTTTCAGAGCCTGGTCCTTGTGGGGAAGAATGGGGGAAAATCCATCTGAGAGACCAAACTTTCTTTTGTGCCAGCACAAGAAAGGAAGGAAGCAATTTTTTTATTCAGGGCCTGGGCATCAGCTAAGCTCCAGGGAACGATGGAAGGTACCCAAGCGCAAGGGGAGCGTAGGCCATAAGTCAGTTACCTGGGATGAGGACAACAGCTCTGCCAGAATCCCAGGCATTTCATGTTTTCACAGAATTAGACAGCAGGGGAATGCAGTGTTGGTAAATGTGGGAGGAAATGATGGGTCTGCGTAGAACCCTGGGAAGGTGCCAGTGAGGCTCAGTCCAGTGCTGTAGTGAAGGAAGCCGCATGGCTTTGGTTCCCCAGCTGTCCCATTTCTCTCTTCTTGGTGGGGAGGGAGTTAGCACTAAAATTACCCCTCCCTTAAAATGCTTTCTGCTCTGAAGATCCTTTATCCTCAGAACACCCCTTTCCTGCCACCTGTCTCTCAGACCTGTTCTCTGCCACCTTTCAGGAAAAGAAAATGATCTGATCAACACCTCCCCTCCCTTTGCCTTCGGTATCTCAGAGACATTACTGCTTTCTTGTGTTGCTCCTCTTGTCTTTTCTGTGAGCAGCCACTGAGTATCTGCTATGTGCCAGGCACTGTGACGGAGGCAGGGGGAGGAGGATAAATGAATTGTCATTTGTTTTAATCATGCCTTTTTATTTTCTGATGTTTTGACATCTGGCCTCACTGACCCAATACTTAAAAGACTTTTCTAATTGGTAGCGATATTAATGACTGTGGCTTTTTTGATATTGTGTAATAAAATATGCCATTTGAGATATCTACATAATTCAGTAAACCAGTATTTTCCAAATAACCAAGACATGATGTTACATAATCATGCATGGATAAAAGATCCAGTTAAAGTACTAATAGACCAAGGGACTTTAATGTAACAAAGTCTGAGAAGTTCATTGATATGGTTTCAGGCTCTATACTGCAACTAACCTTTAAGAATCTATACTTCTTGAGTTTTGATGAAGTATCAAAAAAGAGTCCTCACAATTATCTGAAAATCTATTAATATACTCCCATCTTTTCCAACCATATAGCTGTGTGAGGTGAGATTTTCTGCATATATCACCCAAAACAACATATCACAACAGATTGCATGCAGAAGCATGTGTCTATTAAGCCAGACACTAGGGAGACTTGCAAAAATGTAAAACAGTGCCATTCTTCTCACTAAAATTTTTTATTTTGGCAAGTTTAAATTTCATAAAAAAGTTTGTTAGGATATAATGGGTTTGTTATTGTTATTTTCAAATGAATTAATATTTTTAGAATTAGAAAATTTGGTAAATATTAATAAATCTAAGCCACATAAACAAAAGTTTTCTGTGGTCTCTAGTAATTTTTAAGCATGTAGACATGTCCTGAGACCAAAAGTTTGACCAGCTCTGCTCTACCCCATGCTGGAGAGCCAGGCGAGTGGTTGCCCTCTGTTGGATGCCAGTTATTATGCAATCAGCTGTGGCAGAGAGAAGATAGTCTGGGGTAAAGTCATGGTCACGAGTACCCATTCAGCAGGTTATGTGTGGGCAGCTGTCCCTTAGAAGGAGTTGTAGGAGTAGCAGGCCCTGGACCAAATGAGCAGCAACTGGACCAACTGGCTGACTTCAATTCATCCTTTAGCTGCTATTTCTGTGAAGCTGGGGCTCTCTTGGGCTAACTTGGTTCTTTCTCTAGCACCTCGTCAAATCTCAAAGCCTTGATGCCTTATTGGTTCAATTAGAATATGGATATGTTTTCACCATGAGACTGTGAGTTCCTTAAAGACAGGAACTTATTCATATTTATGCTCCCAAGCTAGGAATACAGGGACAAAGAAACACACATGTCCCTTGCCCTCATGGAGTGTATAGTCTGGTGAGAAAATATTAAACATAGTTATTGCACACAGAATTATGTAATTATGAACTGTAAAGGAAAAGGACAGGGGACTATGAGAAAATAAACCAGAACCAAATTCAGATTAAGGTTGTCAGGGAAGGCCTCTGATGATGTGAATTCTTTAAGATAAGACTTGAAGGATAGCTAGAGTTAGCCAGGCGAGGGATGAGCACTGGCATGCCAAGGGTCAGCCCCTGCCAAAGGACTGGGAATGCTTGAGGACTGTGACTGGCGAGGAGGGAGAGATTGGGAACTTGTTAGAAACATAAATTCTCAGGCCTAACCCAAGACCTGGTGAATCAGACACTCTGGGAGTGGGGCCTACTTACATAAGCCCTCCCAGTGCTTCTTATGCATGATGTCTGGGAACCATTTTGGTGACATATGAAATAGTCTACTCTCATGGCCTGGCTTAAATTACGAAGCAATCATGAAACAGTGCTGTAGCAAACACATGGGAGAGACCAGGGGAGGTTTTCTAGCCTGGCGTTTAAGGTCTACTTAACCTGAGCTCCTCTGACCCTTCCTCTCATTCTTTATTTACTTCTCTTCTACTTGGGCCCTCTGCTGTAGTTTGATCTCTTTCCTATCCTCATTTTCCCACATTGTATTTATTCCCTCTTCTGTGGAATGAGTTGTTATGGATGTGACAGCATCTGACATGGTGCCTGACACAATAGTTGCTCAATAAATGTGTCCTTGCTTTCATTTCTCTTGTTTTGGATTTCACATTTGGAAGACCCAGCTCCTGTGCCCTTCATCTAGCCAAAAGCTAACCTTCCTTCAAGGGCTCCAATTCCATGAAGCATCTCAGATTTTTTTTTTTATCTCTCCTAGTTTTTCTTTTCTCTGAATCTCTGAGCACGTAGAGTCTGAGTGATACAGCTTAACTCTTGATGTCACTGATGCTTTTTGTCCTGCATTTTTCTCCTAAGAGTCTGCATTTGTGACAATCTTTGCAGCTCTTATCAGATCTGAAATTGCCTTATTTGTTAGTCTTTTCTTGCTGATTCCTATCACTACCACCTATACTGCAGTCCTTACCTCTGCCAATCGGCTTCAGTCACCACCCTTCCCACCCAGGGCCCCTGTGAGAGAACGGATTGTAAGGTCGAGTATCTCTAAGTTGGTTGCCTTGGCTACTGAGCTCCTACAAGGTGCATGACCCCAAGGTATGGGAGAGAGTTCCATTTTAAATGCTGTGGTTACCTGTGGAGCCTTCACAACTCAGGGCAGGCACCTTGAGCAGCTGAAAGAGTACAGGGCAAAAGACCTGCTGGATTCCTAGCTTTTCCAGCTACCAGCTGGGTAATCCTTGGCAAGTCCTCACTGATTTCAACATCAGTTTTCTCATCTGTGAAGTGGTACGCATAGCCACTCAACATCTAAATACCTAAGCAAAGAATAGGTATGACAGAATTAAACTATAAAGTTGTCAAGGAAATGAATGCTAATGCTTGAGAGTGATCAGTTATTTAACACTTATTTACTACCTTGAGGATTTGAGCGCTAGATAGAAAATGGTAAAGGAGGTCTCTTAATTCTTACTTGAAACTTTGCGTGGTTATCAGGAAGAACAAGGCAGAGTAACTAGCCCTCTTTGAAGAAGGGGGTGGAGACTGTGAGTAAGGGTGGGAGGAAGGAATTAGGACTCTGAGGAGGGGGGCAGGCAGGGACTAGATCCAAATGGGGCCAGTCCACAGATAGCTCCCTAAGTCCTTCCACTTCTTTTCCTTCATGCCCCCAATGACCCCAGTGCAGTACTCACTTTTGCTGCAGCATATTGCTGGCCTGTGTCTTCCTGGGTAGGGGCTGAGAAGAGGGGGCAGCAGGGGGTTTCTGTAGGTTCCTCTGAGTTTGGTTTGAAGTGGAAGAGGCCCCTTGGAGAGCCTTGCCCCAGTGGCCATTATCCCTCTCCTGGGGCCATATCTCAGTGGACATCTTCCTTTTTCTTTTTTAAATATGGCAGCTGAACTGTGTCTCACTTAAATATCCCTCAGATTGTTTTCATTACTAAAAGCAGGTGCAATTCTAATGGCCTCTAGGATTAATGCCTGGGTTCAGCTGGCCTAATTGCAGATGAAAACATGCTTAACAACATCTCTTCAAAAGCCAGCATAGAGAGGGGTGGTTGTGGGGGGTAAAGAATTGCTGCTTTATCAGGGATCTGTTGGAGGGTGAACATGCCCGACTGGTTGGCTTCTAATAAGCAGCTGTGTTTGGCCTTCTTGCTAAGTGATGCTCTTGGGATTCCTCTGTCCTCTTTGGGAAGGAAAGCAGTCATCTGCCTGCCTCTGATGAATTCATATTTCAGAAAAGATGATAACTGGGTGTCACCAAAAGATCATAAAAGTGGAGTCAGAAGACTGCAGGTTATCCTGCCCTGACACTAGCTAGCCAGTGGCCTTGGGCAAGTCACAGAGCCCACTTGGACCTATTTTCTCACTTGTCAGTGGGGAAGACAAGGGGATCTCTAAAGTCCCTTCCTGTCCTCATGGTCTTGGATTATAGGAGGAGCCTCCAAGCTTTTTTCAGACCCTATGGTTTTATGACTTCTGTCTGGCTCCTCCTCAATATCTCTCCCTTTCCTCCTCAAAGTTGGAATTGCTTTGCAGATCAGCATTCCCCCAGAAAGAATTTGCTATTGCATAAAAGGTAAGAGATAAATGTTGTATTACTAAATCCTGGCAGCCTACATATAATGCTTTATATCCTATTTCTTTAAGAAAAATCAAAATGAAACACCATAAAGGCAACCTCTGGGGACTGTTCAATCCTAGATTTTATAGCTAGTTCAAATTTGGGCCTGTGTCAACGCCTAAGCTTAAATTGCCAACTCTAATGGTTTATCCTTTGTCACTAAGGAATTTAACTTCCTTTATCAAATAGCTACTGAGCTTTTATCATGAAGCTCATGAAACCCTATCATGTAGGCAACAAAAAGGACAGAACATTCTCTTCCTTGGGGACATAATTTTATATAAAGTGTATTTTATGTGATTGTCCAAGGGGATAATCGTATACTTGAGCATCTTAAGGTCTTAGCACATTGCCTTCATAAAAACAGCAATGACTAACTTTTTAGTTAATGCAAAACTGTGCTAGCTATCATATTAAGCACTTTGTAGGTATTTTCTCAATTAGTTTTTATAACAATCCTATTCTAGAGATGTAGAAACTGAGGTCCAGAGACCTCAAATAATTTACCAAAGTCATATAACTAGTAATGACAGAATAGGGTCTCAGACCAGGTCTGCCTGCCTGCCTCTAAAACCCATAAGTTTATCATACAAATAGTTAGCTTTGTGTAAATTTGACAGTGCAGAAATACTAGTTGTGTAATTAGGTAAGTGAAGAATGAGTGCTTGAAAGAATAAATAAATGGGAGAACTTTTGAGTAGACCCTGAGTGGCTTGTGGCTTGAGGAACTGGCTGCCCCCCTTACATCATTGAATAGGGCACTATAGCTGGGTAACTGTCCTTTGGGTCCCTTGTTGTTTTAGCCTGCTCTTAGCTCATAAAGGACTCCCTGTTGCCCCAACTCCCAGCACATATTCACCTACATCTACTTTATTTTAGTGGAGCCTCTGCTTTGAGTCAACCAGATAATTTTTTTTTTTTTAAATTTTGTCTTTACTCCCACCTCTACCCCATGCCTGCTTCCAGTTAAGCTATTATGCAGACCATTTCCTGGTCTGAGATCCCTAAATACCCTGGGGTACGTCCTCATAGTTATTCACTTATCTCCTTTCCAGATGCCCTGAATGGAGACCAGCCAGAGGAGCAGGGAGACAGCCTGATTTCTGGTCCTCTGCCCCCTCTTGCCACCCTTCCCCACTCTTAGAGGCTCTGCCAAGCTGAGGAGAGCCCCGGGACCTGGGAGTCATCAGCCAGTGACAGCCCTTCCACTGGGCCTTCCAAATTCATGGCAGTGGGAGTGGAGAGCCCTGCCTGGTGCTCCTGGCATTAGCCCCTGAAACTTCTATGAGGGGAGGAATGCCTCCAAGGGCTGACCAGGAAGTCTGGAAACTCACCATAGGCCATGTGGCAAACAGCAAAAGTAAGAACCGGCTCTGCAGACCCCTGCAATCTCATCCCTGCCTCAATAAAGGCTGAAGGACTCATTCCCACTGAAATGCAGAGGGCATCCTAGAGAAGAAATAAAGATAAGGAAAAAACAGAGTGCAAACTGGTCCAAGAGATGATGCTGTAGGGTGAGAAGGAATCAAGGCACATCTCTGAGGGTGAGTGGTGCCTCCTGGGCCCTGGAATAGCACGTTGACCCAGGTAAGCCTGGTTCTCAATGCCAACCAAGGAAGAGAAGGCAAGAGGGAATTTGACTTATTGAGAGCTTGCTACTGTGTGCCAGGGCTGTTCTAGGGCCTTTATACACAGTCTATCCTTTGACTGTTACAATCATCTTCTGAGTTGGATTTGACTACTATCATCTTACAGATGAGGAAATGAAGGCTAAGAGAGGCTAAGTAACTGAAGTGTATTCTCATAGCAAGTGGTGGAGCTTGAGTTTGAACCCAGGTGTATCTGACTTCAAAGTCTGTGGGGCTTCCTCAGGAGTCGGTGTTTCACATCTGGTGCTTTTCATTCCGTGTGTGGCGGTGCCCACTTTGCTTTCCTCCTGCTTCCTGGCTGCCTCCCTGCAGCTGGCTCAGGCTTGTGCTACTATAGTTAGAAAGCAAATCTCTTGCTCCTGTGTGTACGTGTACAGTGTGGGAAAGACGGAGAGGAGGAGGAAGGCTTTTCACGCTTAGATCTGTGGCCTCTGCACAAATGTGAGGTCTGTGGGGTCTGCAGAAATGCTTCCTCCCCACCACACCACCAGCTCCTGTTGCTGCTCAACCTCTGTCCTCATTGCCAAGTTCAGACTGTCAGACAGCAGCCCCCAGGCTGCCCCAGGGTTTTGGGGGTGGAGTTTGCTGTAGTGTTGTAGGTTTATGTCTCTTTTCCCAAGGTGGCTAATTGCAGACAGACTCATATGTGGAGCAGGAGCAAAACCAGCTTTATTTTACTCAATTCTTCCTTCTATGTGCTAAAAATCTTTAGAGGAAAAAAAGGGCTCTTCCAGAAAATTACACCCTACATCTCCCTTTCTGCGGCTCTTAGGAAGTCATTTAAGATGGAAATTAGAGCCCATTATTGCACATTTAATTAGCCACCAAGTGAATGGCATACTTAATGGAAATGGCAAAATTCTCCAACATGTGTAAGATTTTGAGTTCATGTGTTTCCAGACATGTTAGAAAATAATTCATTAACTAGAAATGTGTGTTGCTGGGACTGCCTCAGGGGAAAAGCAGAGCCAGGAAATGGGGCCAAGTATGTGTGAACTAATTAGCACATGCCTGCCCCTGAGGAATAAGGTAATACAGCATTTGCTCCTAATATGGTCTGAGGTACAGGCTCCCTCTGTGGACGCCAGCAATAAGGCTACAGGGGCCCAGACACACTAGTGCAATTGGCCCAAAGCTGAGTAGAAAGAATAGGATGGGGCTGGCCTATCTCCAGCCCTCTCTTCACCCCCAGGTTCTCAAATCCCCATGTTGCAGCCCCAGGCAATATGCAGAAGCAGCTGTTGAGGGGAGGGAGAGCTTCAGAAATGGCAGGGATAAGGGAACAGTCTTTGAGGCAGTTCCTGGGGGGCAGGATCTGTCACCCTCTCCTCACCAATGCTCTAGCTGTGTCCTCTATGGTTTTTGGCTTCAGGCTATTGTTACATATTAGAGATATTTGCTCATTCACTCAACCAGTCAACATTTATGGAACATATGCTATTTGTGGAAAATCTGTTTGTTAATTCAACCATGCTAACAACTAACCTTTTTATTAAATACTTATTATTGTTCATTAATTTCCTCATTCACTCATTTGTTTTAAGCAATGGACTAACCAGTCAACATATATTAAATATCTACTGATTCTCTTATTCATACAATCAATCAGCAACAAAAGTACCTACTGTTTGACCACCCATCTATCTATCCATTTGTCCAATCAACAAACCAACCAATATTTATTGAATACTAAATCTTATTTTTCCATGCAATTTATAAAGATATATTGAACACCTATTCTATATCGAGCATTGTGTAGACACTAGGGAAACAAAGATCAAGACACAGGTCCTGCCTTCAAGGAGCTTAGAATCAAGTAACAATATGAATAGCTAACATTTATTTAACATTTAGTGTATCTGTCCAACACTGTGCTAAATGCTTTACAGATATTAACTCATTTGCTAGCATAGGTATCATGAAGAAACAGCATAGAGAGGTTAAATTTCTCAATGTTACACAGCTTTTGAGTATTAGAGTTTCCATTTGTGAACCTGGGCAGACAGAATGGAGAGCGTGAGCCCTGACACTGCCTCCCTGGATGGGGTAGGGGGCAGATAGACACTGTACAGTCCCACGGGAGGAGAAAGAGATAAACTGGCTCTGCCTGGAGGAGATTGAGGTGTTGGCATTTGATCTAGATTTCAAAGGAGGCAAAAAAGGCTGTGACCTTGGGGAAGAAAGGAGAGGCATCTTGAGCAGGACAATGTGGGGAACTGGGGAATAGAAAGACATATAAGAAATGGTTTCCACCCTCCGGGAGCTTTCACTCTAACAAGGGAAGTATTACATGGTCATAAATAACTTCACCACAAGAAATGGTGAGGATGGCGTGAGATGGTGTGTGATGAATCACACAAGGGGTACAAATGAAATTTGTGGCAGCAGAAGGAAAGAAGAATTCTTCCAGTTGGAGGTGATCAGAGATGCTGTCATGAAGGAGACAGAGCTTAAGACAGACCTTGAACTGAGGCTGAGTAGGATCTCTTAAAACAGGTGGGGCTGAGGAGAACATTTCAGTGGGTGGAATGGCATGAGAAGATGCAGTGGGAGAAGAAGTGTCATTCAGGCTTGAAAATGTGAGTAGTGAGGGACAATAAGTCCAGAAAGACGGTGTAGATTGTGAAGGGACTCGAGTGGTCATCTAGGGAGATTAGGCTTTATTTGGTAAGTGGTGGAAAGCCACCAGAAATTTTTGAAGGAGGGGAGTGCTAATTATTCTCTGTATGTGCCAGGAGAAGGAATCCCACAAGCTGCATCACCCAGCTCCCTTGCTGGCCAGCTTCTGGTTAGGTTCAGTAAATGGGGCACTGGCAGTAGATTCAAGCGTGGGAGAAAAGTGGGGTCAGAAAACAATTTCATTGCTCCATCCTTCCGGTCATAGCTGTGTTCCTCCAGAAATCTATACTTTTAACATTCACTTTAGGTGATTCTAATATTCAGGTAGGTCTGGAAATCATTGATCTATACTGTTTACAAATTGCTTTCTCATTTAATCTTTTAACTGAAAATTTTTCTTATCCATATTTTACAATTGAGAAAACTAAAGCTCAAAAGTGTTGTGATATGTCTAATGTCACCAACTTTTAAGCAGAATAACTGGGATTAAAATCCACATTTCTAATTCTATATTCAGTTTCTGGGGAGAACCAGACCAAGTTAGAAGACCTTTGTAATAATTGAGTCATCATGATATGTTCTCAAATTCATTTCCTCTAATCTTTGCATTGCCAAATAATGTCCATTTATTTTCTAATGCTCATCTTAACTAGCATCTGTTCCACACAGCCCTCCATGGTTTTCCCCCAGCTAATCATAACCTCATAATCATGTGGCTACACTTGACTTGTATATGCATGTCTTCTCTCTCCATTTTTCTCTAAACTTTTAGAAATAGAGAATATGGAATACAGCTTAGCGCATGGCTTCTAAAATTTTTGATCTCTAGGATTCAGTAATCTCACTTACCCTCTCACTGCCCTTATATCTTATCATCAGCTAGATGACGAATGGCTTTATTATGAAACTCCCAATCATTATTCTCTGACCACATCCCCATCCCGCCGAACTTATCACTCACCATCTACAGGTTCCTTGTTAGTAATTAATTGCTCAATAACTACTAGCTACTTTCTTATTAGTGTGGGTAGGAGGAAGATGAGCCAGTCAAGTAGACAGAAATAATTCCTGGGGGGAGGAAAGAGCCCCGAGGGTAGGGTTTATTATATCTATGTCAAGTGGAGGCCAGGAAAAGAGCATTATTGCATACCTATTTTGTGCCTGGTACTTAATGACACTACCTGATTTAATCTTCACAACAAAATTCTATGAATTTATATGTTTATTTTTTTATTTTACTGAAATAAATTAAGTTTAAAGAGGTAAAGTAAAATTCTCTAGGTCCTTCAACTCCTGAGACTTGAACTCAAAGCCAGGACTTGAACTCACGTCTGCATGACTGTGGCACCCATACTCTACCTGCCATGCTTGTGGCCTCTGATATAGGATTGCTGAGATAAAGAACCCAAGGCAGAGAGACCATTGCAGGGCAACAGGGTCTCAGGACCCAAGCTGTGCCCAAGGATTTCAGTTCAACTTTCTAGGTGGCCGGTGACTCTTTCTACCCTCTTTGCTCCTGCCCTTCCTCTGATTTCTCCAAAGAGTCCCTGGTAATGACTCAGCTGGGAGCTGTCCAGCCCCACTTTTCAGACCTAGTGGAAGAGACTTCTGAGGTAGATAAATGGCTTTTAAAATGTAATTTAACTTAACGTACTGCTGTATTGTTGCTAATGTAAGTCCCATTGTGTATGTCTCTAAGGCAGCCAATTATAGAAATTTTCATAAAGAATATGTCTAAGCAGAGGCAGCTGCTACTTTTTTGAACAAATGCGGTGAAGTTTAAGCCATCTGGCCAGGAGCTGGCATTGGTGGCCTCAGTGATATAGTTGAGATTCCAGGCTTCCAAGAAAATGTCAAGAAGAAGGTCCCCATTATCCCCTCAGATGTGGCACAGAGACCTGTGCTGAGGATCCCCTGTTCCCATGATTCCCCTACCCCACAGCCCATCATGGTGGAACCAGGCTGCCATCATCTCCATGGGGGACTTCTGTGTACACAGGGGCTGAATTCTTCCCGCTGATACAAAGACATCTCAGAGGGGGAAAAAAGCACATATTCTTCGGGCTAAGTGATTAGAGGGGGTCTTATAACAGATTGCTAGCATCCGAGGACACTGATTGAAATCCCAATTCAAACTTCGTCTGACTGGTATACAGAGAAAGTGCTTAAAATACACTCAGGTAGGGGCTCCACTTACCTTCCTTCCAATTTCTGACATTAATCTCCCCTCCTTTTCCCTCCCACACCAAAGCTGTCACTGAGGGGTTCCACCAGGCAGGGAGCCATCCTCCCTCCTCTTCTCTGTCACTCATGCTACACTTCAACACTCCTGCTCCAGAGGCAGAGTTCAGGCCCTGAACTCTGAAGGCAAGTATGCGACCCACTTCCCAGAAAAGTGTCTGCCCTGTCACATCTAAGCTATATACCCATGTACCTCTGAAATTTCCGAGGGCCACGTACTGAATCTCAAAGCTGCTTGCTTAAAATCTTCATTTAAAAAAATACAATGGTGGAGAAAAAAATTGATCTGTCTATCCAATGTTAAGAAATTCTCTTTGAATGAGCCAGCTGGAAAAGTTCTTCCTCTAGGATTTGGGGGTCCAGGAAGGGCCTTTAGTGCTATGAGGTGGGGTGTTTGGAGTGTGTATGTTGATATGAAGTGACTAAAGCAGTAAAAATTGTTGGATAGACAAGGGGGTACCTCTCTATGTGCCCAGGATGATCACACAGCATGCAGAGAACACTGGTCTTGGGTTTTAACCTCTGCTTTCCCAGCCCTGGCTTTCTAAAACTAGGGAATCAGAAGTTCAATTAAACACCACAGCCTTGGTCAAGTCTATGTTGTAGTTTTGCTTCAGGTCCTGTTATGATATCCAGGAGCTTCCATTTATCATCACTCTATTAATCCATCAATCAGTTCATCTTCTCTCTGGCCTTATACTTTTTCCAAATCAGTCAAAAATGTCATCTTCAAGAGAGTTCAAATTTTGATGACAACTACAAGGCTTTCAGCCCAACTCCTCTTTCCCCTCCAGTGTTGTCCTTCCAGACCCTCTGTTTCATAGTCTTCACCCTATTGAACTGCTACACTCTCACCTCCCAGCTATGGCACATGTTATCTCTCCTACCTTGCACTCTGTCTACTTTGACTCTTTTATTAGGTTCATCTACCACTCATCCTTCAGGCTTGAGTTGAAATGTCACTTCTTCCAGGAAGCCCTCCTTAAATCCCTCTTCTCATCTGAGGTAAATGTCCCTTCTCATCCAGGCTTTCTTAGCATCCTGAGTTTACCTCATGAGGATACCTGCCACCCTATAGGGGAGGCCATGAGTTTCACCTCACATTGGACAGGATTTAGCCCAGGGACAGGAAGCTAGTATCTGTGGCTGAGGCTTTTCTCTGCTTCCATCTTGGGGCTGTCCTGATGGTTGAAATCTCTCACCGTGCCATCATGATTGGTGGGTCTACCAAAAAGAAGCAGCTTCTACCCATGAAGGAAACCTCAGATATTGATCTGTGGCTGGTCCTGGATATCACAGCAGTTAGGGGGTTAGGGCCTATGGGGTTGTGATGGTTAATTTCATGTATCAACTTGGCTGGGTTAAGGGTGCCCAGATAACTACTAAAACATTATTTCTGGGTGTGCTTGTGAGGGTATCTCTGGAAGAGATTAGCATTTGAATCAGTAGACTGGCTAAAGATCACCCTCACCAATGTGGGTGGGCATCATCTAATCCACTGAGGGCCTGAATAAGACAAAAAGGTGGAGGAAGGGCAAATTTGCTCTCTCTGCTTGAGCTGCAACATCCATCTTCTTCTGCCTCTGACATCAGTGCTCCTGGTTCTCAGGCTTTTGAACTCAGAGCAGGAAATATAACTTTGGTCCTGATTCTCAGAACTTCAGACTCAGACTGAATTACACCACTGACTTTTCTGGTTTTCCAGCTTGTAGATAGCAGGTTGTGACTTTTCTCAGTCTCGTAACTGCATAATCCAATTCCCATAACAAATCTCCTCTCACGTACAGATCTCATTGGTTAGGGCATTCCTATGCCCTAATACAACTGATACAGGGGGAATTTGTATTTTTCCTTTTGTGCATTACTTGGGTCTGGTGTCATGGCCAATCTACCCCTTATTATCAGACAGCCCATATTTAGCCATTCTGAAATTCTAGAGTTTCTTCCTGATTAAGAGGAGTGTGAAAGTGGAAAATCCCAGGGGGGTCTTTTGGGTAGGATTGTGAAGAGAGAGGCAGACAATTCTATTGTCTGATGACCTGTGTTTGCTGGTGAACATACTGTCTAATTACATGTTTCATGGGCCTTGGAGCTTATCTTTCCTGTCCAGGTAGAATTTCAAAGCCTTTTGGAACAAAGAATCCTGACACAAGAACATGTTAAAGGTTTTTATGGTAGAGTCATCCGTGGAATTTTAATTACCTTATCTTCACACTATTATATATTTACATATCCTAATGATGAGATTACACATTTCAATTAGTATGTAATTATGAGTTCTATTACTTAAAGAAAAATACTTGGGGATAATTACACAATTATGAAGTACAATTAGAAAATGACATATAATTAAATTTAGAAAAGCTTTTGAAACACTCCTCCTACCCTCCCACCCCACCCTCCTGTATAAAAGATTTCTTATATTCTCTCTCCTCCTTCTCTTCTTCAAGAATAAGTGAAGCCCAGCCCAGTCCAGTGTTAACAATGGGTGAATATTTCCCTGGAGGGTCCAGGTACATTGGGTCTTGGGTCAAGCCCTCATGACCTCTTGACATCTAGGGACATCTCTTGACTTTGGAAGCCCTTCCTGAGGTTGTGGGATCATGGGAGCCTTTTTCAGTTCCTAGGTAGTAGTTGTCCAATCTTTCTTGCTACTCCATCTGCTAGGAATACAGAAAGGGAGAGAGTAAGTTAGGACCTAGTAATTTCAGTGGCTGTCGCATGAGGCTGGCCTTTTGACTGTGGCAAGAAACAGATGATAGGAAGTCATCTTTTACAGGGCTACAGCAGTTTACCATTTTGAAAACATTTTCACTTTTCCCAACTCATTGAATTCTCAGCACCATCTGATGAGGCAGGAAAATAGGGTAATGTTCTTGTTTCCCTTTTGGAACTCCTTTTGCTTTCTGTCTCCACACTCCTGGTTTTTGCTTTTAGTTCTTTGATTTCCTTTCTCAATCTTCTTCATTTTTTCTTCTTCTACTTGGCTCACAGATTAAATTTTATTATTCTTCAGGGTTCTATCCTATCTCCTTCTCTCTTTGGCAGTTTAAGTGGGTTGAAAGGGGCAGGTAGTGCGAGGTTGCGGGTAGTAGTGAAGGCAGCCAGATATTGCTAAGAAGCGATGGTGGCAGAGACTGGTCACTGTGTACACACCATTTTCTCTTCCTCTGGGGTACAAAATTAGAGTATCTTTCCCAGACTTTCCTGAAGCCATGTGTGGCAGGTAACTGTGGGCAGAAGTAAGGTACCCTACTTCCAGGCGTGGAACAAAATTTCCTCTCAAGCCTCCACTTTCTCTTCTCACAAATGCTGGCTGAATGCTGGTGTCCAAGATTATGTTCAAAGTCACTTTGAAAAATGCAGGGACCCCCCATCTCTAAAGCAGAATGCTCATATCAATTTTCTCTTGCTACTATTTAGAATTTGAGCAAGAAAAATGTTTATTATATTAAATCATTGAGATTTTTAGGTTTAATGGTTATAGCAGCTGTTTGTAAATTAAAATAGCTTTACTAATTAATGTGAAATACAATCTGAACCCTAATATTTGTTTGTTTAATTTTGCTTGTTCATTTATTTTTTTTTAGATCCCATATATAAGTGAAATAATATAGTATTTGTCTTTCTCTGTCCAACCTATTTCACTTAGTACAACACTTTCTAGGTCTATCCATGTTGTTGCAAATGACAAGATTTCATTCTGAGTAATATTCCACTGTATATATATACCACATTGTCTTTATCCATTCATCTTTTAACTGAAGCATTTAGTCCATTTATACTTAAAGTAATTACTGATAGTCATGTAGTTATTGACATTTTATTGTTTTCTGATTGTTTTTGTACTTATTTGTTCCTTTCTTATTCTCTTGCTCTCTTCTCTTATATATTGATGACTTCTATACTGCTGTGTTTGGATTTCTTTCTTTTTATTTCTTGTATATCTTTTGTAGATTTTTGGTTTATGGTTACCATGTACTTCATATATAACAAGCTATGTTTATAGCAGTCTACTTTAAGTTCAAACACATTTTAAAATCACTACTGTTTTTACTCACTCCCTCCACGTTCATGCTTTTATCATTATTTCTTACTACTTTTGTGTGTGTGTCTGTTTCGTGTATCCCTTAATTACTCTTGTAATTACACATAATCTTACTCCATTTGCCTTTTAACCTTTGTACTAGCTTTAGTATTAGTTGATTAACAGCTTTTATTATGTGTTTGCCTTTGTTGGTGAGAATTTTTTCTTCATGATATTTTCTTACTCATATTAAAATTTTTTTTTTCTAATTAAAGAAGTCCTTTTAACATTTGTAATAATACGGGTTTGGTGGTGATTAATTCCTTTAGCTTTTTCTTGTCTGAGAAGCTCTTCTATCTCTCCTTTGATTCTAAACAATAGCCTTGCTGAGTAGAGTAATCTAGGTTATGGGTCCTTTTTTTTCATCACTTTGAATATTTCCTGCCATTCCCTTTGGCCTGCAGTCTTTCTGTTGAGAAATCATCTGACAGTCTTATGGGAGCTCCCTTTCAGGTAAGTAACTGCTTTTTTCTCCTGCTGTTTTTAAGATTCTCTGTCTTTAACCCTTAAATTTTAATTATGATGTGTCTTGGTGTGGCCCACTTGGGATTCATCTTGTTTGAAACTCTCTGCACTTCCTGGACTTGTATGTCTATTTTCTTCACCACATTTGGGAAGTTTTCTGTCATTGTTTCTTCAAGAAGGTTTTCAATCCCTTGCTTTCTTTCTTCTCCTTCCCATATATTGTGAATACTGTTATGCATTATGTTTTCCAAGAGGTCCCTTAAACTATCCTCATTTTAAAAAAATTATTTATTTTAATTAGTTTCAAGTATACAATACATTGGTTAGACATCTGTATATTTCATAAAATGATCCCCACAATTGCTCCCTCCATCCCCTGACCCTCTACCTAGCCAACGTATTAATGCTAACTGCATTCCCTATGCTGTGCTCCCCATCCCTGTGACCATCCATCAGCTACTAATTTGTACTTCTTTAACCCTTCACTCCATTCTCCCAGCTCCCCAAATCCCCCTCCCCTCTGTTTGTCACCAAATTGTCCACTATAAATGTGAGTCTGTTTTTGATTAGTTTGTTCTTTTTATTTCTTAGAATCTACATATAAGTTAAATTATATAGTGTTTATCTTCCTCTGTCTGACTTAAATGCCATATAGGTCCATCAAAGCAATATCTTTTTCCATTCCCTCCCTCTTCCTGTGTAGAGGTCTTGTTTTCTTATCCTTTCAGCCACTCTATCTTTTGGTTGAAGCACTTAATTCTTTTCCATTTAAGGTACTTATTGATAGGAACGTAGTTTTTACCATTCTTTATTCTTATTTTTTATACATGTTTTTTCTTCTTAAAGAAGTCCCTCCAGCATTTCCTGTAATACTGGCTTGGTGATGATAAATGCCTTTAGCTTATTTTTGTATGGGCAGCTCTTTATCTGTCCTTTGACTCTAAATGAAAGCTTTGTTGGATAAATTATTCTTGGTTGTAGATCCCAGGTCTTCATTCTGTCGAATATTTTTTGCCAAGCTCTTCTGTCCTGCATAGTTTCTTTTGAGAAATCAGCTGCCAGTATTATGGGTGTTCCCTTATAAGTAATTATCTGTTTTTCTCTTGCTACTTTTAATATTCTTTCTTTGTATTTAAACTTTGGAATTTTAATTATGATCTGTCTTGGTAGGGTCTCTTTGGATCCCTGATTTTTGGAATTCTCTGAGATTCCTGGGGTTTTATGTCCATTTTCTTTACCAGGTTATGGAAGTTTTCCATCATTATTTCTTCAAACAGCTGTTCAACATCTTGATTTTCTTCAGTTACGCCGATCAGAATAGTGTCCCATATGCTCCTTAAATTATTTTTATAGTCTTGGCATCTTATCTCTTGCCATTCTGATTGCATATCTTTGGCTTTCCCATCCTCTAAATAGGACATTTTATCCTTTTCTTTATTCACTTTGTTTATTCCTTTGTTTATTCCATTTTATATACTTCCCATCTCAGATAATGTATTCTTCATTTTAGACTGGTTCTCTTTTATAATTTCCACTTCCATTTTTATGTTGTTGTTGTTTTTAATCTCTTTGTTGAAGTTCTCACTAAATTTATCTACACTTCCCAAAAGTTCATTGAACATCTTTATAACCAGTGTTCTGAACTCTGCATCTGTTAGATTACTTGACTCCATTTTATCTGGATCTCTTTTCTGTTCTCTCATATGGTTTCTGCTTCTTTGTCTTCCCATTTTGGATGCCTTTCCGTGTCTATTTCTAAGTACTAAGCAAAGCTCTTAAGTCTCCCAGTCTTATTAGTGTGGATTTGTGAAGTAGGTGTCCAGTGGCACAGTCCTGAGAGGGGTTCAGCTGCAGGCCAAACTTAGCCTGAGCCTGTACCCCTCTGGGGCCACCTGTTAAGATTCAGCAAGCAATCTTATAGTTGCCTTAAAAGGCCACATGAGAAACCGAGGCCAGCTGTGGCCCAGGGGTTGGGGACTCTTGCCCTAGGGTGTCCCTAGGGAGCAAGTTACCTAAAGATATATAATTGACACCTTTCCTGCAGGGCCTGCCTACAGCTTGCTCTGCCATCCTGGAAAAGCAGGGTCCTGCCTCTGAGCAAATGGCACACCCAAAGGGTGGGCTGGACAGACAGGAGAGCCCCGCTAAAGTGAATTCCACTCTATTGAGTCAGCCCCTGCACAACAGCTCATCTGCTGTAGTCACAGCCAGTCTTCAATATCTCCCATTGACGTTCCAACAGAAATCAAGGCTCAGTTACAACAGGAAGACACACACAACTCACACAAGGGACACACCTGGAGTACCCAGCTCAGGTGACCAGAGACACTGCATCACTGGGTCTCATAAGATACCTACTATATAAGGCCACTCTGCCAAGACTGGGACACATCATAGATCTACCTGATACAAAGAAACAAACACAGGGAAGAAGCAGAAATGAGAAAAAAAATATTTTAAATGAAAAACAGAACAAAGTTCCAGAAAAAGAATTAAACAAAAGGGAGGCAACCAGCTGCACAGCAGAAGTTGAGTGGTAGGCAAGTGAGTGAAGCTTCATCTGCATTTGAAGCCACTCCTCATCACTAGCATTACCATCTCAGCTCCACCTCAGATCATTAGGCATTAGAATCTCATAGGAACACCAGTCCCTGGTGCCAAAAAAGTTGGGGACTGCTGCCTTAAGACATCCCCTGTAGCCTCACTCTGGTCATGTGCTGACTGAGGGCAGGAGAGATAGGCTGGTTCCCTGGAATTGGGTTGTTGGTGATTGAAAAATGTGATTCTTGTCATCTTTTATAAACACAGACTCAATCTTATCTGATAGGGTTTAGTTGGCTGGAAAACAGTGAAAAGTTTAACATAGCCTCAGCCTACGGGCAATGAAGAGGGAGCCTCCTCTGCATTCAGCATTGCCTCTTCTCTCCAGGGAAGGATGATGGCTTGGCCTTCTCTGGCATTGGAGGAAGGGAGGGCAATCCATTCAGAGGTAGATTCTAGGGAACCTTGGACCCTGCAGGCATTAAGCTGACCTCCCATAATAACACTCAGCCATATTAAGGGGCTTCTCTCATTTTAAACTCCTACCTTCTGCTTATTTTTTTTTTAAGTTTTATTTATTTATTTATTTACTTACTTACTTACTTACTTACTTACTTACTTACTTACCAATTTCCATGACAGTAGTGCTGAGTGTGTCAAAGATAACAAAGAGCCCAAGGTCAAGATGCCTTCTAAGAGAAATAATCTAAATTGCAGATCTAATTATGTCATTTGTTTTCCTCCATTTTGTTCCTCTTCTTGCGCTTAAGACTATCCAGATACCTTTGAGAGAATGCCTAGTCTCCTTAAAGTACCTATAAACCACCACCTAGCTGCTGCCTCCTTTTCCAGTCACATCTCACTATCACCCCCAACCTTTCTGTTCTAGTCAAATTGAACTTCTTTTCAATGTTGTAGAATATGGCGACTTTCTTTGTCACTCCCAGGCTTCTGGGCAAGTTGTCTGGAACACCCATCCATACCACTTCTCCTGGCCAGTTCTTCCTCTTCATTCATTTTCAATTTAGACATGACTTGGATTTTACATCTTTCTTCTTTCTGTGTATGTTCAACACCTCAACCTGTGTGTCTCTGAGAAAACTTATCAGATGTTTTATGATCAGAAATTGGCTTATTTTTTCCCTCATTAAAACAGTTTAAATAGGGCAAAGGCTGCTGAACCCCTAATTGCTGAATGAAAGAATGACTGAATGGAAACCTGACCAGTCTGGAGCTATCTGGTCTTTTGAGGTGGTGACTACTAACATCTTTACTTCCTAGTAGTGTAGTTCTAATGTGAGGAAGAGGCAAGAGAATTAGAAATGTTAAGCCACAATCAGAGACTGCAATATGCTGATCAGCCCTGCACCCAGGCCAGGAGGACACCTACAGAATAAAGGAAGATTTCTACTGGGATTGCCAACAGTACATTCTTCACATCTGTGAAGGGGAAACAGGAACCACAGAGTCATTCCCTATGGCTGAAACCAAGGGGAACCTGAGGATTAAAGGCTGGGAACTGCCACCAGGGCCTTCACTCTACATATTCTTACCTTTTCATGCTACATACTCTTCCCCTTCCTCGCGTCTGTCCATATTAAAGGAAATGGGAACTAAAGAATGACATATAAACTGAATTCCCTGAGCACTCAGGGTCCCTCTCAGTGCCTTTACTCTGTCTCTTACTCTCTGCCTCTGAGAGAAGACCACACTGTGTCTTTGGAACATTAACCCTTTTCTAATAAACTTTCCTTTTGACTCAAACTTTGGTGTGTGTGTTGAATTCTTTCTACACCTCTTCTTCTCTTGGTACAGGGCTTAGACCACCCCCACAACAACTTGGGGAAATTTGCCCTGTCCTGCATCAGTTCTTAGATTTCACTCCCCTTTTCTCTGCCATTGGGTTATAATCTTTTATCATATACAGAGGAATTGCACCACCGGAGAGAACTCCAGCCTCTTCAAGGGTTATTAGAAGCTCTGAAATTGAGAATTTTTGTTTGGCCTTTCAGCATTTGTGAAAACTAGACACCCTTAGGAAAGAGATTGTTTCTAGCCTCAAAATAATGACTTGTAGATACTTCTCAGGGCAGGCTTATAACAGAACAACTCGCTTGATTTCTTCCTCTCTATTTGATATTTTTCTGCTTCCTATCAACTGGTGAAATCTTCTTTTTAATTTATTTTTTTTTAATGGTGACATTGGTTAATGAAATCCAATAAGTTTCAGCTGTATACTTTAACAGTAAGGCATATATATATTTACATTGTGTTCACCTCCCATAGTTAGATTTCTTTCTGTCACCACATATTTGACATCCTTTACCCCATCTACCTTCCCTCTTCCCCCTCCCAATTGATAAAATCTTTTGGGGGAGAGTGGCCCTTTGGTGTCCCTAAGGCTACCCTGCTTCGAGCTTCTGAGCAGGGTGGCAGTGGGCTGGGAGGATCCCTTAGGGCTGGCTCTGCAGCTCACAGCCCTTCAGCGGGTGTGGGGGTGACACAGTTGTTCCTCTGAGAACGTTTGGAAAATAAAGCATTGTCAACACTCTAGTGAAGACCAAGGTGACAGGCCATTGAGGAAGTTTCAAAGCCAGCCCATGAGGGAGGTAAGGAAGGTAGTCATAGGATGACAGTATTTGAAGCAATCGATCCCCTGAAATCCACAGTGCTAACTTGGCCCCTTAACTTGTTCTTCAAGATCTCAAACTGGCTATGTTTTGTCCCTATGACCCTGCAGGCAGCAGGGTTACCACGTGACTGGTTTTGAACTGAACAGTCTGGTGTTTGAAGTTAATACTGAGTGGAAAAAAGTACCAAACATGTACAGGTTTGTCTGCCTTTTTTCCAATTAATTATAGATTTTATTATGGCATGACGATGTGACCTGAATATACACAACCAGTGTCTTCTAATGCAAATTATAAGCTATGGTAGTAATAATTGTCAGTTTGCTCTCCATCTCTTTTTGGTTTGGTGTATACATTTTTTTATCAAGTGTGCCTGGTATTTATTTTTGGTTGGGAACCATCTGTCATCTCTAACAAGGAAGGTGTAGAAACCCTACAGCAAGTTCTTTCTCATCATACTCACTGACTGTCTGGTAATGGAATGTGATGAATTCCAAATGTTACTATTTGGAGCCAAGCTTTTGTGGAAGTTTGTTAAGAATGCTGGAGTCCTCTATGTATCTTAATTAAATAAAAACAAGGTTAATTATTGGTGAGGAAACAGGAGCTGAATAAAAAAAGTAAAGAATTCTGCTCTCTCTCCTTCAGCGGGGAGAGAAGAACTCTGGGATCTGGAATAAGTGAGGAGTCCTGCCTGGAGGTAGCAAAGACTTTTGGTTGAAAAGCTGAGTAAGATCAGCTGAGGAGAGAGCCCTTTCAAGGCAGGAGAATAGGACAAACTAGGCTTCGAATGAGGAGAGAAGAAAAATTCCCTGAATATGAAAGTGAAAGTGAGGTCTTGCAAGAGAGATGGCGATTCCAGGCTAAACAACAACTCATGGCTAAAATTTAGAAACCTTTAAGGTCAAACTGTTACCAGAGAGTGGGGATCCTCTCCTGGTGTGTTGTCCAGGTTCCTGATGTCTCAAACAAAGAATTGAGCAAGACACCGAAATATAGTAGAAAAGAAAAGTTTTATTAGAAGGGAAAGTACACTTCCAGATGTGGAAGCTGGCCTGAGCAAGAGAAGCATGGCTCAAAAGGCCTGGTAACAAAGCCTTTGGTATTTTTATCCCTATTTGCTATGGGTGGTTACTTTTCTTAGAGGAGTGGGCTTCCTTGATTGACAACCAAGATTGACAGGACTGAGTGATTCCTCATTTTGTGTTCTGGGCATGTTTGTTCCCAGAATTCATTGATATTCATTGATATTAATGAACTTCTGGGCATATGCATTATATTATAATGATGGTATAATGAGGCTCAGGTGAGATGAAAGTCATTGGGGTCTTCATTGAGCAGGTGCAAGTGATTGGCTTAAACTGGTACCTAATTCTCTGCCTACTTGTTTCTTTGTATGAGTTATAAAAAATGCCTTTTGGCATGCTTAATTGTGGGTGGATTAAGGTGGACCCCTTCTACAATAGGATGACCTCAGTGTCTTTGCAGGCAGACTCGAAACGTCCTAACTTTCCTGCCTAAATCTTTTCTAAGAGTCATGAACCCCCTTCTTATTGGCATGGATGTTGAGGAACAGGAGGTCTCTTCTTCCATATCTGCTTCCTGCTGAGAATGACCTTAGTCCCTGCCTAAGGTTTCCTGGAGCTCTTTCTCTTTCGGCCTTAGTCAGGGTGGGGTCTTGGGTTTCCTGCTGAAGTGCCACCTTAGTCCCTAGACAAGGACAAGAAGATACAAATTTATTATTTAAATCATATATCTATTAATTTCTATTATTGATTTGCCTATTAAGTGAGTCAAGAGAAACAGGCTTAGTTAACATATTTCTTAAAGAGTAAAAAAACTCCTTTGGCCTAATGTCCCCTCCCCTCTCAGACTCTAAGGGCCCTGTCTGGCTTAATACCATTTCTGCTAACAATGGGTTGATGACCCTTATCCATAGCCAGAGGATCTGAGTCACCAATTTTGGGACAATTATCAGGATTTGAGGAAGAGGTCCTTTTGTACCTAAGAAAGGAAGAAAACTTAATTAGGTTTACTAAAAAGATTAAGGGTTTTACAAGGGATGTCCCAACTCAAAACCATCTGCCTTCCCCTTCCACCCACATACCTAGGAGGAAACAAGTTTAGAGTTGAAGCAAGCAGCCTGAAGTCACACAGCTAATTAGTAAAGGTCAACAGAAAGCTAACTATATCTCTGTGGGGTTGCAAGTAGGGGTGGATAAGAGGGTGGTTTAAAGGAAGCCTAGAAGAGTGATACTGGGTTTGGTGGAGAATGCCCAGGCAGGTGGAAGGGAAGAAGGGATTTTAGGATGAGAAAATGTGTTGTTTCCTTTCAATGTGCTGGCCTCTGTTAAGTTTTGAGGTTTTCTAGAAAAGATAAAGGCTTTGCATTTGTTTGTTTGCTTTTTGCTGGTGGAAACTTGGAAATTTTGCTTAGTAGGTAAAATTAAGGAACTCTGCAAGGAAGAATAAAATGACTTCTCAAGATGAGATCAGGGTACATTTAGACCTAGGTTTATACAGATTACGGGAACTACATCCCCTACTCTCACAGTGTATCTCAGAAGTGTCATGAGTTGAATGGCGGACTCCCAAAAATTTGTTCATATTCTAATGGTTGGCGCCTGTGAATTTGACCTTATTTGGAAAAATTGTCTTTGCAATTAAGGATCTCAAGATGAGATCATCCTGGATTTAGGGTGGGCCCTAAATCCAATGACAAGTATTCTTACAAGAGAAAGGAGAGAGAGTTGAGACACAGACACATAAGAGAAGGCCACGTGAAGTTAGGAGTAGAGAGTAAAGGGATGCTACCATAAGCCCAGGAGCACTTGGAGCCCTCAGAAGCTGCAAGAGGCAGGGAGGGATTTTCTTCTAGAGCCTTCAGAGGAAGCATGGACCTGCTGACACTTTGATTTGAGACCTCCAGAACTGTGAAAGAATAAATTTCTGTTCTCATAGCCACAAGTTTCTTATAGCAGTTCTAGAAAATCAGTATAGGAGGTGACCTTCTACTTCCTCTGTTTCATCTGAGGCCTTAGATTCTTTCTGTTATCTGTGATTTTTAACACCACCACTTCTTACTTGAGCCACTTTTGATCATCCAGATTTTCTGGAGTAAAGATCCAGCATCTCAAGTGGCAGCAATGAATAGTGGATAAGAGTGCAGGTTCTAAAATCAGATTGTGTAATCTCGGGCAAGTTATTTATTCTTGTGCCTTGTTTTTCTCATATGTAAAATGGGGAGGATACTTAACTTCATAGAGAGTTGGTAAGAAATAAAGACATATATATATATATATATTTAGAATCTCTATCTAGTCCCCTTTGAAGCTCATCTCCATTTTCTATATTCAGTGAGTCTAGACACTGGACAGGCTGTTTCAATAAAACAAACTAACATTCTAAGAGCAAAGGTGCTTATCTCCCTTGTTGAATCTGCTTACAAAGACCACTGGGAGATCTAGTGATTATGCAAAACTGGGTTTATTAAACATGCTGAGAAGGGGGCAGCAGCATCTTGACATAGTCTCAGTAGTGGCTCAAAATGGGAAAGTTACTGGGCTTTTGTGATTCAGTGGTTTTAGGGGAGAAGTTAGTGAGATCTGAGCATGGATTGATCAGAATTTGTAAACCAAGTGAATTGCTGGAATAGTCAGTGGTCTTGCCTCTGGAACTTGAGCTCATATGAAATCACTGTTAAATTATTTTCTCTATGTTCTTATTATTGAGCCTATGAGTCTGTATGAGCTGGTGTGAAATATTTTGATTTAGTTTGTGTTGAAAGACATAGTTTCATACAATTGATCTATTTTGCAGTCATAGTACTGTTTTATAGTTTGTGCTTACAGTTTTATTTCTTTTACTTCTGAGGACAGGAGACTTTGATTTCCAAAGAGCTGCCTCTGCTTTGATTTGGTCCAGGAAGAAATCCTTAATGGAAACAAGAATGAATGTTTGTTCCCATTGGAAGCTTCCCATTCACTGTCTCCTCATGCTCTACCAGAGAAAATTAAATCTGTTTGTTGAATTAGGGATATCCAAGGACCTGGTTTCCATTAGTTATATAATTTCACATAACACAAACACTTCCACCACTCACCACCTCCTCTGGCACGGCCCACCCTCCTTCACCATCACACATTACAACTCCATTCCACTCCCACTACTCACCCCATTACCAGATATCTCACCATCTCAAACAGCACCATTTATTAGGTGAACACCATGTGCCAGAAACTGTGCTATGTGGGTAACTACTATCTTTTTCAATTGCCTCTGCACCTTGTGATATAGATTAGTGGTTATCAATTGGAAAGATATTGATGAATTCTAGCCCAGAAGTACTGAATCAGAAGTTCTTGGATGAAGGCTCAGAAATCTGTATTTTAAAAATATTCTATAGTTGATTTTGATGCATAGGTAACATTGAAGAACCACAGATATAAACAATATTATTTTTGTTTTACAGATGGGCCCAAGGAGAGCAGATTAAGAAATGGTTTCCCTTGTGATCCCAGGGATGGTTCAAGATGAGTTTGGGAAATAATCTTAAAGAATTGACAAAAAAGAATTACTTCTGTTTAACAACCTATTGTTTATCTCAGTTTATAGAAAAGGAAACTGAAGCCCAGAAGGTTAAGTAAATTGTCCAAGATCACACAGTTCACAAGGGTAGAGCCGGGATTCAGAAGCAGATATGCCTGATTCCATGTGCTGTGTTGTTTCTTAAATACTACACTTGTCTCCAGGAAGCTCCTCTCAGGCTGGCTTAGGTGTTTCTTCGTTCTATAGACATATTGCTCATGCTTCTGCTTCTACACCAGTGGAAACATAGCTTGCCAACCAAGAATGACCTCTCTGCTATCCTGCTTTTATGAGCATAGCATCTCGTCTTCATCACCTTCCTTCCTCCTCCAGCAGCTCCTCCCAACACTACTGTCAAGCTTCTGTCCTTGTCCCTGGTTTAAGACTTTAATATTTTTTCTTCTTCTTTATCTCTATACAGCCATCACTTCCTGTCTGTTTCTTTTTTTGCCAATATATTTCGTTCCTCTGTTATTCTACAATTGAACTGCTGTTGTTCCAGGTCTTCATGCTCTTTAAATCTTTGTAAATCTTTGGAACTAGCCTTATTAATACCTCCAGTTTCTTCCCTGTATCATGTATTGTGAGATAAGAGAAAAAATATATATATTTATAAGAGGCAATATATATTGGTCTTTGTCTCTGGTTCCTGACACAGAGCTCCTAAAACCCTTGTAAATTCCTAAGTGATAAGAACATTAGGAGTACCTTTGGCTCTAATGAGATGACTCTGGGTTAATTCCTGGGTGGGGGCTGGTGATCAGAAAGACCAAGCCATAATTAGAAGCTTGGGACTTTTAGTCGCTTCTCCTTCTGGCCCCCTGCAATTCCCTAGAGAAGGGAGAGGGGCTAGAGATGAAGTTAATAATTGGTCATGCCTATGTGATGAAACCTCCATAAAAATCCCTATATTATGAGGTTTGGAGAGCTTTCAGGTTGGTGAAAACATCCAGATCCTGGAAAGTGATGCACCCCCACCCAACTCCACAGGGACATAGGCTCCTGCTCTTGAGACCCTTCCAGACTTCGCCCTGTGAATATCTTTATCTGGTTGTCATCTGTATCTTTTATCATATCCTTTAATAAACTGGTAAGCATAAGTAGCATTTCCCTGAGTTCTGTGAGCTACTCTAGCAAATTAATTATACCCGATGAGGGGATCCTGGGAACCTCTAATTTATAGCTTGTCCATTAGAAGTTCAGATGACAATGGACTTGCAATTGGCAACTGAAGTGGGGGAGTGGAGACATTCTTATGGGACTGAGCCCTTAACCTGTGGAATCTGATGCTATCACCAGGTAGGTAGTGTCAGAATTTAATGAAATTGTAGGACACCCAACTAGTGGCACACAGAATTGTTTGGTGGAAGAAACGTGCCCCCCCTCCACACACACACATCTGGTGTCAGAAATATTGTGAACGTGGTAGTAGTGTGAGTAAAAAAGAAACATAAGAGGAGAACTGTTTTTTTTTCCTACTCAGGAGAAAAGGACTAATGTTTTCCTAATACATCTACCCTGCATTCAATAAAAGCTTTATCTTCCAAAAATAATTTGCTGTCATTTCTGACTCTAAAATCCTATGATGGCCAAACTGCTCATCCAAGGCCTTCCTGAAGGGGGCTTCACTGAGTCTACAGGTTCATAAAAAAGTAATAAATGCTAACAAATGTGTTTTTGTTTAAAAATTACTGCACAAACAAACAGCTAAGCAATTTGATATTTGGATTCTTATTGAAACATCAATAAATTGCTTTCAGCATAATGTCAGTATTGACAAATATCAGAGTGAATTTGTACTTAAACATTTGCTCTAATTTCATGTAACACAAACACTTCTAATATTTATTCAGTTTCCTTTTCTAGAAATTAATTTATTTCTATATAATTGTGATTTTTATAATGTTCCATATCCAGCACTTGAAGGTATCTTTTATATGCATTTTGCTATTTTAAGAAATGGTTGCTTTTTACTTTATAGCCTACTTGAGAAAAGATTTCTAACCTAGCATAATTGTATCCAGTAGTATATAAAATATGGGCATTGATTCTAACGACAAATCTATGATCAGCATTCATATAAAAAATAATCTTTGGCTGTTTCAGGAAGTGTCTAAATACTGAATATATCAATATTCCACTGCTCAATCCTTGCAAATAATTACCTGTTGGATTACACTGACAATTCTCTAACTTCAGATATGATTTTCATCTCTATTGTAATACAGAACTCTAACTTAACAGTTGTGAAATTAGTTTATATGCATGCTACAAAAACCAACGTAGTTTTAAATATTATTTTTGGGTAAAAGGCCATCTGTGCATTGGAGTGACTCTGAGTAATATACAAGCAATTACTTTCACTTACTCTTGCCTCAAATGCTCAGAAAATCTTACCTCTTTGGCTTCTTGGGCTGGATTCCAGCTTGGATCATACATTAGAGCTATCTAGCCACTCTAACACTAGCCAGTATAACGAACCTCATATCTCAGGGGCTTAAAATGTGTCTTGGTGGGGTTGGGTTATGCTGTTGGGCAGCTCACTTCCAAGTAGCCACTCAGGAACCCAGCCAGGCTCCCTCTATTTTTGTGGTTCTTCTAAGCTCTCAAATAGATGCAATATAGATCACTTTCAAGATTAAAAGAAAACCTTCTTAGTAGATTATTATTATTAGATAAAACACAGGAATTTTCTTAATCTGATCAAGGACACTTCTAAAAGACCTATAGCAAACAATATGGTTAATGTTGAGATTGTAGAAGTATTCCCATTAAAGACAGGAATAAGACAAAAACAACTATCACTGATTCTATAGCCAATGCAATAAACCAAGAAAAAGAAATAGGAAGTAAAGGATTAGAAAGAAATATACAAACTTCTTTTTATTTATGGTTGATATAATGGTCTACATCAAAAATCTAAGAGAATTTATGAATTATTAGAGCTAATAAACACTTTAGCATGTTTATTGGATACCAAATCAACATACAGAATCAATAACATTTTTACATGAAACAATAGTCAATCAGAAGCATAATTAGAAAAAGTCTCATTCACAATACCGAAGAAGCTGTAAGATATCTATACCTAAATTTATTAAGTTTTCTGTAAATAAAATATTGTGAGTGGAAGGCTTAATCTCTTTCACTTTTCTTTCCCCTGTTCTCTCTTCTCACCCTTCTCTTCTAGTAGTTTGCATTTACTTCCTCTCAGCTTACTTGGTCCCTGTTCTAGAGCTAGGTCTTACAAATAGTTACTCAGAGTTCTCCCGCATGGGATGGTGGGTTGCCACAGATCCCAGGACCTAATGTGAGATTGTCTCTGGCCTCCTATGTCTCTGAGCTGAGGCTTACAAAGAGATGTACCCTTGGACAGCATTTGTGAATCATAGTTTATAGACTCCTTTTTCCATCTGGAAGGGGAGCAGGGTGGCAAAAACTCTTGGCTCCATTCCCCTGCTTCATGTGAAATGTTTTAAGCTTCTGTATGCCTAAAAGCTGAACTCCCAGCCTCCATTCCCTGTCCTTGGGCTCAGAGCCCAGCAAGCTTAGAATCCATTCAGGCTCACCTTTTTATTTGTGTCCTGTTTCTGATAAATAGAGATGCATATCTCTTATTTGAGCCTTGTTATGCAATTTTTTGTTTTCACTTTCTACTTTGTTGCTATGGAATAGTGGAAATTATTGAGCATGAGCTCACTGCCCATTTTGATCAGAGATATTTCATTTTTCTTGAAGAATAAAGGGAAGGAGAGACTGAGAAAAGATATACTATCCATTTAAATCGATAGCAATTAACATCAATTTATGTAAACATCTGTTTTAAAAATCCTTTTGGGAAACTCCTGTTCTTTCTGTTTCCTCTCCCACTTCTTCTCTTTCTTTCAAGAAAGGGAGATGGAGGGCGTAATTTCTTCCCCTTGGATTTTCCTCTTTCCTCTTGGATTTTCACAAAGAAGACCCCCCAAAATGCTCCCAGGACTAGCCAGGCCCATCCCTTTGTTCCTGATTAACAGTCTCCAGCTTGGGAAACTGATCAGAAATCAAATACTCCCCAGACCCCAGATCAAAGGCATGCCTTGATAAACTCTGCTTTTTTTCTCTTCTGTAGTATTTTTGAATACCTTATATGTGCCAGGCTCAGAGAGCCCAAAGGAAAATTCATGGATAAGAAGTGAAAAATGATGGCGAGTGGTCACTTAGTCCTGAAGAAATGCTTGAGAAAGGAGATTCCCTCTGATTTCTGAACTCCTTTTCCAGCCTTCCCCTTTCCTTTCCCCACATGGCTGCCAGTCTCTGAAACAAGAGGCAATAGCCAGGTCTCTGGTTCAGGAGCGAAGGCCCCTGCTTATTCTTTATTTTACTGTGAGGACCCTGGCTTTGGAAACATCTCTGCTTTGACTCCTAGCCATTATCTGCTGAGGTCACCTGCGGAGGCCAGTGCCGTCATCACAGCCACCAGTCTGAGGGCCTGTCCTGGGGCTCATCCAAGCCCTTGCTCCAGGAGGCAACTGCAGATGGTTCTTCTATATTTAGATCCTGAGATGTGGCCCATGAATGAGCCAGTGACCTGGAAGAGGCAACTCTCCCTCCAGTCTCTGTGTCTGACCCCCTCATTTCCATTCATTGTTCTATCTGAGTTTGCCTCTGTCTAGGGAATGAATTTCCCTCTGATTAGGATGAAACGACCCAGAGTAACTGAGCTGGATCTTGTTTTGGGGACACAGATCCTGATGTCCCAGGTACTTGCCAAGACTGTGGCTACCAAGACTGGTTTTAGGCACAACACCCTGGACTGCTTGTTATATCAGGGGTTTCCAAAAATTTTCACCATACTTTCCTATCAGTAAAACATTTTGCAGTGTTACCCCAGTTTTTGCTTATGTATTTATTCATAATTCTATATGTGTACATTTTACTGATATATGTTATAAAGCTTATATAGAAAATAGGAAATTTATAGGTTAAGATAGTTTTAAAGGTTCAGAAGTTCCCATATTCCTTTTTTGTACCACATAGATTATCTGGCACATCCCACTGTGGAAATCACTGCTCTACACAGTGAAATGAAAAAATATCCTTTAGAGGCATATTTCGAACTGCAATGTTAGCTATTTTTGATTTGAAGAATAATGGAAAGGTTTTTGTTGGTTAAAGTATTTCCTCTTTCCCGATAAGTAGCAATGTCTAAAAATTCTCTTTAATAGAAGTGATAACCTTTGGGTTAAGCATTGCCTTCTTTCTGAGGTCCCTTAAAACACAAATCCTCCTGAAAGAAGTTGGTAGAAGAAGCATGTTATACCTCCAGTCCTTCGGTTGATGCCTAAATCCTTGTTTTCCTCACAGCCTTGGATGTCTGACATAGTGCCTGGCACAAAGGAAGAGCTCACTGAGTCTTTGTTGAATGAATGAGTGTGAAAAGGACACAGAAGAGAAAGACCAAGAGCAAGAAGGAGGAAGGGTACTGGGAGATAGAGTGAAGTTGAGTTTTCTCCTCTTTCTAATTTTGTTTGGGGTGGGAGCAGTCATTCAGCACAGTGTGATTCCTCCCAGGATAGAGCTTCTCTTGCTGCTGAAATTCTGTTTACCAGGCCATTTTACCATTACCAGGACTGCAAGGGAGTTCAGGCCCCTCCAGGTGTGAGAATGGACTTTCTACCACCTAGACATCTGGAAAGAGGTCCCTACCTGCCTTCTCATAAACTTAGCAGAATCGCCATCCCATTTCTCGTCACCTTCACTTTGTGTTTAGAGCAGCCTCAGAGAAGGAGGCTGAGGTCTGTCTCCCCAGACTTGCAAGGTATTTGAGGAATCAATAAGGGATCTACCTCCTTTGGTGTGATCAGGAGATATGTAGGCAATAAAGGAGACTTCTTTTTCCAGAGAAGAGATACTTGGATTCTACTCATCCAGTCAGGCTTGGGCAGGTGTTTCCTTGTTCTTTCTTTCTTTTTGACAACTTCCGCTCAAAACTAAGACAGAGTTTTCACAGACTGAATTAAAATGATAGACTGAGCAAAAGTATCTTTTCCCCTTTACTCTCTCAATACAGCCACCTCATTAGAAATGAAGGAATGTATAATGTGTAAATACATGTACACGTGTGTGTCTATAAACAGCATTAATTTAATTGGAATGCAATGACTATATAGATTTACTTGGCAAAACTTGATATCTTTACAATATTGAACTTCAATGTTCAGGAGAACGGTATGTTGCTATTATCTCCCAAAATATTTGGGTCTTTACTGTCTTTCAGTCTTATTTTACAGTTATTTTGTTTAGTCATTTATCTATGATAGAGTTGGGTTGTTTCCTCTTTTTGGCTATTGTGAACAATGCTGCTGTGAACATAGGTATACAAATAGAAATATAAGTAAAGTCCCTACTTCCAGTACTCAGGTATATACCTAGAAGTGAAATTGTTATCATATGATAATCCTATCTCTAACGTTTTTGTTTTGTTTGTGACACTTTAATATAATGAGATCACCATCAATTTTCCAATCCATTGAATAACCTTTTAAGAGTATATTAATTTTATTTCAAATATTAATTCAATTAATGAGCATTTCAAGTCTCTCTTTCCTGTATCTTTACTTAAGCTTCATATGTGCTTTGTTACACCCCACCAGTTCTTTTTAATTTCTAAAGAGCAAAAGATTCAGAACATAACTGCAGTAAACAGATAAGTGGAGTTCAGCATATCTTGAAACTTCTTCCATGAAGAATGATTATACTAATGGAATAAATCTCAGCAAATATTTAAGACGAGAATGTGTGTGGATATATAATGTCAAAGACAAAGAATATGAATGTTATTTCTGGTGTCATGCATTTTGACTTACATTGAAACTAATAATTTAATATTGTAAATTTCAAACGTAAAAAGATGAACAAGACAGGGAGAAAAGGCAGAAACACAGGAACAGCTGCCACTACTCCCATATTTCCCCTGCTATCCTGACCAGAACTCTTATCTTTAACTTTTGAAGAAATGCCAAAATGTTTCACAGCAGCTGCGCCATTTTACATTCCCATCATGCATAGGCTTCCTTAGCAACGGTGTTTTCTTTTTCTTTTCTTTTCTTTTCTTTTTTTTTTTTTAGTGATAGCCATCCTAATGAGTGTGAAATGGCATCTTATTACGGTTTTGATTTCCTTTACCTAATGACTAGTGATGTGGTGTACTGTATTTTTTAAATTGAATTTTGCTAGTTGGCACACTTGTTTTTCCAAATAAAATTTGGAATTACTTTTCGAATTTCTCAAAAAATTTAGCTAACATTTAAATTAGATTGCATTGATTATATAGATTAATTTCAGGAAAAATAGAGCTCTCCATTTATTCATCATTTTGCTCTTTTAAACAAACTTTAAAAAATTTATGTCCTTAGAAGTATGTGCATTCTTTATTAGCTTATTTTCTAAATATGTTATGGATTTTATTACTACTGCGAATAATATCTTAATTTCTCTTTTCTAGGTAGTTTTTAAAGGTCTGCAGAAATACTACTGATTTATGTAGATTAAGCTTCTATCCAGTCTCCTTACTGAACTGTGGTTAAATCTTACATTTTGTCATTGGATCTATTGGCATTCCTCAGAGATGAGCATACAATTTGCAGATAATAGCAGTTTTATCACTTCTGTTCGGTTCTTACAAAGTCTGATTGTTGTTGCTGTTATTATTATTATAAGTCTTGTGTAGCATTAGCCAGGATACCCCGTAATTGTAATAGTCAACACTCTCTGTCTAATTTCTGATCTTTTCCACTAAGTATGATTTTCTGTACATTTTGGATATAGATCTTTTATTAAAATAAGGAAGCTCCTTTTTATTCTTATTTTTTTCTGAAGGTTTTTATCAGAAATATATGTGGAATTTTTATCAAATCTTTAAAAAAATCTATTTAGAAATCATTTGATTTTTGTCCTTTGGTCTAGTGTGTAAATTATATTCAAAGGCTTTTGTCATCAAATGTCTTCACATTATTGAGATGAACCTTACTTAATCATGACCTGTTCCTTTTTTTCTATCATTAAATTTGCATGGCTTATGTTTTATTTAAGACTTTGGGATCCATAAGTGAAAAAGAGATGTTCTTTTATCTCTTCTATACTTAATAGGGTTTGGAATTCATCTAATACTAATTTATTAGAATGATTTGGTTAGCTTTTACTCTTTACTTTCTGAAGAAATCGTACTAGATGGAAGTACCTTGTTTTTTGAAATATCACCTGTAAAAACAATTGGTCTAAGGCCTGTTTCCTTTCTTAGAAATAAGACTGTGTGTCCTGTTTTGCTGTTGTTAATGGCTTTGGTTTCTTTATTTGTTCTTGATTTGTTCACAATTTCTAATTACCCTTGGGCTGGTTTTATATTTTATATTTTTCTATATATTTTAAATATTTTAATAAAATCTTCATATATTTTACCTTGGTTTTATTTTATTAGTGAATAACTTTTCATAATATTCTTTTGTGACTTCTTTAATCTCCTTATGTCTTTATTTTTTTTAAATTTGGAATTTTGTACATCTGCATCTTTTTCCCCCTTGGTCTGATGGAGGTTAATACATCTCAACTGTCTTTTCAAAGGTCCAGCTTTTGGTTGGTTATTTTGATCTATTTTGTAGTTGCTGTTACTTGTAGTCATTCTTTAAACTCGAGTTAAAATTTTAGCTCATTTGTTTTTAATTGTTATTTTTTTCTGACGAATGTGTTCAGAGTTATAAATTTTATTGTTAAGGCTCCTTTAACTGTGTTTCTTAAATTCTGCATGAATTTTTCTTGTTATCATTCAATTCCAAGTTTTTTATAATTTCCTCTATATTTTCTTACTAACCCAAGGATTATTTAGTATTATGCCCTTTTTTTCCTGATGTACAAGGCTTTAAAAGCTATTTTATCAGTAATTTACCATTTTAATTTATTGTGTTAAGATAATAATATGTATAGTGTTGGTTTTGGTTGACTGTAATGAGGTTTTCTTTGTGAGCTGGTAGATAAATGGTACATTGTTTAAAAGTTCTGTGTGCTCAAAAAATGTGCTTTCTTCAGTTATTGGCTGATGTTGTAAAATTCTTCCCACTTCTCCTATAATTATTTCAAGTTTATAAATCATGTCATTTGAATATTCTCCATCATTGCTTATTATTTGTCTGCTTGTTCTCTCAGGTGGTTGCAAAAAGGTTTTTAATTAAATTTTTAATGTATTTCTCTCTGTATTTATGCCATTGTATTTTATATCTTGAAGCTATGTTTTTAAGGATATATATATATATGTGCATAATTATTATATCTTTCTGATTTTGTTTTCCTTGAAGACACATCCTGCTTTATGATTTTTTGTCTGGAATTCATTTTTGTTTGTTATTAAATTTATGCCTAGTTTTATTTGGCTCAAAATTGCCTCATAATTTTTTCTATCCTTTTAATTTTTACTTTTTGGTCACCTTTTGTTTGAAAAAATATTCCTTTTAGAAAACTTATTGCTGAATATTGCATTAAAAAAAAAAGAAATCCATCTGTGAGTCTCTGTCTTTTAATTGGTGTTTAATCCACTGTAGACTGTATTAGTTTCTTAGAACTTCCTTAACAAAGTACCACAAATGATTGGCTTAAAACAACAAAAATATATTGTTTCACAGTTCTGGTGGCTGGAAGCCTAAAACTGAGGTATGGGCAGGTCTATGTTCCTTCTGAATCCTGTAGGAGAATCCTTTCTGGTCCCTTCCTGGCTTCTAGAGTCAAGATAACTAAATATTAAATCAAGCTATGTTCAGAGACTGCAATGTGCTGATCAGCCCTACAGCCAGACCACTAGGAAACCTGCAGAACAAAGGAAGATTCCTGCTGGGATCACTAACAAATCATTTCCCTGCACTGTGACAAGAAAACAGAGTCTTTAAATAATGCCCTACACAAAATAAAATCATTCATTTTCTACAGCTAAAACCATGAGGAACCTAAGGATCAAAGTCTGGGAATTGCCTTTTACACTACATATTTTTGCCTTTTTACACTATATGCTCTTATCCTTTCATACTGTATGTCCGTCCATACCATCCAAGGAAAATGGGTGAACAAAATCTTTAAACTGTAATGCATAGAAGCTAAAGAACGATATATAAACTGAATTTTTTAAACACTCGGTGTCCTTCTCAGTGTCTTTTCTAAGTCCCCCCTCACTGTCTTTTCTCTCCACCCTTCTCAGTGTCTTTTTCTCAGTCCCTCTCACTTTCATGGTCACTGTCTCCATCTCTGTCTCTCTGTCTGTCCCTCTGAGTCTCTCTTAAGCTCTCTCACTCTCTGCCTCTGAAAGGAGATCACACTCTCTCTATGGACCATTACCCCTTCTCTAATAAACTTTCCTTTTGACTCTAACATTGGTGTGTGTTTGAATTCTTTCTTATACTTGAAAACCCTGTCTATCGGTGTAGGCTCACTCGGGAAATGTGCCCTGTCCTACGTCAGTTTTCTGGCAATCTTCGACATTTCTTGACTTGGCAGTTGGGTAGTTATAATCTCTGCCTTTGTTGTCATGTGACCTTCTCCCTGTGTGTCTCTCAGTCTTCACATGGCTGTCTTTTCATAAGGACACCAGTTATATTGGATTAGAGTCCCACCCTACTTCAGTATGACCTCATCTTAATTTAGCTAATTGCATCTGCAATGAACCTATTTCCAAACAAGCTTGCATTCTGAGGTACTGGGCTTTAGAGTTTTAATATATCATGTTTTGGTGTGGGGGACACAATTCTATCCATAACATAAATTATGTGATTAATTTTTATGTCAATATTTATTTTTAGTTATCTTATTTCTAACTTTACTTACTATATTTTATTTTTCTCTCCTTCCTTTATTTCTTTTTTGTCTTTCATTGCATAGCATTTTCTGCTGGTTTAAAAATCCCAAATTCTATTTTTATGCTCCTAGTAGTTATATTTAACTTATTAAAAATCATATTTATGTTTATTTTTCTCATCAATTTCCCATTAATATTTATTCTCTATAACAAAATAAGTATGCTTTCACCTTCCACTAGTCTCACTTTGAAGCAACTAGTTTTTCATCCATTGTTCACTATTTATGTTGGTTTGCCAAAAGTTTTAGTTTCAAGTGGTTATGAATATTTTGATTTTTTTCTCTTTTAATCTATCTCTCCTTCTCTTTCTCTTCTCTTTTTTTACTTTTTCATACTAGTATTAATTTTCCCAAGTTCTTTATCCACCATTTCATTTTTATTTCATAGCAGTCTCAATGGATTTTTTTCTCCTGTAACTAGAGTGCATTCCCTAAGAGTGTTTTCAAAAAGAGTTTTTTGTTTTAACTTCCTTGGGCCTTTTATGCCCGAGATTATTTTTCTGGCATATTTAAATCTTTGTTTTTGTTGAATATAATTTCTTGGTTTGAAGTTTGTTAACACTTTAAAAATATCATGTATCTGTCTTTTAGTATCTACTGTAACTGTTGAACAGAAATTGGATGTTTATCAGATTCTTATTCCTTCATGGGTTATCATATTTTCTTTAATAGCTTTTAGAGTTTTGCCTTTGTCTTCATGTTTTGAAATGTGCTTATATAATATGTCTAGGTAGGGGTTTTAGTGTGTCTATCTTATTAGGCACTCCGTGAGCCCTTTCAGTCTGAGGTCTTTCATCTTTCTCTAATCCTGAAAAATTCTTGGTTATTTTTTCCTTCAGCGCTTTCCTTTTTTTTTTCCTTGAAGATTTCCTATTATATAGACAATGATACCTGTATTTTTTATTTTCTATAGCTTCTAATTCTGTTATATGTTCCAACTTTTTATTCATTGCCAGCATCTTCTGGGAGAATCCCTTACCTGACCTGACCATCCAGTCCACTCATCTCTGTTCCAGTGGAATCCTTTTTTATTATTTATGTCATTTATTGACTTCTTTATTTCAGTTGTTAAGATGTTCATATCCAGTATTTCTATTTAATTCTTTTTTTATGACTGCATTTTCTTGCTTCATCTTATCACTATCCTTCTTTTCTTTATTATGCTTATTTTAAATTATTAATCTGTTTGTTTTACTAGTTCTAATTTATTTTGTATTGGTTGTACAGTTTGCTCTCTTTCTTTGCAGTGGTGATGCTTCTCAGGTGCCTGGTAGTTTTTGCCTGTGAGTTCATTTTCCCCTGGCAGTATTAGTTACCTTGTACTGTTACTAGGGAAGAGACCAAGACCTAGCTCTCAGCAGTGAGATGCTCCTTTTGAGTTAAGAAGGGAGCGGGTCAGTGAGAGGCACACACCACCTGGGCTAGCACTTTCCCTTTTTCAATCTCTCACCAGGGACCCTTCTTATTGGGAGTAGGACAGATTCTCAAGCACTCCTGTTTTTTGAGGACTGTATCTCCTGATTTGTAATTGGGGAAGAGGGAACTCTCAAGGCACCTGCTGTTTCCTGCTCTTTACCTCATTCAGGCTCCTTCTTCCTTGCCATTTTTCTCACTCATTCTGTGGTATCCTCTGGAGCTGCTGTTTTTCTTTCCCGTAGGGGCTGGGAGGGGCCATGACGCACCCTGGGCAGTGTGGTGAAAGCAGAGAGAGCACCGTTCAACAGTGGTGCCAACAGTGGCGTCTGACCCTTTTCTGCTCTGGGCTGCTCTTTCCTCCCTAGGCTTCCTCACAAAAGAGGAAAACTGCCACTTCTTCAAACCACTACTTTTCCATTTACTTCTGAGGTATTCCCAGAGTAGAATAGAAGAGGAAACCCACAGCCCTTTTTTAGCTCCACACCTCTGCTAACGGTGATCCCTTTTACTTCTGAGCTTTCTGTTTCCCACCCCCAACCCACCTCCAGGGGAACATTTGTATCTTATTGTTGCCTCTTCAGTCAACAAGGCTGTATCACTGTACCTTCCTTTGCTAAATTAGTTAATGCTTCTTCATCTACTTTCCATTTTCAATAATGTTCTAAACTTTCCAGTCTGCTGTTGACTCCTCTCCAGTTTACATTACTCAGATATGTTTATACTACTTTCCTTCTGCTTCAGTTTCATATTTGTAGGATTTCAGGAAGTAGAGAAACAGAAGCATTTGGTCAACATGTCATGTTTAAACAGAAGTCCTCCAACAGAAAATATTTAGAGAACTAAACAAATTGATTCTTAAGTTCATCTGGAAGAAAAAAATATGGAAGAATTGTAAAAAAAAATTTTGAAACAAGAAAGGACTTGATATATTACCACATACTATATAGAGTTATAGAAAATAAAACGCTATAGTATTGGCACAAGAAAAATATCTTATTATAATAGAATATAAATCTGAGAAGATGCATATATGTATTTAGTTCATGAATAGGAATAAGCATTTCACATTAGTAGGGAAAGGATGAACTATTCAATATCTGTTTCTGGGACAACTAGATGTTGGTCTGTTTAAAAATAAAATTAATGTGGATCCTATTATGGGTTGAATTGTGTCTCCCCAAAGATATGTTGAAGGCTTAATCCCTGGTACCTGTGAATGTGACTGTATGGTTAATTTTATGTGTCAACTTGGTTATGCTATGGTGCCCAAGTTGTTGGTCTAGATGTTGCTCTGAAGGTATTTTATAGATGTGGTTAACATTTACAATAAGTTGACTTTAAGTAAAGCAGATTAGCCTCTGTAATGTGGGTGAGTCTCATTCAATCACTTGAAGGCCTAAAAAGCAAACACAGGTTTTATGAAGAAGGAATCCTGCCACACTCTCCAGACTGCTGGCCTGCCCTGTGAATTTTAAACTTGCAATATCAATTTGCAAGTTGATTACAATATCAACTCTTACCTGAATTTCCAAACTGCCAGCCTGCTGCTTTACAGATTTTGGACTTGCCAGCCCCCACACTTTCTAAATAAGTTTACATTTTTTAACCTTAAGTGATCTGTAAACTTTCAAGTAATCATGAGCCAGTTCTTTAAAATAAATATCTCTCATATATTTATATATATATATCATAATATAATATATAAATAATATATAAATTACATATATAATTGATTCTGTTTCTCTGGATGACCCCAACTGATACAGCGACTTATTTGAAAATAGAGTGTTTACAGATGTAACCAAGTTAAGATGAGGTCATTAAGATGGGCCCTAATCCAATATGTATGCCTGTTGTCCTCATAAAAGAGGAAAACTGCCACTTGAACTACCAGAGTTACACATGTGACAACAGAGGCAGAGAATAGAGTGACACAGGTGCAAGCCAAGGAATGCCAAAGATTGCTAGCCACCACCATTTCTGGAAGAAGCAAGGAAGGATTCTACCCAGAGTTTCAGAGGGACTGTCACCCTGCTGACACCTGAATTTCAGACTTGTATCTTCCAGAGCTGTGAGAAAATAAATTTTTTTTTAATTTAATGCCACCCAGTTTGTGCTGCAGCGGTCCTAGGAAACTAACACATCTCTTTATCCAATGACACACATAAAAATTCATTCCAGAGAAATTAAACAAATAAGTATAAAAATCTATGAAATTATTTAAATAACAAAGAGTAATATCTAAAATGTAGCTAGCTTACTAAAATCTAGATGGTGCTAAGTGCTTTACTCGGCAGGTTTTATTATTTTCTCTGTTTTACATATGAGTGAGCAGGTATGGAGCCAGCAAGAGGCAGAGTCAAGATTTGAACTCACAAAGTCTGAATCCAGGGTCTA
>CM053510.1:68163698-68358546 GCA_028627145.1 Eidolon dupreanum | reverse complement strand
ACATGAAGTTACCTAGAACGTTGGGCTCCCAGCTTGCTGAGCTCTGCAGCTCTCTGTGAGACTGGCTGCTGCTGTCAAAAAGAATAGAGCCATCATTCTGCAGGAGAGTTTATATGATAATAGGGTTTTTGCCTCCCAGTAATTGGAATGGTGCTAATTTAGTGACTCATGAGCTGCACAGAAGAAAAAAACCTACCCTGGAAGTGAAATTGCATCGTGTTTTCTGAGCACCTCATGTCTTTATTTAGGTGGGGCAGGCAGCTTGAGGCTTAGTTGTGGGTTGTCCTGGCAACCCTGACGGATGACCACATACCCCTGACTCCCCTCAGGCAGTCCAGAGGTACAGAAAGCAGGCAGAGATAAACACCAGCCACAGGTGTGAGCCAGCAGAGCCAGCCGAGGCCACTGGAAAGGGGAGCTGGCATGCAAATAGGTTTGCAAAAGAGTCATTTCTAAATTAGTGTCAGAACATCCCAAAGTTGGGCGAATGCGCAATTGTAAGTGCACATGTGTGCGTTTGAGTTTGGATGTATGTGCACATGTGTGTTAGTTGACCGTGTGGGCCTGTAGTAAGAATGCAAGCAAGCGTGTGTATTGGGGGGAGTGTGTGCCTATATGCGCCCTGACCAGAATGCTATAGCTCTTCCTTAGGGTTGGGCTCTAATTATTTCTGCTTTCTTCACCCACAGCATATCCTTTGAGCTTTTAGGGTCCTGAGCTGAATCCTGAGATCTGGCCCTCTGTGTTTGGGGCAGAGGGCTGAGCTGGGTCTTGCTATGTGGGAGCAGTTGGAGTTACAGTTGGCCCCCTTTGGAGAAATGCAGCTTCTTCGTCCACCCCTATAAGGGCAGACAGCGAGACTCTGACCCAACAGGGAGGGCACCTGGCTGGGCTGGCCCCATACCTGGACCTCCTCCCCAGGGGCTCCTCCATAACCCCGTTTTGCAGCCCTTCTGTGCTCCCTTTGCCTGGTGACATCTCCCTCCTATTTCTGACTCCTGTCCTCTTCCTAGGAGATGTTGCCCCCTGTGGAGCCCCAACCTTGGTGCACCTTCACGACCTATGGAGCCCTGAAGGGCAGAGATTCCTTTCAGCTAAGGTTCTCCTAGGCCTCTTTCTCTCCAGCCTTCTCCCAGCTGTTCCCAGCCTGAGTCACAGTCCCCTGAGATTCTCTTCTCCTCCCCCTCACACTCCTTTCATTAACTTCAATGAAGCTAATAATCCTGTTGGCAATTCCATTGTCTCCTCTTAATTCCAATTTCCTTTTGTCTCAGGAGGCAAATCAACAGAGTGAAATGGTGAGATGGCAGGCACAGCCTCCCATGGATTAATTAGGGGAACATTAACAAGGTGATACAAACACGCCTTCAGCTTCAGGGTGCTGCTTCTGCCTCCCCTCTCCCTTTATTTCCCCCCTTCTTTACTTCCTTAGATCCAGCCAGATCTGGAAGAATGTTCCAGGGTTAGAACCTACTAGTTGTCCCACCTCCACTTGCTCCCTCACCCCCTCATCAAATCAGTCACCAAGTCACAGAGATTTACCTCCTGAATATGCCTTAAATTCTTCCACAGTTCTTCCCTTTCTGAGGCCACTGCCTCAGTCCATGAGCTCACACCCAGGTGATGGTGACAGCTTCCTAACTGGCCTGTCAAGTCCTTTCTCCACCTTACAGCTAAATTGCAGGACACGCTGCTCCTTCTGGCTACCTGTCCTGAGTGAGCACCACACAGCTGTCCCTTGCACATCCTCCTTGTCACCTGTTGAGCTCCTGCTTGCCCTCCAGTTTCTTGGACATCCTTTCCTCCAGAAAGTCTATGACCTGCAGGACAGGCTGGGCAAGCCTTCTGTGGGTTCCCACAGCAGTGTGGGCTGATCCCTAACATCCCATTGACTGGGCTAGATTACAGCTTCCTATGGCTTCTCTGGTTTCCCACCAGCCTGTATTCCAGGAGAATGAAGGCTTTTGGAATGGAGGTACAGAGGATGGAGGGAAGGGGATGACAATGATGAACTGGGACATAAGCACAAGTGTTGGATAGGTTTTTCTTTTTTAATTATTAATAGGCTTTTTATTATTGCTCATGAAGCTGGATTGAAGGGAGTGACTTGGCCCAAAGACAAAAATGAGCTCTCTACTCCTTCCTTCTTGGGTTGAGTCTGCCCTCCCGTCACAGTAGCACAGCAGGACAACTGCGGGACAGTCAGCCTCAGAGATCTTACTGAGAGAGGAAGGAAGTGTGTGCCTGAACTGTATCAGGTAACTCCAGATGGACCCGGGGCATCACAGATCTGCTGTACTGTTTTCCCAGTCTTAATCAGATAGTCACTGCAACTTCTGAGGATGGAATAAGTGAGAAGTGGTGGAGAGCAAGTAATGTTAAAAGATAAACTGAGGCATAATAAATCTTTGAGTTTATCTGAGGAAAATTCGATTAGAATTGGGTAGTACTCAGTGAGGAGTGGTTAGGAGTGCTCCACTAGCAGGAGCTTTGGGCAGGACTTTTATAGAGAAGAGATGGAAGCAAAGCAAGGAAATTATTTGATTGGCTATAGCTCAGGTGGTTGCATTATTTAGGAAAGCCCAGTTGGCTGTTTGTGACTGGTTGTCCTTAAGTTTCAATTTCTTAACCTTGAGGCTATAGAGGCTTAGGTTTTGGCTTGCTCAGTAGGCTACCAAGACTCTAAAGCCGCTTCACTCTAATAGCCTCCTGTTTAATTAATTCAACACCAATACTTATAAGCACATATAAGTTCCTCTTTTATGGGCTGGCAGGAGTGTGGTGTGGGAAGAGTAAAGGATATCTCCTTATATGAACCATCTCTAGTTTGTATCAAATCCCAGCACTCACCCCAGAGCCAAGCACATCGCATATGATGGATAAAACTATGTCAGGTGTAGGAAATGTCTTACATTTACTGGCTTCATCAAACCTTAGAGCTGGAAAGAATTTTAACAATGAGGAAACTGAGTCCTGAGAGCCAAGGTGACTGACCCAAGGTCACAGAGATAATCAGTGTCACCTTCAACCTTCTTACTCCAGGATCCCATTTCCTGGTCTAGCCCCAGTTGAGGACTGAGGTCACTTGGTGGGAATGCTGTACAATAGAGGGAGCTTGGACTGAAGTAAGACATGAACAGTATCCCAAGCTGTCCATTCCCTGTTGGAATCACATGCATGGGATGGTGTGGAGTTTGAGATGGAGGTAGGTCAGGACCAAAGGAGAATTGAAGCCAGAGCTGCAGGGAGAGTGGCTGTTTAGACTGGAGAGAAAGTGCATTTTTCTGAAGGCCCTTTTGGTGGGAGAAGAACCGGACTTGTGCTGGATATTCTCAGGGGCTGGAGCTTAGACCAGCCAGGAACATATTTTGTTAAGTGCACTAAATTCTACAGCTCTTCACAGGCACTGGGCTCTGTGTACAATGATTAATTGGTCCCCGTTGTTGAGGGGCATTCGGTATAGTTGAGTCACAAGCAATACTGTGTCAGAAACGCCCAGTGCTGGTATTCACTATGGGGCAGTAGAGAACGGGAAGAGAGCTCTCAGACTCAGCCCTGGGCCAGGTGAAGGGTGGGGTGGTCAGAGAAATTTCAAGGAGGTGTTTTGGTTCAATAGAAGAATTTTCTAGCAAGTAGTGCTAACCAAAAGGGAAATGGCTGTCTGGAAGGATGGGGGCAACCAGGAGGCAGACCTCCTCTACACTCCACTCAGACTCCTGCACAGGGATGTTTACGGCAGCTTTATGCATAATTGCCAAAACTTGGAAGCAACCAAGATGTCCTTCAGTAGGCGAATAGATAAACCAACTGTGGTGCATTTAGACAATGGAATATTATTCAGCGCTAAAAAATATGAGCTTTCAACAATGAAAAGACATGGAGAATCTCAAATGTATTTTAATAAGTGCAAGAAGCCAATCTAAAAAGACTATATACTGTGTGATTACAACTATATGATATTCTGAAAAAAGCAAAACTATGGAGACAGTAAACAGATCAATGATTGCCAGGAGTTGGGACAAGGAGGGATGAAAAGGTGGAGCACAGAAGATTTTTAGGGCAAACTACTCAATATGATACTGTAATTGTGGATGCATATCATATGCACTTGTACAAACCCATAGAATGCACAATACCCAAAGTGAACCCTGATGTAATCTATGGACTTTGAGTGATAATGCTATGTCAGTGTAGGTTCATCCTTGGTAACTAATGTACCTCTCTGGTGGGAGATGTTGATAATGGAGGAGGCTATGCATGAATGGGGACAGGAGGTATGTGAAAAATCTCTGAACCTTCCCCTCAATTTTGCTGTGAACCTAAAACTGCTCTGAAAAATAAAGTCTTTAAGAAAATGGTCTCAAATTCTTAGGCAATCCTTCCACTGAGAGATGGAGTCTAAATTCCCTCCCCTTGAATCTATGTGGATTGTGACTGCTTTGGTCCATAGAGTACTGGGGAGGTGATGCTATGGGGCTTCTGAGACTAGGTCTTAGAAGGGCATGCAGCTTCCTCCTGGTCTCTTGGAATATTTCCTCTTTTGATGTTCCTTTTTGGAACCCAGCTAATATGCTGTGGGAAGCCTAAGCCAGAGGGAGAACCCTCATGTAGTCACCCAGTCAGTAGTCCCAGCTGAGCCCAGCCTTCAAGTCGTCCCAGTTCAGGTATCAGACACAAGAGTGAAGAAGCCTCCAGATGATTCAGCCCCAAGCTGTTCATGTCACCCTAGCTATTTGAGTTTCTCAAATAAGGCCAGACATCATAGAGGAGATAATCCATTCCTGCTGTTTCTTGTCCAAATCCCTGACCCAGAGTCTCTGAGCATATTAAAATAATTTTTGTTTTATGCCACTTAGTTTGGAGTGGTTTGTTTCACAGCAGCAGATAACTGGGACATCGTGCCAGACCAAAAGGTTATGGGAACTCGCTTTCTCGGATTCCCAGTAAAGTTTCTCCTCATTTGTAGGCAAGGTGCGGGCTGCTGAGGAGCAGGCACAGATTGATCCATGGGATTGATCGTCAGGCCTGAATGTGGTGGCCTGGCCATTTACTTTTCATTCCTGTCAATCACTTGGCTAAAAGGAGAAGTAAATGGTGCCATTAATCAACCTTTATCCTCCTACCTCCATCCTTTTATCTGAAGGGGGCTGCTCACAGAGTTTAGCCATGAGCCACGCGGGGAGGGCCCTGGCCCACGGCATAATCAATATCTGCCTCAGAGCCAGCTTTTAAGGGCTGTTAGTGTGTCATTTACAAAATGACTGTATTGACCACAGGAGAAATTAATACCAAATGATGAATGTCCACTTTGACAGGCAGCTCTTGCTGGGGCCCAGCAGGGCTACCGCCCCTCCTGTGTGGACATGGATTTGGTGTGAGGGGGTATGGGGAAGGGTCAGAACACAATAGTCTGGGACTGAATGAGGGAGATGCCAAAAAGGGGTGTGTGTGTGTGTGTGTGTGTGTGTGTGTGTGTGTGTGCGCGCGCACACACACATATATGAGAGAGAGAGAGAGAGTTTGGAGAGGGCTCTGACCTATTCGGTCACCCACTTCTAAGTCCTGAGTGGGTATCAGATAAGGCTGTGAAATATGGACAAGGTCAGGGATGCTTTGGGGTGCTTCTTTTTTCATTTATATATTTTCATGGGGCCTAGGGATGATGGAGCTACTTCCTTTCCAGTTTCTTTCCCTAATGGCTTCCTTTAGGAGCTGTATAAGAAGAAAACGGCCAGTTCTGACCATGATCCCCAAGGAATGAAGAAGAAGAAAAATACTGACCCAAGTGGGGCAAGAGTAGAATCTGAGTAACCAATTAGGTCACCAATTAGGTTGTGGCTGCATTACACATTTTTTAAATAAAATTTTTGTACAAATGATAGCATGTTGCAATGCTGTTCTGCTCCATGTTTCCCCCTCCTCCCCACCCCCCACCCCCGAATTTACAGTATGTCTTTATACTGTTCAATATTGGCACATAGAGAAGTCCCTTTTTTAATGAGTGTTTATAAAATTTTATTTTATGGATACACTATGATTCAATCAGCTTCCTATTGATGGCTATTTAAACAAGTATTTCTCAAACTTTACAGTGCGTATAAATCATTTGGTGATCTTGTTGAAAGGTAGGTTCTGATTCAGTAAGTCTATGGTGGGGCCTGAGATTCTGAATTTTTGACAAGCTCCTGGGTGATGCTTCTGGTCCATTGACCATCTTTCGAGTAAGAGAGGATTCAGACCATTTTTGATATTTTACCATTATGAACAATGCTGTAATAAATATTTTTGTAGGCACCTTTCACATGTTTGATTCTCTCAGTAGGTTAAATTCATAGAAATAGAATTGCTGGAGTGAAAAATGTATGTGCCCTGTTAATCTGATAGATTTTGCAAACTGCCCTTCCTAGAATGTCCATCCCGCCAGCACTGAATATACAGAGCTTGTCCCCACACCCTCACCACTAAGAAGTATTATTAAACAAATGTGCTTCCATTTCTCCTTAACATTTTTAGCTTTTATTTTATGAATTTAGATGTTATATTGCTGGTGAACAGATATTCAGGGCTTTTAGATCTTTGTGGTGAATTGTACCCTCTCTATAGAGCACATATTTTTGTTCTGTTTAACCCTTTTGCCTCTATTAACGACTTTAAATCTGCATTTACCTGATGTGCCTTGCCCAAGTTTTCCTTTACAGCCCTGTATATTTTTATTTAAGATTTTTTAAACTTAATTCATCAATTAGTTCACTTGTGTATGCATGTTTAAAGTCATACATTATATAAAATCTTAATTTAGACGTGCAGTTTCCTCCACCCTCATTATTTCATGAAATCATTTTGTTCAAACTCTTCGCATGCTTTTTCAAGATTATGGTTTTCTTCTCCATTATTAGAGATAATGTTCTGAGTCATTTATCCCAATTTTCCCGAGTACATCATCTTCACCTCCTTATAAAAGTTGAGATGCCACAAGTTTTGTGTCCCGAGTGCTAATGTCACTGCAAAAGTTCCCCCAAGCTATGAAACCTTCTCCTTAAACATTCAATTGTTTTATCTGTTTGTCCTGTAGCTATCTATGAAGCTCTTCAATAGAGCTACTTATAGTGTTTTCCCCTGTTCATCAAATTTGTTTTTTATGAGTAACACATTAAAATAGATATAAATGGCAAGTGTTCTGTGAGGCTTACATTTTAAAATATTAAAAAAAAAATTCCTCAGTCCTTTCCATCCACAGCTTCTGCAGCCAGACAAGGCAACCACTTTGAAATCTTTTAGCTTTTCTTACATTTTCTCTAAATTTCTAAATAACACGCTCAATGCTATATTTTAACATTTTAAAGTTTTAGATACTATCTGTTGACTTCCTACAATGGAAAAGGTGGATTGAGCTCTTTTACCCTACTCTTCACCATTTCCTCTCTCAGTTCTCCTAATGTAGTTATATCACAGTTTTTAAGACTAAATAAAAATTCAATGTTTGTGTTATTGTGATTCAATAAATGTTATTTAGAATTGAGACTTGTGGTGAATCATAGGTAAATTGCCTTTCTGCACAAACTTTTGTTTTTTCTACAGTTACAACTGACTTTCTTTTTCTTTTTTATTTGCTATGCTTTTTCTGTATTTATCATTAATTTATCCCCAACTCTCTGAGAGAAGCACACTTTTTGTCTCAGTTTGTTCAAAACTCCAGTTAGAGATCCTCCTGGGGGCTCCTTGCTTCTTGCTAAATCCAGATGGGTCACCCTCTTAGCCTGCTGCCCAGAAGGTTGTCTGGGCACTCCTGTCACCATCCCTGGGGGAACTTCTTTGCTCTCTGCTGTGTCAGATCCCCTGTCTTCTGTTTTCTCTTTGCTTACTCTCATTTGGTGGAGCCATGTTCCCATAGCTTTCAGAGAAAAAGGTCATGGAGGATCAAACTTTGGAGTATTTTTGTCTCTGAAAATGGTTTTATTCTATCTCCGTGGCTGACTGATAGTTTGGCTGAGGTAGAATCCTAGGTCTGATAATTTTCCTTTAGAATTTGAAGACACATTGTCTCCAGCTTCTAGTATTGCTGAGAAATTGTTCTGATAATGGATCCTTTGGATGTGACCCCAGCTTCCCTGTCTCCCTTCCTGCCAGTGCCTCGCCTGTATGGATGTCTCTAGATCACCTCTTTATATCTAATATTTTGAGATTTTAGAACAATGTGCTTGGGTATCCATTTTTTTGAATTGTCCTGGGGCTCTTAATAACAGGACCCTTCAATGTGGAAACACCTCCTTCCAGTCTAAGAAATTAACTTGCCCAATATTGTATTTTCAAACGGGTTGCTTCTTTTTTTTTTCTCTCTCTTCTCCCTTTACAAAACTCATGTTATTATTAGACATGTAACCTTCAGGACAAATCCTCTAAGTTTTCTCTTTTCATTCTCTTTGTCTTTTTAGTCTTCTTTCTAAGAGATGTTCTTATATTTAGCTTCTAATCCTTCTATTGATTTTTTAGCTTGTGTGTGTGTGTGTGTGTGTGTGTGTGTGTGTGTGTGTGTATAGTTTCCTGAATCTCCACCCAACCTCCAACCATGCACACATACTTTTTTTTTTTTTTGCATTCTGTTCTAATTTCCAAATATTTTAATAGCTTCTTTCTTTCTTTCTTTTTTTTTAAATCTCTCTGGGGATAGTAACTATATATTTGAGAGGTTTTCTCTGTTTCCTACCTTGATTCTTTTTTTTTTTAAAGTTGTTTTTCTATTTGGTTGGTGTATGTGTTTTATATTATAAACTCTTAAATCTGTTGATATTTGGCTAGTTGTTGATGTTTAGGAGTGAAGCATTACAATATGGACTGAAAATTTTGGTACATGGCCAGATTTTCCAGTGATGGGTTTCATGGGGTGGGGTGGGGGGGCGGGGCGGGTGTTGGTTGGTTACCAGGCAGGGATCAGTTTGTTTCATTGAAGGCTCCACATCCTCCTGCTATGATGTTATCTTTTCTCTCGATCAGTTTCCACAGACAGGAATCTGCTTACCTTCTGCCCTGGGTGATTGGGTAGTGGTGCAGAGATATATCAAGATGCTGGCTTCTGGGAAGGTGGGCTGGTGAAGGGGGATCTCACCACCTGACATGAAGATCTTCAATTGATGCCCTTGTTTACAATACAGCATGCCCACATTTAGAGTCCATCTGGGCCTTCCTCTCCAGAACCTAAAATTCCTTTTTGCCTGGCTATGGGGGAGGGAGTCTAACTGTTGCTTATCCAGACTTTGAGCCAGTCCCATAGTTTTCAAATCCCTTTGTATCTTGCTTGAAGATCCTTGGTGCCATCCTGAGCCTTTCTTGGATCCTGTGTCCTAAAACGGCTTTGCTTCTGCCTTCCCCACTTCACTGCCCTCTGTGCCCATGGTTAGGCCCAACTCTTTTTAGTCTGCTATGTTTCTTTATGCTCATTCTCCTTTTTTTTCCCCCAAATTCCAAAATTCTGTTTATGTCTCTTGCCCACTTTTATCTCCTGTCCTGTTTTCTTTGCTGCGGTTTTATGCATTTTCACCTATTTACTGTTACCTTTTTAGTCAGATCAAGGAAGAAACAGAGATAAATATGTGTGTAACTCCATGTTTAGCTGGAACCAGTCTATCGTTTCCACCCTTTTTGAATCACTTTGTTTTAAGTATGTCAGTGATTCTTTTTGAATAGCAAGCCTGATCTACCTTCTCTTTGACTTAAAATCAAGGCTCCTGAAGTCTTCCTAGGATGAAAGCTTGAAGTCTTTGACATGGTTTGAAGGCCTGTGTGATCTGCCTCCTGCCTTGCGTCTCCCAAGACAATGCTCTTCACCGCAGCCCACATAGTAAGCACCACCATGATTAAGTGCATGCTTATTGTATAAGCATCCAAACCTTACTGGAGAGGAGGGACTGAATGTTAGAGTGAGCATCTGTTTTGATTGGTTTGGTGCCCATGCAGTTGTGAATTATTTTTAGTACCACCTCTGTGTATATGTAGATGCAAGTTACACATTTAACTCTTTCTCTGACCTGACATTTCGCCCTTTCTTCCAGGACTGAATAGTTCAGAAACCAGGATCTGTCATTTCCACGAAGAAAACTCAAAAGAGGAATGCATTAAAATAAAAGCAGCAGAGCTCAGTTAAACTCAAAGAAGAACTTCCTATCTGCCCAGGTAAGAGATAAAAAGGGGAAGTTACTTTATTTATTAAATAAACAAATGATTTTTAGAGCCCTTTAAATGCCGGCACTCTTCTGGTACTTGGGGTGGGTGGTGGTGGTAGTGTCACATTACACAACTGATGGCAGAATTTGAAAGAAGCCTGCTTTCTATCTGATGAAATGTCACACACAGCTGGATGGGGACTTCGGGGCTTGCAGACCAACCCTTTCAGATAGAGTGAATGTCATTTCACCTGATTAGTGGAGTGGCAGAGCTAGGACCGCATCCCTGGCTATGTGTTCTTTAGTGCAGTGGTCCCTCACCTTTTTGGCACCAGGGACTGGTGCTCCAATGAGAATCTAATGCCTGATGATCTGAGGTGGAGCTGAGGCTGTTATGCTAGTGCTGGGGAGCGGCAGCAAATACAGATGAAGTTTCGCTTGCTTGCCCGCTGCTCACCTTTTGCTGTGTGGCCCAGTTCCTAACAGGCCGTGGACCAGCACCAGTCCATGGCCTGGGGTTGGGGACCCCTGCTTACTATCAATTCTGAGAAAGAATCCCTAGGTAGTAAGAGGGCAGACTCTTGGTGCCTGCACCGGAGGGTGGCATTATCTGTTCCTGGTCATTTATGTCTGAGCTGCCTTCCCTGGGGCTCAGAGGTGGCCTGGACTCTCAGCCCCTGGTGCAGAGAGGCTGGATCTGCCTCCAGTCCCCTTGATGGCCCTGGGGACTGGGAGCCTGGGGGTGGGGTGGGAGGGGGCTGCCTTTGTGGCTGATTTAATCATACCATGGTGTGTGTGTGGGAGAGCATGTTCCTTTTCTCTGCTTAATCCAAACCATATTAAAAACAAGTCTCTCTTGGGGCCTCTGTTAATAATAAGTGGTTTACGTTGCTGCCTCAAGTGGGGGGATTTGTTCACCTTTCATTCACTCCTCATCCTTATTCCTCCTCCCCTCCTCCGGCGCCTGCAGATGGCAGGAGGAAAAAATAGAACCGTGGTTAACATACATTAAAATGGATGGTTAAAATAACAATTTAGTTTTTTAATAGCTCATCACTGAAGTTTCTTTGTGACCATCGACCTGGCATCTAGCCCCATCCTGCCCGCCTTGGCACCTGGGGAGCAGTTCTTGGCGGGAGATATGGATCACCTCTGTAGGGGAGAATCCAGGGTGCCAGGGTCCCAGGCCCTAAAGTGCTAATTCCCCCACCGCACAGCACAGCTCTGGAGGCTGGGCCTGAGAGAGAGCACTGGAGAATGAGTCCTGGCTCTGTCAGGTTTTGCTGTTTGAACTTAGGCAAGTCATGTCACCTCTGGGCCTTCATTTTCTTAGCTGCACAACAGGAAGATGAATCTGTCCTCACAAGGCAGTAATGAGGATTAGAAAAGATAAGGGCCGGGGAAAGCACTTTGAAACTGCTAAGCTGGAAAACTGCATTGGGGATGGGGATTATCATTATTATTGACAACCGTGCTCATCTGGAATGAAGGTGTGGGTAGGAAGCAGGGAGGGGACCCCTTCTCCTTTCTACAAAGTAGTGGGCTAATGTAGGGTCTTGGACTGGAAGTGAGCAGGACCCCAAGGGCCCTGGGCCCCTCAGTGACTACTGTGTCTGAGCGACTGCAGGCTCCTGGTGGGTGCAGAGCTCTGGCCACAGGTCTGCTGGCCTCCTCAGATAGAGCACATTAGTAAACCCTCTGCACGGTACTGGCTCTTTTTGTGAGGCCTGTGATTAGGCTTCCTGTCAGGACAGAATACAAATGGGCAGTGTGAACAGCTGGGTCTGGGCTCTTAGGCCAGGCAAAGCCAGCCTCTCCCTATGTGTGATGCCAGGCCTCGGCCTTGTCCATGCTGGTCTGGACTTCTGAGCTATCTGCTTTTAGATATTCTCCTTTGGATGGAATTCAAGACATATCTCCTTCTACCCTGACTCAAGAAATGGCTCCTTCTTCCCTCACCCCTTCTTTTCTCTTCTCTTGACATAAGGAAGATGACTTGGGTACCTTGTGGCTTTCCCCAACTTCACAGACACATATCACTCCTCTCAGCATCACTGAAGTTTTGAAAGAAGACTAAAAAGGTCAGCCAACTCAGTTCCTGGATCCAGCCCTCAGCACACCACCCGGCTCCTGTCGTAAGCTTTTAAACCAGGCTGAATGCTTCAGAGCCTGGGTTTGGGAAGGAGAAACTCACGACTCTAGAATAGAAACACCACAGTCAAGTGGGTTAAACTCCAGCCTTGACATTTAATTAGCATTTTTTTTTTTTTTTGGCTCCCACACTTGAAGAGTACCTGCTATTCCTTTTCTTTTACTCACAATACACTGTGAGCCAGGAGCATTTTTCTGAGCTCCTGAACCTCTCATCAGAAGTCAATCACTTTGGAAGCATGATAAATGCTTCTGCAAGCCTGCTGAGGATGTGGATGGGGAAATAAGGAGCTTCCCTCGAGGTGAAGAGAAGACAATGGTGAGGGCAGGGGCTCCACACAAGCTCTTAGCTTTCAGTTGGCCCACCCTCCACCCTATAACCCTGAACACGTCACTTCTCCGAGTGAGCATGGACATCTAATGAATCCCTAGATAATTTGCCTCTGAAACAGCAAGGAGAGAGCCGAGTGAAGCCCTGCCTCCGTGGGCCATCTGGGAGCTACTGCGAGCAGAGTGGCGAAGTGGACAGTGTGGCACGGTTGGAAGGGCACCCCACCCCAACTCACACATAGATAGCAAATGTAGTGGCAATAAGTGCTATGAAAGAGGGTGTAAAGCCGGGGGCCTGGACTAGTCTCCGAGCTCAGGGAAGGCAGAGAGCCTGACAGTGGGTGGGATGAGGCAGGGTGAGGTAATGTGGAAGGTTCCAGGCAGAGAAAACTGTCCATGCTAATACCTTGAGGCAGGAGGGAGCTGGAAGCATCCAAGGAATGGAACAAAGTATTTCTCACATCCATTCCTCTCTGTCCTGCTGCCACTGTCCCTCCACGAGGCTGGCCATAGCATTAGACTCTTATCGAGCCTCTTGACTCCTTCCCTCACTTCCTTACAACCCATTTTACTTGTTGTTACCAGATTAATCTCTGGAAAATATAGCTTTGATCATAATATCCACTTAGCCACAAGCAGCTAGTGTGTCCCAGAGGCCCACTGAGATAAGGCCTCGTGCACTATGGCCCGCATTATTCTCTTGTTTCCCATCACTTTTCTGCTTGTGGCCTTAATTTAGCCACCCTGGGTGACTCACCCTCCTGAAAACACTCCCTGTGCTTTCCTGCCCCAGCACAGGTGCTCTTGCCTGAAAATGCCCCATTGCATTTCCACAAAGACCTGCAAACCTCCTACCTATACTTCAGGCTCCTTCCCAAATGCTGCTCTCCATGTAGCCTTTTGACATGAGCACCCAATTCCACCAGCATGTGTACCTACCTGGGGCGCTGGCCACTGTGCAGCCGTCATAACCAGTGTGCCATAGCTGTTAGTTGGAGGCTGGGGGAATCTAGCTGAGGCCCAAGGGCAAGCCCCTTACAGGTGTAAGAAGGCTAGTGTATTAATTTTGCCTCCCATGGTACAAGTCCTGAAGATCTTCACCTCACCCCATCCTGATCTGCTTCCCCTGACCTTGAGTGGGGTCTACAGTTGCTCTTGCTCTGCGGAGCTGAGTGCCTGGAGGGCCTTAGTGTCCAGCTTGCTGACCTATTTACCTCTTTATCCCTGAACTGCCTGAAAGGTGGGGTTATATGTATAATAAGAAATTATGGAAAGAGTATGGACTTGGTATTCAGAGAGACCTGGGTTCAAATCCAGCTCTGCCATCTGTAGATGTCTATTCTTAGGCACATTATTTAACCTTTCAGAGCCTCTATTTTCATAGTTATGTTGTGAAGATGAAATGAGATAAATGAAATCATGTAATGGACTCGAAGCATGGTAGTTTCTCGTTCTAGGTGATGTTCCTCTCTGGAATAAGCATTAATTTGATTCTTTTAATCACACTGGGGTAGAAGTTTTGAACTCTGAGAGATAGAACCCTGGCACTCAGTCTTCTTCTCCCCACTGCTTTATACCCCATCCAAGACAATTGAACAGTATGTAGGCATTACTCATACAGTTATTCCCCTGCTGAAGACGGGGTTATATCACATTTGACCCATTCTTGTATCCTGAGCCAGCATAGCTCACCTGCTGAATGAGCAGACACATTCAACCTCTGCAGGTCCACCTTGGGGAGGAGAGGCACTTTGTCCCTTTAATTAAGCATAGGCAGAACTGTGGGCCCTGGGTAACATTCCTCACTAAGGTGTGTGAAATTTCTGAGAAAAGTCTCATTTTGTTCATAAATTATGCTTGCTATTTGATGCTCTGACATCAGACAGGCCTGCATAAAAATTCTGACCCTATGATTTATTAAGTATGAAACCTTGGGCAAGTTACTTAATCTGTAAGTCTTTGTTTTCTTTTTGGGAAGCTGAGGGCATGAGTCTGGTGCACACAGGGGCAGAATGTTTCTGGCAGAGGGGTGAGGCAGTGCAGAGTCTGAGGCAGGAGTGGGCCTTGTGTTTCTGAGGGGGCAACAAGGGGACTGTGGGCAGGAGCAGAGTAAGAAGAAGGGGAGAAGTGGGAGGAGGTCAGGAGATGAGGAGTAGGAGGAGGGTGCAGACTGGGTGGTGCTCTGCAGGCCACTGGAAGGATTCCGCTTTTTTTTCTGAGAGGGATAGGGTCCAGCTAGAGGGCTTTGAGCAGAAAGGAGATAAAATCAGACTGATATTTTAACAGGACCATTCCAGGTGCTCTGCTGAGAATATTCTCTGTGGGAGGAAACAGTGACACCTGTTTGAAGTACTTGCAATGATCCAAATGAGAGATGGTGGGGCCGAGCTCAGGGTGCTGACAGTGGGATTGGAGAGGAGGGGTTAGATTCTGGATAGACAGGTGATCCTTGAACAATGTAGGTTTAGGGTACTGACCTTTCCCTCTGTAGTCCACATATAACTTTTGACTCTATAATCAGCTCTTTGCGTCCATGGATCCAAACAAACATCAATTGAAAACAGTATATTTTCAATCCAAAGTTTGGAATCCATGGTTGGAAAAATGCAGGTAGGAAAGCAAAAATATTGGTTTTGATCCACAGTTGGTTGAATCCGCAGATGTGAACCTTGTGAATAATAAGAGCCTGTATTTATTTTTTAAAAATCCACGTATAAGTGGACCTGTGCAGTTCAAATCCATGTTGTTTGAGGATTTTTCTTTTGAAGGTAGAACCTGTAGGACTTCATGACAGGTTGGATCTGAGGATTGAGAGAAAGAGGGAGGTTAAGGGTGATACCAAAATCTGTGACCTGAGCAATTGGAAGAATTAGATTTGGGAGACTGTGGGCCTAGAGTAGGTTCGGGGGTGACATCAGGAGTTCCGTTGTGAACATGTTACCTTTGAGAAACCTATTAGACACCCAAATAGAGATGTTAGAACACAGCTGGCCATGTGAGTGGAGCTCACAGAGTGAGCTGGGCTGGAGCCATAACTGGGAGTGACAGCGTGGAGATGGGATTTAAAGCTGGGAGGAAAGAGAGATGCCCAAGGAATTTAGTGTGGAATGGGGAGAGATGAGGATTCAAGTAAACGTTAAACACTCAAGTAACAAATACTGTAATGTTTTATTCTCTCAATAACGAACTCCCTCTTTGATCTTCTGACTGAGGACTCCCGTCTCAGGGCTCCCCCCACCACTGTGCTCTCTCCCTTCACCTCTCTGGGGACAGTCAGGGTGAAAGTCACTTGATTCCTTTGTTTGCGAAACGCTTCTATTTGGGTAAAATGTGTTTTAGGAAGTTATGTTTTGTGAAAAGGGACCTGTTCTTCTGAAAAGACTGCAGTCTTTACCAGAGATGGGGCTGTCAGGAGGTACTGTGGCTTTTAGAGCTTAATGAGTAAATTTAAATGTTGTATGCAAATTAGGCATAATATTAACTCTAGCTTCAAAGAGCGGGAGCAAAGGAGGTAGTTAAACAGCTGTGAGGCTTTCTTCTTGACAAGACAAACCTTTTGCCAGCACTCATAATATGATAGCTTTTTGATGGCTTCTCCCAAGCCACATGGAAGTAAAAGCACAATGATAAAAAGAGAAAGGGGCTCTTTTGCACACAGACCTGGGGGGACCACCAGAATCTATGCAGGAGCTCACCTGCTCTGAGCAGCACCCCATATTCTCAGGCTGGGCCAGGGAGCAAGTGGCCTTAGGGGGCAGCCAGCATGAATTCTTGATAAACTGCTCAACTCCCACCTGCCTACAATAATCCCACCAGTCAGCACTTGCCCTCTGAGGTGCCAAATTCTATTAGCAGGAGAGAGTAATATTTCCATACCTGCTCCTCCAATCATCATCCTCCTGAAAGAGGATTAATTAAAATGCACATTCAAATACATTAGTTACAAACACAGCACTCCTCTTCACATGCAAATGCAATCAATAGATACCAAGATGATTTGCATAATGGCAAAATATAAGGGAATTCTTTACAATGTGGCTTTTGGGGTGAAAACTTAAAAACCTCATATGGGTCACATGGAATCCAGACCTGTCTGGGAGTCCAGCACCATGTGTTCTGTGCTACACTCCTTAGCCAACAATTGCTATAAGACTCAGGGCGTTTTGCCCAGGAAGCCCTCCATGTTCAACACACCCCACACTCTCTGCTCCCTATTCTCACTCCTCAGTACAGCACACAGGCCCCATGTCAGGGCTAGAGCACCATTTCGCCTTTGCCTGTGCTTTGCTTTGAGAGTGCTTTTCTTGTAGGCTTGAGAATGGAAAAGTTCTCTGTCTTTCTCATGGCTACCCATACTTAGCTGATTAGAAGCCTAACACTGGAAGGGACTTCTGAGACAATCTAATAACACTGTTCAGATGGGATCCAAGGCAACATCAATATTAGTTAGTGGCAGTGGTGCAGGACAGGGCAAATTTCCCCGAGTGATTGGGAGACCAAATCCTGCACTGAGAGAAGAGGGTCCTTTGGCGGAGAGTGTAGAAAGAAATCAACACACTTGCCGAAGTTAAAATCAAAAGGAGACTTTATTATAAAAGAGGTAACACTCCAAAGAGTGGTCTCCTCTCAGACAGAGAGTGAGAGAGACAGTGAGACAATAAAGGCATTGAGAGGGATTGTGAGAGGGACTGAGAGGGACAATGAGTGTTAGGGGAATTCAGTTTATATATCATTCTTTTTAGTTCCTGTGAATTATATTTTAAAAGACCCATTTCCTTTGACATGGACATACAGTGAGGAAGAGGAAGATATGTAGCGTGAAAAGGTAAGAATATGTAGAGTGAAAGCCCTGCTGGCAGTTCCCAGCTTTTAATCCTTAGGTTCCCCTTGGTTTTAGCCATAGGGAATGACTCTTGGCTCCTGGTTCCCTGTCACAGATGTGGGGAATGGGTTGCTAGCAATCTCAACAGAAATCTTCCTTTGTTCTGCAGGTGTCCCTGGTGTCTGGCGGCAGGACTGATCAGCATATTGCAGTCTCTGAATGTGGCTTAACATTTTAATTCTCTTGCCTCCTCCCTACTTTAGTAGAGATGATGCGGGACAGGGCAAATCCCCCCTGCCCTGCAAGGAGAGAGAGTCCTTGAGCATCCTTGACTGCACACAGGAAATAATTCAAATGTGTGCCAGAGTTAGAGTCAAGAAAGTTTATTAGAGAAGGAATAATGCTCCACAGACAGAAACATGGTCTCCTCTCAAAGACAGAAAATGAGAGAGGGACTGAGAGAGAATGAGAGGGACAATGAGAGGAGGAGAGAGAGGGAGAGGGAGAGCGAGAGCGAGAGCGAGAGAGAGACTGAGAGGGTCCCTGAGTGTTTGGGGAATTCAGTTTAGATCTCATTCTTGGTTTCTATGAATTACAGTTTAAAGACTTTGTTTACCTATTTTCCTTTGATATTAAGGGTATGCAGAGTTTGTTTTATAGGTTCTAGCAATCTCAGCCTTTGTTTTATAGGTTCTCTAAAGTCTGGCCTCAGGGAATGAATGACAGGGTTTATTTTGTGTGGGATACGACTTAAAGAGTCTGTTTTCCCTTCATGGTTTGGGTAAACAGTTTGTTAGTTAGTAATTCCAGCAGAAATCTTCCTTTGTTCTGTAGGTTTCCGGCAGCACCTGGCAGGCTCCGAATACAGCTTGGTTTAACATCGGGTTTTCGCGCCTCCTCACTACATCAAGGGCTTGACCTCGATATTAGTTAGTGGTAGAGCTGGACCTAGAATTAAGCCAGCCTCAAGAAAGTACCCAGAAAAATTGCAAGATTTTCAATGAGGGTGTTTTCTTCCCTCAGGCCATCAGTGTTAACAATTTGTCACTTGGCCTCAAGGTGTCGTGAATCTCTTGAGAGAAGCTTGATATTAAACAATGCACAGAATTCAACTCAGTTGCCATTTACCGGGCAAGGGCTGAAAAATTCCAGAACCTGGAGAAGGCACAGCTCCTGCCCTAAGGAACTGTGGATTGGAGACTGCTAACACTTTGTTTATAAAAACTCTTTTACTGTGGTGCAGGGTACTCAGACAGAGAGACAGACACCGAGGCAATTATCAGGAAGTAGCGTGTCCGGTGCCGGCTCTGGCTCCGCAGATTCACATCCAGAGACTGAGTTCCTGAGCCCTGAGCGCAGTGGGGTGTTCCCTTATATATACATTTTATACTTCCTCATAGTGAAGTGTATTTTGATTGGTAAGGAGAGTGACCGACCAGGGCCAGTGGTCTGTGCCACTTCAGCTGTGACATTGAAAAGTCCCTTACCTGTTATGGGAAGGGAAATGATCGACCTTCAATCGTTATAGGAAACAGTTAGCTTGGCTTCTTCTACCACAAAACTGTGCACAAGGAGATCAGATAGATATAGATACGAATATGAGTATGGATATGACTATGGACGTGAATAGGGACATGGATATAGATATAGATCTGGATAGCTATATCTTCCCAATATAAAACCCAGGGCCTCATGTTTACTAGGCTCTGCATAGGGTCATGTTTTAAGAAGAAAATTGTAGCAGCTAAAAGTAATTAGACAGAAATTCCAGTCTTTACTGGCACCTCTCAAAGATCATTAAAACGATTGAATTCGAGCTGAACAGTAAAATCTCTCCAAGTTGCTTTCCTTCTCCAGTCTCCCGTACTCTGCAGTCCACTTCAGAAGTTCCCACTTGGCAGACACTCCAGAGTGCTCCCTGGTTCTCAGCTTCAGTGCTTTTGCTGCTGCTTTTTCCTTCCTTGCCTGAGATCTTGACCAGGCAGATAGATTTAACCTCTCAGGTTTGGTGTCTCCTCTGCTTGCCCATTATGCAGATTCTCCACACCAGAGGGCTGTCCTGGGGCTGCCCACCGGGCAAGAACCTGTCTCCCTGCCTTCTCTCTGTAGAGGTGTCTCTCTCCCCCTTCATTTGTCCTGATTGTACTGCAGGAAGAAAAACAAACTGTGGGCAGTGAGAGAACTCTCCTGAAAGAACAGAGTGAGGAAGAGTTGAACAAAGTGCCCCACAGCAGGATGAGGGTGAGGAGGTAGAGATAGAAGGCTGGGGACTGGGAATAGTGACACACTTACACATTGATACATCTTATGATTTAATCTTCACCAAACTCGAGGAGGGAGGTGGAATTAATCTCATGTTACAAAGGAGGAAATGAGCCTCAGAGAGGGTAATAAAGTTGGTGAGAAGCTAAAACGACAAAGCAGAGAGGTGCTGCACTGACCCTCAGGGAAGTTCCCCGCTCTCCTCTCCAAGCCTTGACAGCATTGTGATGCCAGGAGTCCTGTTCTGAATAATTCTGTGGTTCCCTGGTATGGTCTTGAGTGTTTTCTGGTCATCCATTAACCATTTCCTCAGTCCAAATCAAGTTTTATTCCGGGCATTTGATTTGCCCAGGACATGGATTTTCATACTATAGATCTATGCCATAGTATGGTTGTTCTGGAGAGAAAACACTAGTTTTTCTCAGACATTTTATATACGCTCTGGCCACATGAGACTGTTTTCCATTTTGAAACATGGCCTTGTACTTGTCCTGCCTTGATGGTGGTTCACAGCCCTGCACCTCTACCTGGGTCCAGGTTCAGCTGGGCGGGACCACAGCCAGTCAATGATAGTCATATTGCTGGTACCACACAGGAGGGAGCAGAAAAGTAGTTGCTTGTTGTGGGCTGAATTGTGTTCTCTCAAAACTCATATGTTAAAATCCTAACCCCCAGAATGTGACTCAAGACAGCTCAAGTTATAACTGACCTGTGTACCTCCTGTGTGTCCTCTACACACCTGGAAAGTCCAACTGGGCTGCAGTGGGATGGCCAGGCCAGAGGAGCTAGGGCAGTGATGCTCAATTTGGTTATACACAAGAATCTCTTGGGTAAGACTTCTGATGCTGAGATCACACTCTAGACCAAATGAATGAGAAGCTCTGCAGGGAGTAAGGGAAAGACCTAGGTACTGATATTTTTTAAAGCTCCTCTAATGATTCCAATTTGTGGACAAGTTTGAGATTGTATCTGTTATCCGTTGCCTCATAACAAACAGCTCCAAAATGCAGTGCCTTAAAATAATAACCATTTGTTAAGCTCATGATTCTATAGGTTAGTGCTTTGGGCTGGGATCTGCTAGGCATATCTGGTTGCTGCTGGGCTCCCTCATGGGTCTTCCATCAGCCTTAGATCAAAAGACTTGCTCTGTTTCTGGGGATGTTGCTAGGGCAGGGGGTTGTGTGTGGGTTTGGGTCTTATTTCTTTTGCCACCAATAAGATTAGCCTAAGCACATTCACATGACAGCTTTGTAGGAACAGGATGGGGGGTGGGGGGGAGAGAGAAATCTAGACTCAGAACTGGCATCATGTTGCTTCAACCATGTTCCCTTAGCTGAAGTGAGTCATAAAGCCAGCCCAGATTCAAAGGATTGAGCAATGGAGTCCACCTCTTGATGGGAATTGCTGCAGACTCATCTTAAAAAAGGCACAGATATAGGAAGGGCTGGAGAATTGTGGCCATTTTTGCAGTCTACCACATTGGACTGACAAGGACTTGCTCCTTGCTCAAACTTTAGTCAGGTTCCTCTGAGCCCTCTTTTCAACTAGGCCTTGCCCTTGGCTCTGTCCTTGACCTGCTGAATGAGCCCAGTTTAGCCAGAACCCTGCTAAGCCAGTTCAGGGAGAATCCTCCCACCTTGATATCTAATTAAATTCCTCATTCCCTTAACCCTTGAAACCTAACCAGTAATTTTCCATCCTCTCCCTCACCCTGCCAGTTAGCTATAAATCCCCAGCTGCTCTTATTTTATTCAGAATTTAGTTCGACTTCTCTCCACTATTGCGGTTGTCTTGAATAAAGCCTTCCTTGCCACGTTTAAGAAGTGTCCAGTGCTCTTTCTCTTTTGGAGGACCACTGAGGTAGAGGAGTGTCTTCCTCTTCCTTCCTCCTCGGCCCCCTCACATGGCTGCTCTGACTTGTCCTGAACCCACGCCAGCTGTTATTAGTGCTTTGGATGGTGAAGTTGCTTTTTAAAGAGAAGAGACTAAGGCAGTGTGCTGAGTGGAGCATCATAGTGACTTGTGTTGAAACCCCAGAGGCCTATTTGTGATCTCAAACCAAAAAAGTGTTCCCTGGACGTCTATAAGCTGAAATGTCTCATCTTATAATGAGCATAATAATACCTACCTGGCAGGGTTGCGAAGCTTAAATGAAATAGCTGTGAAAGCTTCTAGCTCACAGATGGTCAGTCAATTGGGTTTTCTTTGTAGACAAATCTCACTAATTAGGATTAACTAGGGAAAAGGCCAGTTTGAATAAACAGAAAGTCTAACTGTAGAATTTTCCCCTCAAAGTAACTGCAGTCTCTCAACCACAGAGTAAACACACTAAGTGGTCTCTGCAAGAGGGAGCTCCTTACAGGTCTGCAAGAGCAAATAGTGTCGCAGCGATGGGTGGTGAATGGAGATTTTAATTGTCTGCAAATAGTTTCTTCTACATCTTGTTGCCTATTGCAGCAAGTAGGCTTTTAACATCTTTAGTGAAATGGGAATAGTGCAATCCCTTTTTCCATGGGTAATACTAATAATAACTGCAATAATACCAGCCTACTGTTCTTTGAGGGCTCACCAGATTCCAAGTTCTTTACATATATGTCCTCATTTAATGCTCAGTCCAATCCCAAGAGATGGGAATTATCCACCTTTTACAGGTGAGGAAACCTGGATTCAGAAAGGTTAAGTGACCTCCTAGGCCTGTGAATGAAGCAGTGAAGGAGCTGGATGCCAACCCAGGCATCTGTCTGACTCCAGACCTCTCCTGGGTGGTTCTGGGGGACCCTTTAGCTGGACCCCTGTCTGCACTAACAGTATGGCTAACCAGGAGCCCCAAATGATGAGATTCACTGTGGTCATGGCTGCGGATGGTAATAGCCTGCTCCCAACAGCCTCTTTGTGTGCAGAAGGAGTGTGGACCTTACTGTTAAGGGGGGTATTGGCGTACAGAGAGGGGGTTCTCAGACCCACTCGTTGGGGTCTTTACAATATTGGTGAGGGGCCTGTCATTTAGAGCCCCGGATATTTCCCCCACCAGGTCTGGCGTTTCCTGCCTATGACTCAGCTTTCTCCCTTTGGTGCTGTTAATGCTTCTTAGATGAGGAAGATTTCCGATAAACTGGGCCTGACATTTTGCAAGTCCAAGGTTGGTAATGGAGCCTTTGTACTGTCAGACTCAGGCCATGCTGAGGTATGCTCCGCCTCAGTTTGATTATTTCTGCCCAAACCCCACTTACCTCAGGGAGGGCAGCATTCCCCCACTGCATCCCCCTCCAAAACCTCCCAGCAAGGGCTGCTTCTGGGGTATTGCCTGTGAGTTGGTGGGGGGAAGTGAGAGAATTCTCAAAACTGAGATTCCCAATGGGGTCTATGGACTTTTTGGTTGGTGGGACATGTGGATGGGCTTTACAAGGTTCCTGAACCTCTTAAAATTGTGTATGAAAGTTTGCTGGTAAATTTTTCAGTGGAGAGTTTCTGAAATTTTTATCCAATTCTCAGTAAGGTTAAGCACACCAAAGAGCTTGAGAATCACTAGTTTGAAAAATATGGATTAGAAAATTGGGAACAGAGACAACAGGAGTGTTGATTCTGGAGGAGAACAAGAGGACAAAATGGATCTTTAGTAACTCTGAAGTTTTGTCTTTGTAATAAATCTGTGTCTTAACAATATCATTTCTTGAGACGTACAGTGTGCCATGTGCTTTACAAGTACTGTTTCAACCCTTATAATGGGCCTTTCAGGTAGATATCGCATTCTCATTTTACAGATAAGGAAACAGGTGTTTGGACAGGTTAGGTGACTTATCTAAGGTCACACAGCTTATAATAGTGGCATTCGAATTTGATTATGGTTTTATTGAATTCCAGAGGACAAATAAAATGTATAGTAAGAGAAGCTAATTAGAAGGAAGGAAAAACTTTCTCCATGTGATTGACTGAGATACTAATAAAAGGATCCTAAAGTTTTACCACTCCTAGGGATTCTAAACAATTCCATTTAATAATGCTCAAGACATTTGTACAAAAAAATTGTGTAAATTACTTTATTCAGGTCTTCACAACCCCCTATAAAGGTAGTAGGGTACATGTTAGTTCCTGCATGTTAGAGCCACACAGACTTGCTAATATTCTGCGATGAGGGAACAGCACCCCCAGGCTATCTAAGGCTAGGCATGCTGAGCTTCCTGCCCTCAGCCCAGGTAAGAGGCAAGTGGCTGGAGGCAGGCGGCTGGAGGATCTCTGGGAACCCCTCTGGCTCAAGAGCTTCGTGATCTAAAAGCTGGCTGTAGTCACTGGGGCATTTCAGCAATCACTAATGTCTGCTGTTTTGTATTTTTTTCTTAACATCCTTTTCTTTCTGAAAGAAGAAAAAAATCAGCCTATCATGAAAAAAAAAATAATGTCTTCGCTCAACCCAAGGTATCATAAAAACATACACTCAGACCCAACATCAGAGAGACAGGGATGGATGTGACCGACAAGAGCAAACACAAGCTGAGCAGCACCACTACCCGTTGGCACAAACCACTACCACAGGCCGGTAGGTTCAGTTCAGGTCTGCTCTGGGAGGTTTGAGGAGCTAGTAGGTGATGTGCAGCGTTTCCTAACCTTTGATTTCTGGAAAGGTTGAGTTGCAGTGTGTGTGTGTGTGTGTGTGTGTGTGTGTGCGCGTGCGCGTGTGGCAGGGGCCAGGTCTAAGGTGAGACAAGTGAGGTGGGTAGGGTGCAAAACGGAAGGATGCCCACACTCTCAGGATTGTGTGAGTGCCTGCTCGGCTCTGGGAGTGGGGGCCCCCTTCTGACGATTTGCCCCCTAGAAGCCTCATTCTCCGCCCTCTGTACTTGGACCTGTGCATGGGGCTCGGTATTCTTATCAAAGATCTCTGTCTCCATTTTTGGCTCATAACAGTGAACAAACAGATGATTATTTAAACATTCTTTTCCCTCTGAAAGGAACAGTTGGAGTGCAGGGTGCATATGGCGTAAGCATATGCAGCGGTCTGTCCTTCAACTAAACTCTGCTCACTGCTCTAGTCGACATGAGCACTCCTCACAGATGACACCATTCCTACGATTAGTCTTATTTTGTTTAATTTTTACTCCGAATTGATTGCTGATTGAAGATAGGAAGCAAAAGGAATACTTGTGCCGGAATTCAAAAAGACAATCAGAATTATTTATTTGCCTTATGGTCATTTTGATCAAATCAGCAAGTTGCATTTAGCTAATTAAAATTCTGATATAGCACTCTGAGGCATCTCTAGTACTTTAAAAACCAATATGAAAAGGGAAAAATGCATTTCATTTTGGCTTTTTATTTGTTGGGAACAAATATTATTCATGAAGGTTTTGTACTAAGAGAGATGCTTGAAAATAGCAGCCTGAAACCTTCCTTCCTATCTTGTTTAAAAATAAAATATAAAAATTAAAAAAATAGGCCTCTTAAAATTTTAAAGTGTAAAATGTAGTAATTTCAAGCATCAGGTCATCAAAGCGATTTTCGATGTGGCAATACCTACTTAAAATTTAATCTGCATTTCAGTATACATTTGGATCTCAAACCAAAAGTGTTAGCCTGAGATGATGTTTTAAACTCTGAAGGAAATTCCTAAGTCATCTTGCTGTGAAATGGCAAAGAAATGCTGCTGTGAAAGAAAGAGCCAAGTCTTTGAAGATAGACAGGATGGGCTTGGAAAGCCTCCCGGCCATTTTATGAGCAAGCTTCTCAGCTCTGCTAGCCTTGGTTTCCTCACCTGTAACAACAGGGCTAGGAAGATTAAATGAGTTTCTGTAAAATGGGTGCTTAATAGGTGTGATCTTTCCCTGGTTGGCATCTTATTGTCATTTCTGTTTTGGTTCAACTGTCTTCTTTGATAATCAGTTTAATTGCTCCTCCCTCACCTACCCCTATACCCCAGACTGCCTCCTGCCACACCGTCCTGTTTTTATTATTTTCCTAGCACTTATTGCTATCTGACATTATCTCATTCATTTATTTGTTGTAGTATCATCTGCTGCCTGTATTAGAATGTAAGGTCTGGGAAGCAGGGATCTCTTCTGTTTTCTTCACTTTTGCCTCTCCTGTGTTTAAAATAGCTCAATATGCAATACATGGTCAATAAATAATTTTTGAATGAATGCTTAATGACTTTCTCTTTTCCCTGTTTCAAAGTTGTCTGTGATAGTCATTTCACTCTCTAGGTCTTAGTTTCTTCATTTGTTACAGAAGCACATTGATCTAGGTTAGTAGCTAGCAAACTACAGCCCATGTGCCAGATCTGGCCCATCACCTGTTCTTGTGAGTAAAGTTTAATTAGAACTTAGCCATGCTAATTTGTTTATATGTCGTCTGTGTCTGCCTGTGTGCTCCAATAACAGAGCTGAGTAATTGTAGAGATGATGTAGCTTGCATGCCTTAAATAGTTACTATCCAGCCCTTTATAGAAAAAGTTTGCTAATTTCTGGTCTAATTGAACTCTCAGATCTTTATACTCTCCATGCTCTCAATCTTCTGTGAAACACCCACACAGTGTTCACTGCTCTGTGTAATTAATAGCTGAATAATTTTCTGAAAATTCTTTAGCTTTATTTGGTTGTTTCTACTAATGATTTGTTCATTTCTCCATTACTTTCCAGCCTTCTCCTCCAAAATATTTAAGACCTAAATGGTATAAGTGCTGTCACTTTGAGATTTGCTGTAACTTTTTCTTGTCACCAGCATCTTTAATCCTAGGATAGGATTGACTCGATACTGCACTTAGAGCATGCTTGGCTTCAGAATCAAGAAATAAATGTTTCTAGATGGTATTGCCCCAGCTTCAATGTCACAAAACATCAGCTGAGAACTGGAGGTGGAGAAGGAGGATGGCAGGTTCCTTATTTCTCTGATGAGTCTCTTCCCTTTTAAAGTTCCCTTCCCACACAGTTCCATAAAGAACTGTGCTTCAGAAGTCAGGCAATGTGGTATAATTGAAAGAACATAGGTTTGGGCTTTAGAGGGATTTTGGTTCACATTCCGTATCTGCCACTTGATTTTAGACTGGCAACATAATCTTTATGCACCTCATTTCCTACCTGTGAAGTGGAGGTATATTGATTACCAGCTCATAATAGCACAGTGGTCATTTAAGAAATGTTATCTGAGCACCTGTCATACATTAGGCATTTTTCGAGGTCCTGAGGTTACAACAGTGAGCAAAACAGATAGTGTCTCTGCTCTCACGTGCCTTAGGTCCTAACGAAGGGAAGTAGACAAATAAACAAATATTTAACATAGGGATGAACACACGAAGAAAAATAAAACAGTGTAAAGGGATAGAGAACGATGGAAGGGTGCTATTTTATTTAATAGGCTGGTCAGGAACACCCTCGTCCAGGAGGTGACATTCGAGTAGTAACACGGAGGAAGTAAGGAGAGAGATGCAGGGATACCTGGGGGAACAGCATTCCAGCTCAAAGGGCAGCATGTGCAAAGGTCCAGAAGCAAGAGCTTGCCTGGTGTTTGAAGAGCACACAGTCCAGGGTGGTGGGATGGAGGGAGGGAGGGAAGGTGGTCAGATGTGAGGCTGGGGCAGCAGCCAGGGCTGGGGTTGTTCAGGGCCTTCCAGGCTGTGGAGAGGCAGATTTCTATTCTAAAGGTCATGGGAAACCCCAGCAGAGTTTTCAGCAGGACTACGACATTATCTGACTAACGTTTTAAAACAGTTCTGGCTGTTGTGTGGAGAGTAAACTGTGAGCTCTCTTTTAAGTGCCTGTTATAATTTCTTGCCCATAGTGGAGCCACAATAAATGTTGTATACCCCCTATGGTACCGAGCCTATTTAGAGGGAATTACCTGTAGCTATAGGAAAAGAATGTGAGATTAGTTGGGAAAACTGGTTGCTGAAGGGCAAAAGAGGAACAGCAACCTCATTTTGGGAAAGTGATTCTCTTTCCAGCAGGCTCAGGGCTAGGAAGCAGGGGATGGAATCCCTGACATATGGCCCACGCTTTATCTCCTGGCTGCTAAGACTATTCAATTATCCTTCTTGTCGGCCTCAAGGGCAATTGAGGCACTCGGCTAGGCTGGGCTATTTGCTATGTTTGAAATTGGATCATAAAAATGGGAGATGATTACAAGCGCTTTAGAAAGACCATCCACCATTAGCCTCTCAGACCTGCTCCCTGGAAAGCCTCCCAGCCGGGCTGCTTAGCAGAGCCACTTGGAGGCTCGCAGCAGTGTCGGCAACACTTTGGGCGGGAGGGAAGTTCTTGTGGGAAGAGCATGGGTTAGAAACCATTGTGTGAGCTTGAAAAACAAAACCCAGGGTAGGGTTCAGCTGCCCTGCACTTTCAGTTACGCCAGCTTCCGAGGGACCTGGGACTGGGGCAGGGTGGTACCTGCTCTGGCCATGAACTTATTCTGAGTGACCACTGTCCTGTGGGCTCAGCTCTGTTAGCCCAGGTCCAGGGAAAATCACCCCCTGCCCCAGCCCAGAGACGATTGCCTACTTGCTTAGCCTCCCACCTTCTTCTTGCAGGTGTCATTTTCTACATCTGGCTTCAGAGCACCAGGACCTGTGGGTGAGAGTTCGCTGTGTCTTCTGCCCACGCAGTCCATGCTGGGGTGGGTGGGGAGGGATCCCAGTACAGCAGCTGCAATTCCTGGTTTGTCTGAGACTAGGAGGCTTCCCTGGATGTGAGAATTTCAGTGCTAATGCTAGGAAAGTCCCAGACAAACCAGGACAGATTTGTCATTCTAGAGGGCTGCCTAGACTAAGGGCTCATTGAGAGTGGGTGCTGCATTTTATGGTTGTTTTAATAATAACCATTTTATTGAGATATAATTATATGCCAGGCAATTGATTATTTCAAGTGTACACTTCAGTGTTTTTTTGGTACATTCACAGTTGTGCAACCATCGTTACAATCAATTTTAGAACATTTTTGTCATCTCCAAAAGAAACTCCATACCCATTAATAGTCACTCCCCATTTCTGCCTAATAACCACCCCAACCCCACCCATGGCCCCAGCCTTGGGCCACCATTATCTGCTTTCTGTCTATAGATTTGCCTATTCTGGATATTTCATGTAAATGGAACTTTGTGTCTGGCTTCTTTCACTTAGTATAATGTCAAGGTCCATGTATGTTGTAAGATGTAGCAATACTTCATTCCTTTTTTATAGCTGAATAATATTCTATCGAATGGATATAATGCATCTATTTATTCATCAGTTTGGGGACGTTTGGGTTGTTTCTACTTTTTGGTTATCAGGAATAATGCTTCCATGAACATTCATGTGCAAGTGTTTGTGTGGACAAAAATATGTTTTCATTTTTCTTGGGTGGATATCTAGGAGTGGAATTGCTGGGTTATATGGTCACTCTGTTTAATCATTTGAAGGACTGCCAGAATGTTTTCCAAAGCAGCAGCAGCATCATTTTACATTTTCATATCAGTGTGTGAGGTTTCCAATGTCTCTACATTGCCACCAAGACTTATTATTATCTATCTTCTTCTTACTATTATTATAGCTGTCCTAGTGTGTATAAAGTGGTGTTTCACTGTGTTTTGCATTTCCCTCATGGTTAATGATTGGGGCTGTGTTTTATTCCTGCTTATACCAGAGCACCTGTCATGTTGGCTGGGGCAGAATTGGCACTTAACACATGGTAGCTGAGTTTTAAATACTAGAATGAATCACGGACTCCCATGGCTCGGGAGAGCTTATGTATATCGACAGAGTGGGTGGGTCTTCAGTGGGTTTAGAAAGCGCAAGGAGTATGTGTTGAGAGTCAAGACAGAGGTAAAGGGGCCTTCCTCATTATTATGAGACATAGCTTTGTCATTAAAGACTATGTGCTTTGATACCAAACAGATGTGAGTTTAAATCCCCCATGCTGAGGCCTTGGTACACAGTCTGGCTGGGAAAAGCAGCAAAACGGTGAGTGAGTTTTGAAGCCGGAGAGACAGAGAAGGGAGACAGATTATGGAGGACCTTGTGTGATATATTCAGTTTAAGTTTTTATCCTGATAGCCCTTAAACACCATTGCAGTCCTATAGGCAGGGCAGCAAAATGGGTAGGTTTGCATTTTAGAAAGAGCCCTCTGGCAGCAACATGGAGAACAGATCACACCCAGAGCCAGCATGACATGTGGGAGGGTGTTGCAGGAATGCAGGTAATATGTGATGGAGGCTGGATAGAGACAGTGAAAGGGGAGTGGGGGTCAGAGGGTAGTAGAGAGTTAGACATTTCTGGAAAATGACTCTTAACACTCTGAGGGTCATGGACCCCTTTACAAATCTGATGAAACCCCAAGACCTCTTCCCCAGGAATAAAGTGCACAAAATTTAGCATGCAATTTTTGAGGTGGCAAGAGCACTACTTAGAACCCAAGGCTATCTTCATCTCAGCTTCTTCCTGCCTTGCTGATGCCCACTAGAAGTTACTTTCCCTCTCCGAACTTTGCTTTTCCTCTCTGTGAAGTAAGGAGGTCACGCCCCTGTGGAGGGTCAAGTCTGGAAGAGAGGATGCAGGGAAGTGAGTCAGTATGTGACCTGAGCCTGATGGTGTTGAGAAACCGAACACTGGGAACTGTGTTGTTGCCTTGTAGTTTTTATTGAATGTCTGCGAAGAAAAAATGCACAAAATATGTTTCCTACCTTATAAATAATGCATCTGACAGAGTGGTCTGAAGAATTATTGCCTGCTGTCTGGCTTCACATTTGTTTATAACTTTCTCAAGAGTGAATTATTTTAGATCTCAGATCCAAGCAATTAGGCTGAGAAATTTGGTTTAGTTTATAGTCATCATATCCCTTCAAAAGTAATTACTCTCAACATGAGTCCCTGTTTGTCCCTGCTGCTCACTGCTACACGTACTGAGGCTGGGGATGACTGAAATTTCCCCAGCATCGTGAGATGTTTATTTCTGGCGGGGGTAGGATGGAGTTCCCGGGATGTCAAGTGGTAAGATGGTAAGGTGGAAGCAAATCGTCTGGCTCCCCGTCTCTTGTCTGAGACTAACCAGGGTGACCTAAAATGCTTGAGGCAAAGCAATTGCCCTTTCAGAAGTTTCACCCAAGGAAAAAGGTAGTAGTGAAATTGATTTTTAGAATTCCTTTAGCCCCGACATTTTATAATACAAAGGGGCTTTCCTCCAGGTTGTCTTTTTTACTTAAAGACAAAGATTCTCCAAACTGATCATCAGTCCATGAAAGGCTGGCTGGATAATAATCACCTTGGAGCTTATTAAAATACAAATTCCAGGCTTCCAGCATCAGAAATTCTAATTTCTGAGATGGAACATGGGAAAATACATCATTTTTTTTCTCATTTACTAATTAAAAAAAAAATCTGTTTTAAAATAATTCTTTTAATCTCCTCCTCACCCTCTCCCCTCTCACCCCCTAGCTAATTTACTAAGGTGATTCTAATTTATATCCACGTTTGGGAGCAATGCACTTAGGTAAACATTACTGTATTTCACTTCAATTTAATAAACATTTATGAAGTATGTAGCATGTGTGAGGTGTTTTGCCCAAATAAAATTAAAAAGGCACAATTTCTGCTTTGTTTCACAGTCTAGTAGTGGAGAAAGATAGGTAAAAACTAATTATACTCTAGTTTGAGAGATGCCATAATGAACATAAGTACCAGATACAGAGAATGGAGTAATTAAAGTGGGCTGAAAATGACAAGACAGGAGACAGGGCAGTGAGGGATCTAGGTTTAGAAAGAAGAGGCTACCTGGTCATGGAAATTGCTCCCTGCATTTCAAAGACTGGTTCTGGATTATAACTGATTTCCTATTAAAACAATAACCCAAACACTGTAGTCATTCTAATGAAAATCTAATGTGATTGAGCAATGTTTTGGAAATACTATGCATGAACTAGGATTAGTAATATAAATGTGGAAAGGAGAAAATAAATTGTTTTTATATATTGATGATCTGTTTGTGTACTAGAAAACTCAAAAGAATAGGTTGGAAAACTATGAAAAGTAATGACAATTTAGAAGCTAAAAATCCAACACAATACAAAAATCTATAGTGACAGAAAGCAGATCAGTGATTGCCTGGGAATGGAGTAGAAGGGTTAGGAAGGAGAAGTTACAAAAGGGCATGAGGAAATTTGGCAGGTTATAGGTATGTTCATTGTTTCATTTGTGGTGATGGTTTCATGGGTCTATGTAAATGTCAAGTATATCAGATTCTCACCTTAAATATGTGCAATTTATTGTACTTCAGTTGTATCTCAATAAAGCTGTAAAAAATGCAGTTCCTATATATCAACAACAACTAATTAGAAAATATAGCAGAAAAATTCTATTCTTTTAGCATTAAAACCCACAAAATATTTAGAATAACAATAACAAAAAGGTGAGAATTTCTCTAAAGGAAAATATAAAACTACTGAGTCATAGAAGAAGACTTGATAAATGGAGAAGTGTACCATGTCCTTGAAGGCAAGCACCATCTTAAAGGTGTCATTCTTCCTAAATTGTCATGCAGTGTAAAAACAATGTCAATCAAAAGGACAAAGAGTTATTTTCTTATTCGGGGGGTGGGAGTGGGGCAAAAGAGTCGAGAATTTGCAGAATGAGGCAGTTGTGTGCATTAATCGTGTCTGTTGCTTTCTGTATTCAGATCTTTTGACATGAGGGTCCTTACTGACCTTGGAGGGGTTGCCCCTCCTAGAGGTAGCCAATTCCTAGAGATTGCCTGTGAGTATGTCTTTCAAACGAAGACAAACTATTCCAGAGCCCACACCTCCTAACACCTCCTTTATTTGAGCTCTTACCTGATCCACCAATCTCACCACTGTTCCCTTCCTAATCACTAGGGCCCGGTACCAGGGCCCAGTACCGGACAACCCCTGTATTCCAGAGCCCACTGAAATTTTTCAAACCAGCCAGTCCTATGCCTGCTTATCCTACCCTGCCTGGTCCTGTCCATGAATAACACAATAAAGGCTCCTGTCCTTAGTGTCCCCCACCGCCTCTGCCTCATGACCAACTCCAGTGCTTCCCTGTGCGGCCCTCTGTGATGTGGCATGCCCTTCGTCTTGGGACTCCGGTATGTGACAAAGTATCTCTTAAATATCAGTTGTTTCCTGATTTGTTGGCCTTAACTGTGCCTAACAAAACATATATTAAAAGACTGCAGTTGGAGAATTCTAATAATGGCTCCCCAAGATTCCTTGTGCCTGGTTATTCAATCAAATGCTAATCTAGCTACTCCTGTAAAGGGACTTTGAAGATCTAAATTAAGTCCCAAGTCAGTTAACCTTAAAACACGGAAATTATTGAATGGCCTAACCCAATCAGGTAAACACTTTAAAAGCAGAGAGTTTTCTCTGGCTTGTGGCAGGAGAGGAGGTCAGACAGAGATGTGCTCCTGCTGACTTTGAGGAAGAAGCAGATGCTCTCTGCTGTAAGCTGTGGTGGGAGTCACATACCACAGAACCAGTGAGCTTGGAAGAAGACTCCAGCCTTAGGCGAGAATTGCAGCTCCACCGAAACCATGATTCAACCTCTGTGACCTGAGCAGAAGATCCAGCTAAGCTGTACTCCAGACTCCAGCTCCATAGAACTGTGGGATAATAATTATGTGTTATTCGTAGCCACTGAGTTTGTGGTAATTTGTATGACAGCAGAGAGTGGTGGTTAAGAGAATGGCCTCTGAAGCCAAACTAGGTTCATATATCAGCTCTGCCACTTACTAGCTGTGTGACCTTGAGGAAGCTACTTATGCCTCAGTTCTCTCATCTGGAAAGTGGAGATAAGTATAGCACCTGCTTCACAGATTAGTTGTGAGGATTATGTGAGTTAATGCATAGGAAATGTTTATGATATGCCTGGCACAGAGTAAATGCTCTTTAATTGTTTGCCGTTTTTATGCCTCTAAATTTAGATGGAGGAATAATCAGTCAAAAATAACCAAGGATAGGACATGATTCCATAGTGTAGCGGTTAGCATGTCTGCTTTACGCACAGAAGGTCCTGGGTTCATGCCCCAGTGGAGCCATAGTCCATGGTCTATGGCCATGCCACCCTGAACAAGCCTGACAGTAGTTACATTTTAATTTCGGAAACACAATGAATAATTTCTTTTTGTATAAGTATGTCTCATGCAGTATTTAGAAATTACTCAAATTAAACATTTATTTAATATGTTTTCAAAATTCAGTTTTATCTGGACGTTCCAAATTTTTGTTTTATGCAACCCTGTCTGAGGAAGATGGTGATGCCATATTGTTAAATTTAAAAATCACTGTTACAGACTAAAAGTTTGTGCTCCCCACCAGAAGAAATTCATATGTTAAAATCCTAACTCCTAATGTGGTGGTATTAAGAAGTGGGGTCTTTCGAAGGTGATTAGGTCATGAGGCTGGAGCTTCATGAAAAGGATTAGTGCCCTTATTAAAGAGACTCAGAGAGCAACCTTGCCCCTTCTGCCATGTGAGGACACAGCAAGAAGACCAGGAAAAGTGCTCTCATTAGACACCAAATCATCCAGCACCTTGATCATGGACTTACCAGCCTCCAGAACTGTGAGAAATATGTGCTTGTTGTTTGAGGCACCCAGTCTATGGTATTTTCATTATATCAGCCTGAATAGACTAAGACGTGGTCATTCAACATTAGGTTTACAATCTGATCTCAACCATATTAAAAATGTTTGGAAAGAAATACACTGAAATGTCAACCCCATTGATTCTGGATGATTTCCTAATAGATAATGTATTAATTTTTTTCTTTGTAGGTTTCCATAATTTATGCATGCTCTATAGTGTGCCAAAATTTGTTCAAATCAGTATTGCAAGTACCTAGAAAAATGTCCTTGGTAGACACAGATGAGTAATTGTTGATTGTTGAGTTATTGAATTAATTGTATACACGTTACTTTTAAATCAGAAATCTTCAGTTCAACTGTGGGGAGAGGAGCTATAGATAAGTTCAATATACATGGCACCCAGAAAGGGGAGGGAGGAGAGAATTTTGAGGGGGGACCTTGAGTGCCAAACTGCCATTTTCATCCCAGGAGGGAGAGGCTGGGTGCTGCTGTCTGAGGCCTCCATATGGTGGGTATAGGTTCTGTAGGTTTGGTGAGATGGTACAATTATGGATTCTGAGACCACTGTAAGGGACTTGAGACACTGTAAGGATTCTGAGCTGAAAAGGACCACGAGGGACAGGAATGAATGATCGTAGATACTGTGAGGTAAATGAGGGCCTCTAAATCTGGGTGTGCCCCTTTGAGTTTGCATGAGTTGGCTCAGGCTGCAGGAGGCTTGCCTGGGGCCCCACATGCTTTGAAGATAGGCTGAGCCAATTGCATTCTCCCTTTGCCCCAGCTTAAGTTTTTTTGAGAAATGGAGCATTTCTTTTCTTTCAAAAGCATCCTAATGGATTCCTGGTTAGTCCCTGAAAAGTATTTGGCTTGAATGACTGACCTCAAACTGACCTGCAGTCTGGTAAACACCAGAGATTTGGGGTGTTCTGTTAACAAGCATAACATTGCAATAATTCAAACTTCAATATCTGTGTGTTCTGGCCCATGTAAAAAACACACAAAAGAGCAAGGAGCAAGGGTGGGAGAGCAGGAGTGGAATGATGTCCTCCTCTGTGCCCATTCAGGAGAAAAGCCCCAGACATTTATTGATTAGTCTGACAGTACTGATGGGGTTTTTGTGTTCTGTTTACGTGGTTGTCTTCTGTTTCTCATTCCTCAAATTCCAGGGCCAGTCCAGTGCCTGGCACCTAGCAGGCTGGGCCCATACATGTTTGCCGGTCCCAATTGAACCCTCCAGTTCAGTCTTGGCATCAGACAAGTGAGAACAAAGCTGAAAAAAAACCCTCTCCTTAAAATATCCTCTGCACCACAGAGCCAACTGTCACCAGCAACAGTAGTCCAGAAGGTCCTATGCCCAGTCCAGTTCTTTGGGGGGTAAACTGAGGAGAGTAACCACAGAACCAGCTCAAAGTAGTTCTGGTTTGTTTAAAATGATATTGAGTTGCTTTTCAGAGACAACAGACCAAAACTGCAAGTCAGGCAGCTGGAGCATGAGCAGAGGAGAGAACTTTGATCTCCAGCTGCACCCAGAACCAAAGTCCCTCCCGGAACCAAATAACCAGGACATAACTGGAACTTGAACACTGGAACCCTTTCAGAAGCAGAGGATCTTTTGTCCAGAAATATCCAGTGCTGACATCCCTTACCCTAAACTGCAAAGCTCCAAGATCCTCCAATTAAAACTTGCCCCACCAACTCTTCTGCATACCTTTTCCCCCTAGACCCTTAAAAACCTGCCCAAACCCTGGATCAGGGAATTCAGGTTTTTCCAGCACAAGCTGCCCATTCTCCATTGTGTAGCGTTATACACTAAATGCTATTTTCTTTCACTGCACCCTGGTGTCAATGTAATTGGCTGTCTGTAGTGCCAGGTAGATGAACTCTTTGCTCTGTTACGGGAGAAGCTCCAGGCAGTGACAGGGCTTTGAAGTCTCTAGATGCCAAAGGCATCTGTTTTGGGGAAGAGAATCTGGCTGGTGGCTTAAATGGAAACTTCCCATTTTCCCATATAGGGGTTGTTCTCAGTATTCCAGGGCCACTTTTTTTTTTTTTTTTTTTTTTTTTAATGCTAAGAGGGACTGAAATCAGCTTTAGGGTTTCCAACCCAAAGACCTTCATTCTGGTCTGTTGCTTTCTGCTTTAATGATAAGTCCTTGCCAGGAGAACCACATGGGGGACCTGGAGAGATAGAAGGGGTCCATTATGGGGAAGCAACCAGCAATGACTTTCTTCTCCCTTGGCCTATTCATCACTCATTAATCCAGGCATTCTCTCATTTGTTTGTTTATTCAGTAAATGTTTATTAAGCACACTTTCTGTACCAAGAACTCAGCTAGGCACTGGGGCTCAGCAAAGAGATGTGGTCCTCAGAAGCTCACCTGGCCAACTGAATCCTCCTGTTTCTCTGCCATCATCTCACATCCATCCCTGCCTGCATGTTCACTAGGTGCTAACCACACTCACCTTCTGACCGGTCCTCCAATACACCAAGTTTGGGTCTATATCGGAGCTTTTGCGTCTGCTGTTCCTTCTCCCTAGAGTTTCACAAGACTGGTCTTCTTTTCTTTATGCAGTTCCAGGATACACCATTACCTCCTTAGAGAGGCTCCCACAGTCATCCTCGAAGGTCCTTATTACTCTGAATTTACTTTGTAGTATTTGTTTAGCACTGCATTGTTTGCTTCTCTTCCTCTGAATGTTAGCTGCGAGAAAGCAGGAGTCCTTTCTGCTTTGCTTACAGTGGTTTCTCCCTTTCAGGCAGAAAAGGGTATGGATGGTATGGCAAACAGTAGGTGCTCAGGAAGCATTGGCTGAACCAGTCGCTAGCTGGGCTTTCATCACCTCATCTGGCCTCTAGGGGTGCTCTTCTCACTTAGAGGGACACATTTTAATCTTAGCTTGACTCCTACAGGTTGATGGGTTTGGAAAGAAAATTATGCAGCAAAGCTGAGAAATTCAGTATATTTCAAAAGCTGACTAGTTAATCAAACATATATCCTAAGGTAACCTACAGCCTCATGGGCATCTTGGCTGATAATGATCCTGGATCATCCAGCTTGATGGGGTGTTAGAATACCTGCCCTTCCTCCCTGCTAGATTGAGAGGGACTTTCAGGCTGTTAGAGCCTCCTGCCCAAACTTTTCTCTGGGTGAGGACCCAGGACATGCTTAATGGCTGTGAGTGGCCATATGTATCTCTCTACAGTTTTCCTGGTTTCCCAGGTCAACCCAGGCTTTTGCTGTGGGCATAGTAGCTTTATAGAAACAAGTCCTATGCAGGATGGCAGATGTGTCCACTGCTTATTCTGGAGGAGTCTCTCCCTCTGGTCTCTCCATTTTCCCTGCATGTCTGCAGCATGTCCACAAGTTGGGCTTATTGGATTCTTATTCCTTCTTTTCATTTGGATGAAATCTGACTTCTTTCTTCACCCGGTCTAAGCCAGTGCTGGGCCTAACTGCACCTGAGGCCCTATGGCCCTGAAATGAAAGATGTCTATTTCCTAAATGAAATCTTGGGATATTTGTTATAGAACTTCTCTGAGTTTCACTTTCCTCACCTATAAAATAGAGGTCATAATACCTAACTCATAAAGTTTCATTGGGTCCAAAGAGATAACTGTTCAGGACCTGGTAAAAAGTGAGGAAAGAGTGGATACGATTATTGTTATGAAAACCTCGAGATCTTCAGCCCTATTACCTTGAGCTCCTGACCTCGGTGGTAGGAGTTTCAGGATTGATTCTCATAAGAACAGATGAGTTCCTGCCCATCCTTAGGGGGGAGGGCACTGCCAGGTTCCATCTCAGGCAGGTAGTATGTATGGGGGCAAGGACATTAGGCTGGGAGTCAGGACCTGGGTTTAAGCCCAACTCTGGATGACCCTAATAAGGTATTCCCCTGATTGCGTTTCCTTCTTCACCTCTGCTGTGCCGTATTTTGCAGTTTGTGTGGTCTGAACACCAAAGGAAGCTGGAGAGCTGCTGTCAAAAAGTAAGAAAGGAAATGTCCAGCCCTGCTTAGTGAATGAGGGCTGCAGGTAATGCAGGCACTGACCTTAAGGCGATTTTAACAATAAGCAGATAAAGGGTTTACTTGATCCATGAACCAACTTCAAAAAATCTGAGGCTAAATCTCTGTGGACAGCACCATCCACATTGGTTTTCAAAGCTCCTGAGAAAGTAAAGGGGATTCTTTGTTGTAGTCATAGGAGAGGCAATAGCCACAGCAGCTCTGATGCAGAGACAACTATAGAATGTCCCATAGGTACAAGGGAGAAAAGCCAGGCTGGTCAGCTGGGGGTGACTCTCTTGTGTCTCTCTGATGTCACGAGCAATGAGCACACTTCTCTAGATGGCCCAAACAGCTGTCTGGGTCGTAAGGAAGCAGAGTGTAAGCAAGAGGGTTAAACCTCAGTTAAAGCGAGATGCTGCCAATGACAGGCTTTGGTACCCTGGGGAAGCATCTATGCTCCAAGCTCCACTCCCTTCCTCCTGCAAGCTGGAGATACGGGTGATGTGATCATCTTTGCCTTGCCAAAATGCAAGGCAATCAATGAGATAAAGTGACTTTCTCACTTGGGAAAAAAGACATATGACCATTGGCCACACAGCACCCATATTCATTGCAGGGAGAAGGGGCCTGAGAGAGTGGCTGATTGACTGAGTGAGTGACTGATTTATTATATATATATATATAGTTTATTTATTTCTATTTCACACTTCACCACAATTTAGCAAGCATTTATTGTCTCCTATATTTGGTAATGCAAAAATGAATAGAACATGGCTTCTGCCCCCTAGGGCTCACATTGTAAGTCTCCATTTCTTTAAGTCTGCCCTTAGATTGCACAACAATCTCAGTTCTGCCTACTACCCTCACATGAAAGGTTGTGAGCCCTCTCAGCATTCGCCTTGACTTCTAGTCTCCTAGACGTGCTATGTTTTTTTATTACACTGAGTCCTCATAATGACACATCCTGTAATTGATTTTTTTCTTCTGTTTGGCAATTCCTTTTTATTTAGTTATGGAGTTGGTATTTGAAGCCTCTTTTTGCGGGTGAGGCCATAGAGGCTCTGAGTTTTCTCTGATAGGGGTGGAGTCTGTGCAAGTGTGAGGATCGGGTAGTGCGCCTCCAGAGGACCTGAAAGTCTTCACAGAGGGCATGATACCTGCCTGGATTTTCATTGAAGGTCACTGGATGGCCCCAGTGTACTCCAAGCGGATAGAAAAGCTCGCTTCAACACTTAGAGGTGGGAAACTGTCTCCTGTGCTATGGAAACAGCAGGTAGTTATAGTTGGGAAGGCCCATATATACCAGACTAAGGAGTTGAGACTTGATCCTGGGGCAGTGCTGAGTATGTGTGTGTGCATGTGTGTGCATGCACAGAAGTTTGTTTGGTGACATTTACTCTGGGTAGAATCATTGATGGGTTCTGGATTTGCTCGTCCCTCTATTAAAAGACAGATGATGCAAGAGAAGATGGAGCTAGTGGTACACAGACCAGTTGGGAACTTGTCACAACTGTTCCATCATGTTAACTAATGTTTACCAAACACTCATTTCATGCCAGCCGCATTACTGAGCACTTTATAAGCATTCTGTCGGAAATCTTGCGACAACTGCTGAGGTAGGTATTATTATTATCCCCATGTTATCTACAAAGGAACTGAAATTTTTGAAGGTTAAATAACTTGTCCAAGGTCACACAGCTGTCAGCAGGGGTTTGAACATGGCTCTCTCTGACCAGATTCCAATCCCCTGGCCGTTATTTCCTAGTGTAATGAGGGCCTACATTTGAGCAGGGACAATGGGATTGAAAGTAAAGGAAACGTCTGAGAAATATTTAGGAGGTTAAAGCAATGAATTTGGTAAGTGGATAGATTTAGGGAATGAGTGAGAGGGAGAAATTTCTGGCCCAGGTGACTCTGGAGTCTGGAGAAAGAAAGGCTTTATGGAAATGATATTGCTTTTTTGACCCCAGATTTAGCTGGTGCAGTGTAGCTAGATCCCAAATCTGCTCACGAACACATGAATTGCCTGCCTTGTTTCATTGGTAACTAATCAGCAATCCATCTATATTCTCGCCTGGTTGATACGGAAAATGTTAACCAGGACAGGTCCTGATGGAAGCCCTGCCCAAGGACTCCAGGGTCCCTTCTCCAGCTAATCTGCTCTCTTTGAATATGATCATTCTTTCAATTACCAAGCCCCTGACTGTATCATCATCAAGGACACATTCCTCAATCTGGGATCATGAACTCAAACATACTGCACTATTTGACTATTCATCTAACAAATCTGTCAGAAAAGGAAATGAGGTATGTCAGGCATGACACGTTCTTGATGGACCTACACTGGGTATCACAGCATGTCTTCTTGAGGGCTCGAAAGCCACCTGTTTAATAAACAGTTCTAAAGTTTTACCAGGGATGAATCTCAGGCACACCTTCTAGCCCTTTCAGAAAAGCAAGGCATTTGCTTGTTTATTGCCCCTTTTCAACAGCATCCAGTGGATTCGAATTGAGTGCTTGCTATGTACCAGTCATGTCTTTTGTCCCTTTTTCTATTCTTCTTCAAGGATTCCCAACACCAAGTCCACACTCTACACATTATCCTTAAATCATGGAATGTAATTCTTCCAGGTCAAGAGGCTTAACCTCATTTTAATAACCTGTGTGGTACCTGGATTTGTCAGTTTTCCTTATCAATGTTCATTCTAGACGTTCTAATCTGAGGAGCATTGTTCTTGATAAGAAGATGGAAGCAAGTAAGGAGCTGAAGAGTTCTGCTTCTTGTTAATTTTAAACCCTTAGTTCTAGGACAACAGGGGGGGAAATAACAGCTGATACCTTCTGAGAGCTTTTCTCTGTGCTACGTTTTGTTTGTTTTTTAATGCATCATACCATGTAATCTTCACATCAAACCCACAGTGTAAGGATTATTATCTCATGTTAAGCAAAGAAATCTGAGGTTCAGAGAGGATAGGAGAATTGCCCAAGGTCATCTAGCTGGTACTTAGAGGTGGATCCAGCCCTTTTCTGTTGTGCTGCACTGACTGTACCCAGAAAGGCCTTTTGTGTTAAGTCCTCGGCTCATTCTGGCTTCAACCATCCTGACATTATGCATAAAGTTCTGTTTCACTCCTTTGTATTCATCCTGTGCAACCACATTTCTTTCATATCAGAATCATTTGCAATCGTATTGTTAGAATTTCATTTTTGAAAGTCATCTCTCCAGAGCTGTCTTCTTTGAGAGTATAAGGTTATAGGATCATCTTATCTGTCCTCTGAAGTTTCTGCAATCCACCTTTCATAAAGACGAAGGTACATGTTGGACCACATCCAGCTTTCCCCCCCATGAACAGTATAAACTTTGAGATGACCTGGCTACTAGTTTTCAGGATTTCTCTCCCTGTTCCTTCTCCAAGCAGTATATCTTGGAGCAGAATTACTTTCAAAATAGATAACTCACCCTGTCTCCAACCTCTGCTTTCTGAGAGTAAATTGCTGAGGTGAATCACGAATGTATTGAATGTTCATTGTCCTTATCTGCAGTGGTAGTTCCTATAATAAAAAGAATTTGTAAATAACATTGATTAGGTAACTTAGACTAGAAAATGAAACTTCTGTAGGTTTTTTTTAAATAGCAATTTTGATTTGTGTGACAATTTGCAGGGCCTTACCTGGATCTTTATCTGTGCGTGCTTATGTAACATGAATGTGCGTGGCTCTGAGAAGAGCTGTATTGCAGTGTATGTGCAGTCTTGTGTAAAACAACATTACGTGACTTTGTGTGAGGTGCACAATATAGAGGAATGGTTAAGAGCATTTATTTTGGAGATAGACATGGATTTTGGTGCCTTTTCAACACTTCATTATCTCAGAGATGTGGGTAGAGTCCTAACATCTTTAAGCTTTAGTTTTCTTACCTGTAAAGTGCTGGAGATATGATGTCTGCATCAGTGTTCTAAGGGCATGTGGAGACTAGGGGGATAATGTATGCAAATGGCTGGCATGAGCCAAATACTCAATTAGGTTTAGATGTTATTATGGGTAACTACATCTGTTCTTAGGGGAAATAATTTTGGTTTGTATCAGTGTGTGTGAATCTGAGTGTGAAAACCTGACTATATGATTCTGGAATATATTAGTCTCATTGCTACTGTTTAACACAGACATTCACAGACACACTACAGTGTGTCCTGAGGACAAGGAGTCCTTAAAGTGAGGAGACTGGAATCCTGCTAAATCAAAGGTCAGATCTGGGGAGCATTTCATCTGGAGGAGAGAGTTGGCCTCCGAAGTGCAGGGAGCAGAACGAGAGTCCTTCAGAGATGGGAGGGGCCTCGGCAGGCAGGAAGGTGGTGGCTTCTCCTGTATTTTCTTCAAAGGGCATAACGAAGATCAAGAGGCGAAGATAGTTTTCAACTCAAGGGGAGAAAGTTGGAGCTCCGACATCCCATGCTGGCCGTGGGATGGGACTCCTCCCCTGGGAAGCGCTCACAGAGTGGCTGGGTAGCCAAGCTTCTTCCCCTGGGTCAAACTAGAGAATTTCCAGACATCTTCCTATCTGTGCTTTGTGGAAAAGAGCAGTAGCCTGCGTGTTGTATTTCCTCAACTGAAACTCCAACTTCGATTTCCAGGCAGCACAACATTTGTTTTTAGAAAAAAACCCAGCCAGCTCAGAGGTGATGAGGGTGACAGGGCTACAATTATCACCTGCTTTTCAGCACCTAGTGTATTGTGGGGAAGGTGCTGACAGCTCTGAACTCTCTTTGTGTGGGGAGCTGAAGCCCCCAACCTCTGCTCAGAACATTTGACACAGACAGACAGCTGTGAGACCGGCGTGGGGGGTGGAGGTGAGGGTGGAGGGGGCTGTCAACGCCTCCTCTCCTTTTAATGCTGTGGGAAAGGGCTGAGAGGCCCTCCATGTATTTCCATTCTTGGACAGGTTTTTATAACACTCAGCTAGACTTTACTTAGGGGTCTCCTCAGGGTGCCAAACCTTACAAAAAAGAAAAGGAAGCCAATGGGTATTGATTTGATATTAACTGACCTTTGTAAGGGGGCAGGAGGGAGGAGTGACCTCCAGAGGGCGCCAGAGGGATTCAATGTCAGGTAGGTGCTCAAGAAGCCAGTGGGGTAGTGGAAGAGGTAGGGCTTTCGAGTCACAAACTGAGGTTAAAAACCTGATTCTGCTTCTTACTTGACATGTGACCTTGCACAACTCATTTTTCCTTGTCCGTAAAATGGGGTAGCAATACCTACTTTGAAGGGTTGTTATGAAGACTGAAAGAGATAAAGTAGGGTTGAATGAGATAACACAGACCAGGGTTGGCGGGGGTGGCAAATAATTATTGCAAAGAATTTGTGTCTCTATTTGAACATCAAGCCCAATGTCCTCACACTGAATTTATGCTGCCCACTCATATGTGTTCAACCATTTTTTATATGTACTTTGGTGCTATTATACTAAATAAAATGAAAATTCAAGAAAAAACATCCTAGAGGGCAGCATTACGTGTGGCCTGGCCTGCCTTTCTTCTCGCAGATTAGGACCCCTGGGGCTCCATCACAGCTGTAGCTCTTCCCATGGTGTTTCTATTTTATGGTCGTGTTTTGATTTGGGGGCCCCAATTCTCTTATTTGAGTTTGCTGTTTCTGGCAGCCTTTGTCCCAGTACCCGATCTTGGCACGTAGAGCAGCAGCAGTGACCAGCCTGGGTTACCAGGGAAGCTGCATTGCTGTGCCAGGAGTCAAGGGTAAGGGAATTTCCCTACTGGCCTGTTCTAGTTGTTTGTGTGTGTGTGTAACAAATCACCCCAAACATTCATAACAAACAGTGGCTTAAGGGAAGAGTGGTTTATTTCTTGCAGTTTTATGGGTTGACTGGGCTCAGCTGAGAGATTCTTCTCTATTCTACAAGGTGTAGCTGAGATCACTCATGAGGCTGCATTCAGCTGTGGGCTAGATAGGAACATTCCAGATGACTTGTTATTTTTTGTACATGGGCCCTCTTATCAAATAGTCTACTCCAAGCTCCTCTACAACATGGCAGGCGGCTTCCAAGAGGACAAGCCTCAGTGTTCAAGCGCTTATCCAGCCTCTGTTTCATCATGCTTGCTAATGTTCCACTGGCCAAAGCAAGTCACATGACCAAGCTCAGAGATACTATGGGAGGCGATGACACAGGGGCTCAACTACCAGGAATTGTAGAACAGTGAGGGCCACCAATCTAAAAGTTTAGCGTGTAGCCTCGGAAGTGCAGCTGCCAATAACTGCTCAGAAAAGTTACACAGGGCTTGATGAGGCAAGACTAGAAGATGGAAAAACAGTCATGGACTGTGTGCATGGCTTTAACATATTTTATTCAATCAATTTTTCAATAAGTAGTAAGTCACTCAAATTATTATCAGGCATGGTAGCAGACACTTGCTGTACCAAAATGAACAAGACACCATCCCTGTTGTCAAGCAGCTTACCAGATCATGGATTATAGACAGACAAGTAGGCAATATAACAGTATGTGTGATCTGTACTGGGACCGAGTTTTGCCTGGGATCATATAGAGTTAAAGAGGAGAAGGATTTAAATTAGGTTGAGGGTCTGAGAAGGCTGCCCCAGGAAAGAAATATTTGAGATGAATTTCGTGGCAACAATGGAAGTAGGCCAGGTGGGTTTGCAGTTGGGCATTCCAAACATAGGAGACAGTGTGCCTGAAGGCCAAGGGATGAGAAATGCCTTGAAACAACCAGATAACTGGATATAGTTTCTTGTTCCAGGAAGAGATTGTGTGGGAGATGAGTTGAGAGAGCCTAGAGCATGAAAGTTCTTATACTTTATCATTCCCCAATCCTTTAAACCGAGGAAAAGCATTAGAAAGACATCTGATTTTTTTTTTTTGAATAATAGCATTTAAATTGTTTTGTATAATAAGCACGTTTACTTGTGTAGAATATAATATAAATGGGAAAACATTATTCTGGCCGCCACCCACTGAACAAGGAGGCTGGTGCCAAAACGTAGTCATGATTTGATGGCAGTCTGCGCTGAGTCAAAGGCAGCTGGAATGATGGAAAAGGGAGACAGGAGAGGCGCTTAGGAGGTTATAAATGTGCGATTTGATGCAGAGGGAATATAAGAGCTAAAGAGGAGGAGATGAGGACAATGCCATCTCCTGCTACCATCCCCTGCCACCCCCCGACAAGGTATCTTTCTCCAGGGGGCACAGAAAGTCCAGTGCCAACCAAGGGAAGTGCTTGTCAGGCTGGGTGCCCTGAAGGGGGACAGGATGGATATATATTATCCACTGTCCACCTTTAGGCACTCTGCAAACAGATGTGGTCTAAACAGTACATCTGAGTGGTGAGCAGCTGGGGCTTCTGAGTACCCCAAGTAAAACCACTGGGGTTCAATCTTGGCTCAGGTGCTTTCTAGCTTTGTGAGTTTAGACAAGTTACCTGAACTCTTTGTGCCTCAGTTTTCTCATTTGTGGAAAGAAGGATACTCTAGAGGGTTATTACAAATGTTACATGGGATGATGCTTGTAAAGTCTTAGAAGAGTGCTCGGACATAGAAAGTGCTTGATAAATGGAAGCTAATTATTATTAAACTAATAATAATTAAATAATAATAATTATTAAAACTCTTAACAGATAAAGCTTTCGAATGGTTCAAAATTAAAAAATTATAAATTATGTATATAGGGAAGAGTTTCTCTCTTACCACTGTCCTCCAGATAGTCTTTCTCCCTGGCAGTAACAAATGGTACTAGCTTCTTAGGTATTCTTTTAAGATAGTTCATACATGTCTATTATATATATATATTCCCTATTCCCTGTGGTGATATATTTCATAACACCATTTTGCACTTTCCCCTCACTTTTTGTCTACAATTGTTCATGAGTAAGTAATTTAACTAGTGTCTTTCTGTTCAGCCTTTTTCTATTACAAACAGAGGTGCAGTGAAGAACAAATGACTTTTCACTTATGCTGAAATATAGCTAAGGGTAAATTTCTGGAAGTAGAATTTCTGGGTCAAAAGGGTACATGCATTTTTAATTGTTAGATATTGCAAAGTTCCATGGAGGTTATAACAATTTACACTTTCCCCAAAATATATGAGCGTGGTGAGTGTGTTTAGAAATACTTTATAATACATTGTTGGAAAGAGTGTAAATTGTACCTAGCATTTTTATATTTGCCAGTTTTAATAGGTGACAAATGGCATTCAGCATAGTTTTATTTTGCAATTCTCTTATTGTGTGTGGAGTTAAGCATTTTTTTTCCTACGCTTAAAACCCATTTACATTTCTCTTTCAGTAAACCGTTCCGTATCATTTTGTTCATTTTTCTATTGTGCTATTAGGTTTTTTCTTATTGATTTGTAAACTCTTTATGTATTAAAGAAATTGTGTTATGATGTGCAAATATTTTCTCAGTTTTTAGTTCTTCTTTTTATCTTACTTTTGGTGGCTTTGGTTATGCAGGTGTTTAAAAAAGTTTATGTTGATGAGTTTTTCAGTTTTCTTTTTATGGCTTTTTTCATATTAAAAATTTTTAATTTGAAATTTGAAATGGAAAAAAACAGTACAAATTATAAAGTGATTGTTTAATAAAACCATAACATTGCTTGAGGTAAAACATTTAAAAGCCAGCACCTACATTATATAAATAAGTCACTTCTTGAATTTAAAATAAAATTTATTTTACAGTAGAAAAAAACTTTATAGATTTAAAACACAGGTGAAATATCACCTTTATTATATTCTGATTATCTTAGTAATTTTGAGATAATGAAAGAATATCACTATATTGAGTTAATTTATCATAAGAATAAAAACTGCCAATTTTAATATACTTAGCATAAACTTAATCTACATGCAGCAAGTTCACCTCTTTTCTCTAAATTCAATAGATTAGAACAAACATCTAACTTTGGCAGGTAAAAAAAATGTGTCAGACCATCAATATTAGCAAAACAATCCTCTAACATAATTTATTCCAAGGAAATCTTCCTTCTGGAAGTAGATCATCCTAGTATCCAACCCGTAACTTTGAAATAGAATTTATATATACTGAGTTTGCATCATTCTTAGGCCATTCATACTCTGAGATGATTAAAAAAAAAAGGTCTTCCATGTTTTCTTCAGATATTACTGTGGTATCAGTTTTTCTTTTAAAACTGTTATTCATTTAAAATTTCTTCTTGTGTAGGTGTTGTAAGAATAAGACTTAAAATGTCATGGGGGTTCCCATCATATTTTCCCCAACATCATTTTTGAAACAATCCATTTAGCCCTTCTGACTTGAGAGAACTTTTTATAATGTGCTAATTTCCCAAGTGATTTGAGTTTGTTTCTAAGAGGTCTCCTTTCATTGATCTGTCTATCTATTCACCTGCCAGATCACCATGCTTTAATTTTTGTAGCTTATTATGTATTTGGATATATAGAAAGAGTAGTGCTGCCTGATTATTATTTTTTCATAATATTATGGCTTTTTTGTTTGTTCATTTTGCCATCCAAACTTCAAAACAGCTGGGTCGTACTTTTTACATTAATTTTAAATTCATAGATTGAGGAGAATTTACATCTTTATAATGTTGAATGTTGCCAAGACTGTGGCATGCCTTTCCATTTATTCAAGACTTCTTTTATGTTTTTAGAGTTTTTTATGTATCAACTTACACATTTATCATTAATTTTTATTGTTTGGTATTTCATCTTTGTTTGTATATGTATTTTTTTGCTGTTGAAAATGGGGTCTTTTCTTCTATTACACCTTCAAATTGACTGTTGTTTGCTTACATGAAGGCTCTTAAGTTCTGTATAATATTTTTGTATCCAGCCAACTTAGTGAAGTCTCTGACAGCTTGTGACAGTTTACTTAGTGTTGTTTTTCTCCTTGTTGGATTTTTGGGGTTTCACATATGAAAATAGTGATAATTTTCCTCTACCTTTCTAATGTTTATAACTAATTTATTTCTATGTCTAATTGCATTGTTTAGTATTTCTAGATCAGTGTTAATACTAAAGATTGTGGACATCTTTTCTGTATTCCTACCATTGATGGAAATACTTCTGATGATTCTTCATTAAACTTTTGGATTCAGAGAGATATGTTTTAGCTATTGAGACAGTATCATACGTTCTGACTTAACTATGAGGTTTTAATGAATGAATGTGGCTAAAGATGTAGAATGCATGATTCCATCTCTATGAAAGTTTACAAACAGACGAAAGACTGATCCATGATAACAAAAATGAGGACAATGGTTATTTTGACTGGGAGGGAGTTTTCTGGAACGCTGGAAATATTCTATATATAGACCCAAGTGGTGGGTTGGGTTTTGGAACCAGTGTTATGCTTGTTTCATTCAAAAGAATTTGAAAGAATTTCTGTCTTTTTTCCTATGCTCTAAAAAGTTAAGGGCTTTTATAAATCAGTATTTTTTCTTCTTCTTTTAAAAACAGGCTTAGAAAATTACTTTGCAAAATTTCTGACCTGACAGTTTTATGGAGAGAAAGTTTAAGTTCTTTTATTTATTTATTTATTTATTTATTTATTTATTTATTTATTTATTTGTAATTGACATGTTTAGATTTTTTATCTTTTGTAGAGCCAGTTTAGAAAATAATATTACTTATGAAATTATTCATTCCTTTGAAAACTTCAAATGTGTTTACATAGAGCTGAGTAGTCTTTTAATTTCTTTTATACCAGTGGTTCCCCACTCCATATGTCTTATTTGATAGAGTTTTGCTCTCTCTTTTGTTAATTAGATTACCTACTTACTTACTTATTTCCCTAAAATTCAGGTCTTGGATTTATTCTAGTATTTTCCTTTTTAAATTAATATATTTATTTCTGCTCTTAGCTATTAAATCCTTCCTTCTACTTTCCTAAATATTATTTTATTTTTTTATAGCTTCTAAAATTGAATGTTTAACTCATTTATTTTATATACCCTTGGTTATTAGTAGTATTTAATGAAATAACTTTCCTTCTTGTTATTACTTTAGTTGTATCCCACAGAATTTATGTATATTATCTGAATTATAATGTTCTAACTATTCTGCCATATTTATTTGACTTAAGAGTTGCTTCAAAAAGACTGTAAACATTTTTTCCAGTGGTGAGGATTTTTTATTTTTAATTTTTTATTCATTTCTAGTTTTAGTGAAGTATGACCACAGAATGAATTTTGTACTTTTTTACTTTGAATGCATTTCAAATGAAGATGTTTTCTCTGTTTTAAGAGTATAGAGTTTGAAATACGTAAATTGTATGTACTTATTAAATTATATTATGTTGGTCTTCTGTAAACTTAGTTTTTATCCACTTAATCTTTGATTGTAGTTGAATGAAAGCCTTTTACTACTGATGTGTTTTTGCCTGTTTCTTCTTGTATCTTCTTTTATATTTGCTTTGTAAATATTGATGTTACTCATTTAAGCACAGGCAGTCAAAACTATTTTTATCTTATTGTGAGTTGTATCTTTGTCTCAGTTAATGCTTTTCATACGAATTCAGCCTATCTGATATTTAGATCTTAAACTTTGCTTTGGATACTACCTGAAGCCTTTTTTGTTTAATGAGTTTAGCTTATTAACATGGATTTATATGATACATATGTTTGGTCTTAGTTCTGTCATTGTTTTTACATTATGCTTCTATTATTTTTTTTAATTTAAAAAATATTCTCTATGTGGGATCCCCCTCCCCCCTCCTTTTTTTTCTTGTGTGTGTAATTTAGAAGATTTGTATTTTCTGGCAGTTATCTTCATAATTATAACTTTATATAATACCCTTAATCTCCTATTTCTTTAGATAGTATCTGTTAATTCTCTATATAATACATTCAATCCTCTATTTCTTTAGATAATAGGTAGTAATTTCTTTTATGCCTTTGTTCAGTGTTTTTGTTTCACTGAGATAATTGCCTCATTACTTTCTTTTTAAAATCACGGTGATATATAGTCACAATTTATTCATTTCTGTGGAAGCATTTTCCTTTTGGTTCTTCATCTATTATGCCTTTCTCATTTCTTTACTCTTTTCCTCTTGCTTTCTTTTTATAGACCTGTGCTGGTTCCTTTTCGAATACTCACTTGGAAGGAGGGGAGTTTTTCTCTGAACCAGCTATTTGCAGTTGGTTCGTGTGTGGGCTGGGCTGGGTTGCATTCTAGTCTACCAGAATTTCTTGTCAAGGCTCAGGATTTTGTATATGAGTAACTTAGGCTTTACTTCTCTCTAGCTAGAAAGGACAGGCAGCTGTGGGGTAATTCAAATGCACAGGCACTCTCTTTCCCACTGTTGCAAAGATGGATCGTCTCTGTGTGACACCTGGTCTTGCTCCATCTTCTCTACTCATGGAACTGAGTTCAGAAACTTCCCTGGCACCACCTCATCTACTTCTTTCTGCTTTTGAAATCCTGGGGTTTAGGTTTTACATCTCAAAGACAGTTTCTCACCTTCTAGAAATGTATTTAGCAAGTTCTATCTGAGCTCTGCAGCTGGGACTTCCTCTCTCCACCTCTTCCAAATAGATCTTCATTATTGAGATGACACTTCCATGTACAACTGGTTCCAAGTTCAGGTCTCTCCTGCTTTGCAAAGTTGGAGTTTGTATTCTTGCCTCTCATTTACCTCATTGCTCTCAGGTAATTTCCAAGAAGAGAAGGAGGAAATGCTAGCTATATGTTGCCCTAGTCACACTGGAAGTTGACTGTCCTAGCTGATATTATTACAACTCTGTTGCTGGGTAGTGGGTCACAGTGTGGGGTAACCTTGCCTAGAGGAAGCGAAATGGCTACTAGGAAGCCCTGCCACATGTCAGGAGGGTCTGGTCTGAGTCTTCAAGCTTGCTGAGATAAGAGACCAGGGGAGGATAAAAATGGTCTTCTTCATCTCCTGGCAACCACCCACAGGAGCAGGAGCTGAGGGAGCAGATGCAGCTCCACATGTTGAGAACTCAGAATCCAGGTTAGGGGGCTCCATCACATTCAACATGCTCAATGCACAGAGGAGCAAAAGCGTTCAGCTTGCATTTACAGATGGGGACAATCAAGGGTTAGTGGGGGAAAGAGTTCCTAGCAAGTAAACCTCCTGACTACTTCATTCATAGCAAGTTATTTTATAGATATTTTTGCGTGTTCACTGTCTACCTTCCTCAATAGAATACAAAGATTAGAGCAAAGATTTTGTTATATATGACACTGTATACTCAGCAACTAGAAAAGTGATGCTATGTAATAGGCACTACATATATATCATAGGAAGAAAGGAAAGAAGGAAGGAAAGAAGGAAAAAGAAAAGAAGGAAAGAAGGAAGGAAGAAAGGAAGGCAGAAAGGAAGAAAAGAAAGATCACTGTATTTACACATTACACTGAACTAGCATTTATATTTTACTTGCCTATTTCTCCCTTTAAAATGTCATCCTAGTGCCTTGGCCAAAAGCTGCCTCTGCGTAGTGGAGGCTCAATATGTTTATTGAGTTGAATCAAATACAGCATCTGCTCCAAAATGAATCTCAGAATAAAGAAGCTTACATTCAGAAATATTGGGAAATAGAACAATATCTGTTCTGGCACTCCCTTTTATCTACCCTCTCCTACCCCTAAGCATTCTTTATTTGCAAAAGCATCAGTTGGGATATGGAAACTTAAAAAATAAGCAATAGATTTCATTTAATAGGAGACCAGAAGTGTTTCTAGGAGGGCAAGCTAAGGACTGCCCCTATCTCTCTGCCATGGTGGGTGGAGGTGGGTGGGGTTGGCTGTCCTCTGATTACTCCTCGCCCTCCCAACACACACAGGTATTTACCAGAGGAGTTAGGAAAGAGAAACATCCAGCAATCGTGAGAGCATTGGGAGTTCATTGACAGAATGGAGACAGCTGGTAGAATGGATTCACCAGGGTCAGGGATGTCTTGTTTTTTTCCACTCCTTACAGAAAATTATTTGATTCCTCACGTGGCCTTTTCACTCAGTCTCAGCTTCCCAAAAAGAAATCACCACTTCGAAGCCATGTTCTGAGACCGTTTCTATACAGAGCATCCATCCGGTGCTATCCAGCTTCTATCCCCTTTAGGAACCCACTGTGCTCAAAACCCTGATTGTTTGTGCTCAAATAATTAATTGTGATATTTACTTCAAATGGAAGAACATGAAATTGCTCAACATGTCAAGCAATTAGTCAAAAGAAGAAGAGGAGCCCTCAGGGCTGGGGAGTCAGGTCCCATACATAACAAACACCCTGGCTTGTTTACCTGCTAGAGCCGGTTACATGGGACAGACCCTCAGAAGTCATCTGGTCCTGAAGTGCCCAACCAGGGGATTGGGACAGCTGGTGTGCTGCACACTCCCTGAGTCCTGGCAACAAACAAGTTATAAAAGAACAAACAACCAAGTTATAAAAGTTGCAAATGATTTATTACATCAAAACCCCATAAATCATAGTGGGTTTATAACTTAATTGCATTCTTATGGTCTTCTTGGGTGAAAGGGAAAAGCTGAGAGTTGTTCTAGCATGAATGTCTCAGATTAATAGCATCACCACAGGTATCTCTGTAGAAAAAGGTTGAGAATCACTACTATGGTCCAAATTTCTTGTTGATAACAGATCTCTTCTCCACATACTTGACGTGTCTATCTGGCCTCTGCTTGAAACCTGCCATTGTGGTGGCCTTCACAGCCCTGGGTGGCAGCTTGATTCGACAGGCAGAGACTCTTAATGCTATTGAACTGTCTGTGGTTTCTACCATTGTCCTAGATTTCCTTCCTGGAGAGAGAGGCTTTCTCCTACAAGCTGCCTAAAGCGGAGGCTGTGCTCATGCTACCTGGTTGCCACCACCATTTCTTCATAACACTAGCTCCTACTTCTTTGCGACAGGACTGTGGGAACTTACTTGTCTTCATGTCCTAGATAGAAATGCCTGGAACTTAACATCTACCCAAGAGCATGCAGGGGTTCCTTGACCTTTGGCTGGGATAATTCCGAGGCACCTACATTGCACTGCTTTCTAGTTTTCCTGCAGGATCCAGCTCTAGTCACCTATTGAGAAGCTGGTTTACTAACTCATCCTTTTTTGGCTGCCTTCCTCCCTTGTATCACTCCTTCCTGAATTCTTAGTACCTTTCAGTAAGCTGTTTACACTTGATCTCTTAGCTCAGAAGCTGCTTCTGGGGGAACCCAAACCAAAAAACCTAATCAGAAATGTGCAAGAAAATTGGAGGAAGTTGTATTAAGACAAACAAATGGAGAGATGTAACATATTCATTAATGTGAAGACTCAGCACTCTAAAACTACTCTTTCTCCCCAATTAATTTTTATGTTCAATGTAATTTTAATTAGAATACTAGTAGGGTATTTCAAAAATTTGGCAAAATGATTCCAAAAGTCACATGGTAGATCAAGGGCATAAATAGCTAAAACAATTTTGAGAGAAAAAAACAAAGAAAGTAATTTTGCTTGGTCATATATTGACACAAAGCTGTAGAAATAAAACCAGCATGGCACAGCCCAGTAATGGGCAAGCAGGCCCTGGGGAAGATGGCAGTTGGAGCCAGGAATATGAGTTTGTGGAGATGGCATCACCAGTCAGAAGGAAGAAAGAGTTCTTGGGAAGGGAGAGCCACCTGTTCTTCTCCATTTCTACAGAGACCCAACAAAGGAAATGAGCATGAACTCCAGAAGGAAGGGTGCAGTTTAGGTAGAGTAGGAGGGTCAAGTCCAAGGCCAGATGACTGAGGCAAACAGGGGTATTTCTCACTGGATAATTAGGAGCTCCTGTTTTGAGGATGCCAGGCTTTACCCAGCTCTCTGTATTCTTTGCGATGGTCTCAAATGCTTGGGAAACAGACCTGTATTCTCAGTGAGGGGAGAAACTGTATGAGGAAGGAGCTCAGACCAGGAGTCAGAAAGCAAGTCTCTGAGGCTCACTTCACCACTTTCCAGTCCAGTGACCTAGTGCCTATAGCTAAGCAGTGTCCTTTTCCTAGCCTGTGAGAGGAGGAGGGTGGATAAGATGGTCTCCAAGGATGGGCATCTGGGGAGCTTCTGCTGTGCCCCAGCTGGAGTGTGGTGGGGAGAATGCTAGGTGTGCTGGGGACCTGGTAGCAGCACAGTGAACACCATGGAATGACAGAAGACCTAGATTTGAGACCTACTTGTGTAATCTTTGCTAAATCTCAGTCTTCCTTAAATCTCAATTTTAGCAGAAATGAGTATCTTGAAAATGACCATCCTGGGGGACCATATCTGTGAAACGAATCATTCTCCCTCAAGGCCATCTTTAGACACAGACCTTCTGCAAGAACTTGCATGTTAAAGGCTGTATTTTCTTAAGAATTCCCTGACATTTCCTGAGTGTCAGGCATTGAACTAGACTCAGGAGCACCACATTTGATCATCTCAGCAATTTTATGCAGAAAGCCTATTGTCAGTGTTTCAAAGATGACAGAGGCACAGAGCTAGGAAGTGACTGAGCTGAGACCCAAATGTTTGTTTGTTCGTTCCTTCATTCATCTATTCACAATTTCTCCAGGCCTTGTGCTCGACACTGGGCATACATTGGTAAACCAGGATGACAGGGCTCTTATGCCCATAGAGCTTAGATCTTTCAATGTCTTGTCCAGAGCTGCTCCTCTCTCCCTTGCCAGGTGGTGTCTGGAATGCTCCAATCCAAACACACTGATTCTAGGTCCTTGATGACTCTTTGTCTTGCACAGCTGCTCTCTACTTTGGGCCAGTGACTCCCTTTGCTGGAAAGTTAAAGAACCGCCCCTTTAAGTGGCTTACAAGGAGCTCCAGAGAACCCCTGCCCATCCAGACTAAGTGAGGAGCCCGTGCTTGGAGTGAGTCTATGCTAGGCGATTTTATTCTAAATGTCATATTGTGCATCTGTGTTCAGCAGTCACCAGATTCTGGGGGCCTGCAGGACAGATCTCCAGGCCTTAGTACAGGTGTCTGCATACAGTTGGTATTTAAGAAATACTTGTTGAGTGAATGAATTAATACAGAGCTAAGTGATCACTCCTCAGGGGGCTGAGTGTGAGCCCTGAGGGCTGAGCCCAGAGCACCTCTTCCAGCCACCTCTTCCAGAGCACACAGCTTGCCCCTTAGCTTTCAGAGTCCATGATTAATATGGTATCCTCAGTAATAAACATGCACCCTGTGGGCTCTAATCTTTCTCATTACAGGCCTAGGTAGATTGTTCCTCTTCTTTTCCTGGTGCTAATGAATGAAACATGCTGCCCAGCAGATGGTCCTGTGCTGTCCTGGGGTGAAAGCACTCCCATCCTTTCAAGATCTGGTACTAGTGATCAACACAGAGCTCCCACATTTAATGGACATAGGCCCAGGTTTTGTGTTTTTGGGTGGAAGGTGGTCCAGGTGGTGTCCCAGCCCTAATGGGCTTCAAGATAAAGCCTCAACATTCAGACTGCCACTCAATGCCCTTTCAGATTTGGTCTTGGCTTGCTGAGTTGGCCGTTTTGTTCTCTAAACCCCTCCCTGGCGCATGTTCCTCCTTTCTTCAGTAGTTCATTTATGCAGTTCCCCTTTACTCATTCCTCTTCCTTGTGTGTTGCTCTGAAACTCAGTCACTGTCAAAAAGCATATAAAAGTGACACCTCCTCCACGAAGCCTTCCCTGACAATCCTCGGTGAAGAGTCCCTGTAATTTCCTTTTATATTCAGCAAAGAAGGTCCTCTAGGCCCAGCTCTGACAGTAACTGAGTGTCACTTTTCCTGCTTGTGTCTCAGATGCCTTGTTTTTAAAGGAAAGGAAATATCTTCACAGATTTTCATGAAATTTAAATGACTTTCATTCATTGAACATTTACAAACATTTATTCTGTATTTCAAAGGATATAGAACTAGGTATATAGAGGACAAAATAATGAATAAAATACAGTTTCACTCTTAAGTAGCTTGTACTTCAGTAGAAAATTATCTAAATAATAACAATAACAATAATAATAATAACAATAATAACTTCACATTTGTGCTTCCAAGGCACATTGAGCTAAATGCTTTATGTACAGACAAATGTAAAGGAGATTATACCAAGCAATAAAGTGCTTTGAATTAGATAAAGTCTCAAATAAATTGAAGATGTTCTCATTATCACTACTCTACTCATCTTTAGATGTTTGTCTGTCTTGGCTCCCCATTTAGGCTGTGATCTCCACAAGTCAGAACAGGAGTTCTTTGTGACTTCCATGGTACTCTCAGCAAAATATGTCTCAATCCATGATTGCTTGCTGATTCCAGAACCGAGAAGACCAGAGGAAATGCTACCTAGTCAGAGGCATATGTCATTGGATGCCTGGCTAACTGGGCCTTATAGAGGTCACCTCACCCAGTTCCTTCCATTAGCCAGGCCTAGCAGATGAGGAACAGTTGTCCTTCCATAAAGGAATTTAGGGTAGGAGCATTTGCTCTTTCCAGTAGGTCCTGAATTTCTGACTTTCGTTTCCTAAAAATTTTTCTCCTGGAATCACTCCCTTCTCCCAGATCATCTCTCCTAAATATCCTCTGACTACAATAGTTGGTGGCCTGTGAGCAAGGCCAACTCGAGAAAAGAGCAATATCCTCCCAGTCAGCAGCATCTCTTCCCTCCCAACTCAACAGGTGCCCAAAGCTTTCAGCCACTCTGGGTTCCTCCTAGTGAGAAACTCATGAACACTACGTTGATGGGAAAGCACTGAGGATCATACCTGGGGACTCTGGCACTGCCCCTCCTCCACACCCCCATTCTGCCTCTGTAACCATGAAAAGTATACTCTGTCCTTCCTCGCTTACAGGATCATTAGAAGAATCAAGTAAGATGTGTTAATGGACTTTAACTTGGGATCATGTGAAATAGCTGAGGGACATTATTACCTGCAATTTAAAGAGAAACCTTTAGGTTTTGAATTTTAGAGTGGTTTTAATAAACTAAGAATGGGCATTCAGACCAAGTGGCCCATAGGAAGAAAAGAAATATGGGGATACCAGGATTGCCTAGGCCCCATCAAGTGGCACCCTACAAGTAGGCACAAATCTGTGATCAGTCCGTCTCTCTTCCTTGTTACTTTCTTCCCTGCAACAGGAGGGTGGAGAAGGAAAGGGTGAAGTCCTGTCATGCTGGGCAAGAGAAGGGGCAGGTGGGGAGAGCATGGCAGTGGCCGGCTGGGGCAGGATGCTCTTTGGGGCCCAGCCAGCCTCCAGGTCACTTTGCAAAAGGTCACTGCATCAGCATGGAGAATTTCCCAGCTTTTAATGAAAGCTCCGAGGCTGTGCAACGGTGAAGTTCAGCCCGCTAATCCCCAATTAAGGAGCTGGGTCTTAGTGGCATCCGGCATCTGCTTGCCGATGGCTACAGTAATTGTGTTTCTCACCATCTCTCTCACTTTCCAGTGGGAGGGGATCCTTCCCTCAGGCTCCTGACAACCAGAAACTTCTCCCCCAGGTGATGTCCCAGAGTGTCAGGGGGAAGCCTCTGCTTTCAGCCTAACTTTCCAGTTTTCCCCACTGTCCTGTCCTTCAGCCCCAGCCCTTCCACTGCTTCCTTCAGAGTCCCCACTCACGTCTCTTGTGGCCATAGGCCATTTATTAAAAACCTTCTCTGTACCAGGCATTTTGCATATGTAATTATTTAATTCTCAAAACAAGCTGTGGAGGAAGAGTAACCCTCTCTTTACTAGAGGGAGAGCCAAGGGCCTTAGAAAGCATCACCTGCCCTAGATGTTAAAGGATGGAGCTCAGATTTATTGAGCAACCCCAGGCCCTTCAACATACCAGTTCCCACTCCACCTTTGGTTGACCCGGGCTCTGCGGGGCCTGTGGCTTAGGACAAGGAAGGAGAACCAGATTGCCAGCAAATAGCTTGTTACAATAATGACAGCTGCCATTTTTGAGCCCCAGCCTGGCATTTAGTAAATGCTGAGCATTCAGTTTTTACATGAAAAGAGTATGTTCAGGTTCTGCCTGAGCATCTATGCATTACTATGCATCTCATTTAGCTTCACAACAATCGCACCAGACAAGTAAATTACCCCTATTTTACAGATGAACAAACTGAGACATAAAGAAGTTAAACTTATCTACAGGTTGAAATATATGAGATTTTTGCTTCTGTAGGTAGAAAATGGAAAAATATCATCAACTTCATGTGATTCAGCTTAATTATAAATAAAATAGCCAAGATTTGAATCTAGTTCTTTCTTAATTCCAAAATTCTTGCCTTCGCCACAATAGCATAGCCTTCCTTTGGCAGTTTTTTCAAAGTATGTAATAAAACAGAAGGGATTTGGTGCCATGCAGAAGAGAAAATGAACTCTGCTAACCTTTCCCCCTCAATTCCGCCAGTCCCTTTTACTGCTCTGAGAACCACTGGCCTGGTGAGACTTTCCTGAACAAGGGACATCTCTATTGGCTGCTGGGCAGAAGCACACCGGCTGGACGTTGGTCTTGGACTGACCATGACAACAGAGACAAACAAACAACTCTCTAAGTGAAAATTCATGGGCAATTCCCAAGTAGGTACATTTTTTTCACACAGCATTTTGTTGACCTCCCTAGGATGGTTAGGTGAGATGGGGCAGGCCAGAGACAAAGATCCCTGAAGACCGAAAGGGAATGGGCTGGAGTCTCACCCCATGTCTACCCCAGGCTCAGCGGAAGGCACACCTTTCATCAGAGCCCAATTCCTAGACACTGGGGTTTACTTTGATTTTTAAAACTAGGCAATTGGGCCAGTTTTGCTACACCACAAAAATGTATGCATTATTTACCAGCCACTAGAAAAGTCAGCTCAGGAGAAAAGGGACATCTTTCCATTTTAAGCCCCATCAGAGTGTCATAGAAACATGTGACGTTAGAGCCTTTCAAAACTTTAGAGATTTCTCTTCATTATGCCCTCGATTTATGGATAAAAAAAACTAAGTCTCTTCCTTTCTGGCCAGTTTCCCTCTCCAGAACAAATCACTGTCACCAGTTTATTTCGTTTGATGCTAGGGACCCTATAATTTGGGAATTACATATCAACAGAGAAAGAGATCAAGGATCAGGGATATAGATTAGCAATAGGTTAAGAATGAAAGCAGGGATACACACATCTTACTGAAAAATAAAGAGTGATTTTAATGTGGGAAATATTAAACTCTATCAACTGTGCAGACAGCAATTCCGCACACAGATTTCTAGACCAGACTTGTTTGACCAGTATGGTCTAGGAGCAAGTAAGGTGAGCCAAGGAGAAGTAAGCCTGATGTAAATAAAGTAAATAACCATTTGAAGTAGAGACTTTCTAAAGATACAGTTCTGGAAATTTAAAGGGCTGTCATGTGGAAGTTGAGGAAAGGCGGAAGATAGGAGAGAAGAGAGTTAAGGAGAAAAGGAGAGGAGAGGAAACAAGTGTAACAATTGCTCAGGTTCACGTTGAAAAATGTGAAGTGCTGAGTCAGTCATACCTGAGTTTCTCTTTCTAGTTCAATATTTACCATCCAGGTGACTTTGGAAAAACCTTTAATGTTCTTATTTGTAAGACAGTAACTTCATTAAAAACACTGTTCATATTATATATATATATATATATATATATATATATATATATATAAAATTTATATAAATATAAATATATAAATAAATATGTATTCATATACATATAGGAATAGCTGATGCCAAGTCTGTATCCTGCCCAAGACCATACACTCATTGAGGGTTGGGATCAGGTTATTTTCATTTCTAGGTAACTAGTGTCTGGCAGAGTGCCTGAGGTATGGTAGGTGCTCAAAAATTTTTGACAAAACATGGACAAAAATATTGACAGAAAAGTAAAAATAGCAGAATGAGATGAGAGATGTCTGTCCCTGGCCCTGTCCCACAGCCACTCCTCTTAGAAATGGTGATGTCTCCATGAGCACAAGAGCTCCTTGTTTCAAAGCAGATTTCATGTCGTTATTAGGGCAAGGCCATTTCAAGTTACAGTTTGTGGTCTGACCAACTTGAGGAGCTGAGGTGGGCTGCTTCCTTCTTTGGACCCCTCTGAGACCTATGTCCTTTGAACTCTGCCCTGGGTCAGTCTTTTCCATCTTCTCTACCCTAATCCCCCCTGCCTGGAAGAATACCGAAGATACTTGGTTGGTTAGCATGCACACTGTGACTGTTCATCTACAGGGAAGTTTTACTGACCACCCTAGGAAAGTTAGGTGAGAACCCCATCTCCCCAAACCCATGCTTTCATAGAATTCTTTTACCTCCAAGCCAAAATGATGAAATCATATGGAACACTTTAAAAATGCAGATGCCTAGGTCCTACTCCTAAATGATTCTGATTTAGTTGCTCTAGAGCACAGCCTGGGCATCAGGATTTTCAGAAGTTCTCCAGGTGTTTCTGATGTGCAGCCAAGCCTGAGAACCTCTGCATAAGGTCCATTGTCTTCCCATCATCTAACATAGTCCTTAACATTCAAACAATGTTTGTTGAGTGAATGATGAAGGAATGAATGAGTGCAGGGCTTCCTCCCAAGGAGCAAGCAACAGCATAACCTGGGAATGTTTTGAAGACATATGAGCCCAGACCCAAGACCCCTTCCACACTCCACACCCCTTCATCTTCTTCCCCATCCTCCAATAACTCAGATTCAATTTGTCTGCCTGTAGTTTGGGTTTGTGTGCTTGGAAAAATTCTTGAAGTGATTCAGATGTGCAGGTGTGGTTAAGAAAAATAAGTGAGTGAATAAATGAATGAGACATCTGAGCTAATCAAAGGGGTTTTAGTTGGGACCAAAAAACTGCAGAAGCAAAGGCAGATAAACATCCTATATGGTTTAAATAATGAATGGGTTTGATCTCCCAGTAGCCTTGTTTCCTTTCACTTGATTAGCAAAATAAACTGCACTTTCTGGGAAAGCAAGAAGTATCCCTGTCCTTTTTCCTGTCCTTCCTTCTCCTTCTTTTTAGGAGAAGCCAGTAATTGCCCAGAAACTTGAGTCTGATCTTTTCTCTTTGGATTTCAATTGCAGGTTGCTGCATTATTGTGAGCAAGGATATTGGATTGCAAATTGAAGTCGTGGTGCAGAGGGGGAAGAAGGCTGAGCCAATTTGGAATTTGGCAGTTAATCCCAGTGCTCAACTAGATTTAGCAGGACCTTGGAGCCTGAGGAGCTCTTCAGGCCTTTTAACATGCAGTTACTAGGGACACTAGGGAGTAGCAGAGAAAGTAAGAGATGACAGTGAGGGAAGAGACCAGCAGTCAGCCCCTGCAGGTGGTGTGAAGTCACCCCTTTCTCCTCATCTGCTGCTCCAGAAGGAGGCACAGCAGCACTTCTACAAGGACACACATCTTCTCCTCAGCCTGCAGGGTCTTCGACAGCCAGGCACGGACATGAAGTGATGCTGTCCCCATCAACAAACTTCCAATGGCTGGACTTGCAGAAATTTTTAATTGAAACAGTAAGACAAGCATACAATGAACAATGAAACTACAGAAGTGGGCCTTTTATTATCAATGTCCAGTGATACTTTCTGCAAAGATAGAAATTTTCTATACTGTGCTGTCGAATATGGCAGCCACCAGCTTATAGGTCACACCTGAAGTGTGACTAGTACTGGAAACTTACTTTTAAATTTTATTTCACATTAATATGTTTAAATTTAAATGGCCACATTAGTTGCCACCACGTGGCATAATGCAGGTCTAAACAGTAGGGTGAATGGAGGAGGAAGAAGCATGAACCTGGGGTGGGTAAGAAAAGGAAAACACTGGCATGGGCATAAAGGGCAAAAATTTCAAGTCTCCATTGTATGGAGTGGAACACATTATGAAACATTTTCCCTTGTAGTAAGAACCAGGTTCTCTGAGCTGTGACTTCTTGGGATCTTGAGCTAATGCAATGTTGTTCTCATGACACTTCCAGCACCAGGAAGGGAGGCTACCACTTAATCCTGCTCTACTTATTGGACAAATGATTCTGTTCTTCCATTGCATTAATTTCCAAAACCTTTCCCAGAGTGGAGACTAAAAGAACAAGCCCCTCCTGCTAGGCCGATGGGAGAGCTGGACTTAGAGCTCAGAGCTAACCAGCTCCAAAACCCTCAGACTCTCAGCAATATGCAGTTACCTCTCAAATTAAGAGGCAAAACTTCCCAGGGTCAGATTCTGTTATTAACTTGCTAGTGGTGTTGAGAAAACCACTTAATTTCTCTGAGTCTTCTCTGTAAAATGAGGAGTTGACAGCCTCTGAGATGCCCAAGATTCCTTCCAGCATGAAAGCACTGTTTCTAAGGATGAAAAATTCCCTTACTAGACATCAATTGAAGTCAAATGGGCAGTGGAATGGTTTCTCTCTCATGACATCGAGCTTTTCGTTCAACCCTAATTATCCTCGACATTAGCTGGTTTATTTATTAATATTATCATTACTATTAGAATAGCTCCTATTTTCTGCTGCTCAGCCTGGATCATCCCCAGGTAAACCATTGTCAACTTCAGCCAGGCCTGAGTGAGCAGTGTCCCAGAAACTCACACAATCTGGCCCCAAAACCAATGAATGGGGTTCACATAGCGAGTTCTTATTATCATCTCTGCACTCTCTCTCTCCACCCACCCCCCAGTTCTTTTCTTTCTTTATCATTCTTCCTGCCTCCCTTACCTCTTTGTATTTCCTCTCCTCCCTCTAGCTTCCTCTTTCTCCTCTTCTTCCTCTCTCTCATCTCTCGCCTCGCCTAGGTCTCTGCTCCCCTTGCACTCCTGTCTTCTTTTACTCAAGTTCTGGGAGCCTTGGCTGACCTGGTTTTATATTCTTCCTAAGCCACAGACTAAGCCACATTGGTGGGTAGGAGAGTTGGGGCGTGGCTGCAAGGGCTTGGGGCACTACTTCCAATGCTTTTCAGATGAGCTTGCCTTTCCAAATGCAATGAGAGAGAGCCTGGCTATGGGAGCAGCTCTTGTTGCTAAAAGAAAACAAAAAGAAAACAAAAAGCTTTCTAGACTATTATAGACTGAGTGTTTGTGTCCTTCCAAAATTCATATATTGAAACCCTACTACTCAATGTGATGATATTAAAAGGTGGGGACTTTGGGAGGTAATTAGGATTAGATGAAGTCATGAGGGTGGAGCCCTCCTGAATGGGATTAGTGCCCTTATTAGGGTGAGTGAACTAGCTTCTCTTCTCTTTCTGCCATATGAGGATAGGAGAAGTTGTCTGTCTGCAATCTAGAAGTAAACTCTCACCAGAACCTGACCATGCAGGCACCATGATCTTGTCCTTGTAGCTTCCAAAACTAAGAGAAATAAATTTTTGTTTTTGACAAGTCACCTAGTCTATATGGTATTTTGTTATAGCAGACCAAACTAAGACATAGCCAAATCCACTTCCAAATGCAAATGTCTCATAAACCATTAGCAGTGATGTTTGCGAATTGGGAATCAAAATGAGGGAGGTTATCCCCTGTACTCCAGCTCAAAGAGAGAGACCTGTGCTCCAAACTCAGAGAATTTCATTTCACAGAACAAGGCAGACAAAGAAGGGCTACAGACCCAGGGGCAGCCAGCAACTTCTGCAAGAAAGTCCTGAAGTCTACCTGTGATTCAACTCCTCAGCTTGGCTGCCTTCTTGTCTGAAAGACCTCAACAGAGCAGCTACAGCTCAGGCTGGAGACCAGAGAGTCTGCATTTAACATGTGCCTCCATTTTTCTTGCTTGCAGGGACTGTGCTCTCAACAAAGTCTGAGGAATTTGCTGCTAGCTCAACTCAGTCATGCTTACCTGCCATCCCTCCCCCTACTGCCCTCACCCCATGCTGTAAAGATCACTGTTCCACAGAATTAATACTTGGGATTCTGTTTGCTTCTGGGACCAAGGCCTCCTCTTTCAAGCCATATTTTTCTTTGTCAGGGGTAGATGAAAAACAGGGGGAAGGAAGATGCTTTGAACTATTTTCTCTAAGTCTGCAAGGCCAGTCTGGGGGGAGTGAAATTAGTCCTAAATCTGGGTTCCTGGCCAGCGCACCATTTACTAACCTTGTGTTCTTTTTAAACCTCATTTAAAAAATCTGTGAATAAGAATGGAACACTCCCTTCATTGGAGATCTTATGAGGATGAAGGAATAATAGATGCCCCTATTTCTTGGACAGTGGATAGACAGGAGGTTTGTATAGACTGGAAGTTAGAGGAGGATAGACCCAATGCCCTCTATAGGTTGCTGCCTTGCTTGACAATCTGTAACTCTAGGGATACTTAGTGAGTCCAGAAATGAACATGCAATTGGCTGAGGTAGGTGAGGCTTAACAGCTTATTATTTATGTGACTGACAAAGTGACAGGGCTTTCAGCAATACTGAGACAGTCAAGAGAAGGTACCCATAATGGGTATCTCTTTAGCATCTGGAGTCGGTTTTTCTGCCATCACACATCAATTTCTAGCAGGCTCCTGCTGATTTGATTTTCATGGTGGTGTGGTGTGGAACACCGTTGTGGCTAACACCATTGTGCTGGGAGGAGGAGAACAAAGGGAGCACTCTCACATTTGAGTAATGTGGACACTCAGCCAGTAACAGAGGCACTTGTTATGCATTAGACATAATAGGAAGGGCTAACCCAGGGCAGCAGCCTTGAATTGTAGAGCCATGAAGTGACAATTTCTCCAAAGGAGATAAAATCAAACTAACTTCACCCTCCAGCCTTAGGTAATGGGAGGCAAGTAGCTAAACTTTAAGAGCTGGCCATCCTTCAAGAAGGGGAATGTTTTCAATGATCACCCACCAGGGCTACTGCTGCTAGTAACACAGACTTATCATAGGTGATGAGAGTACATGACTGTAAAAATGATGGGTGACAGGCTGGTGATAAGGTGTTCAGGAAGCCAGTTAAGATCAAAATCAGGGAAGTCTCAAAGACCAAGGCTGATGTGGACACCAGTAGAGTCACAGCTCACAGCACCAGTGAACAGGCAGCACGTCCCCAAACTTCAATCCTGCATCAGAGGCTGTTGGGTAGTGGAGGACCGGGGACAGGACGAAGCAGCTTGCTAACGATTAGGGCAGAGCTGTTAAGAGCCCTCTGAGATTGGGACATTTTCATGAAAGAAAGCAAAGGTATCCTGCAGTTCCATGAGGAGTGCTTTATTCAAAGAAGGGTGACTTTCTGTTTTCTGCTCCTATCAAGGAAAGAGCTTTTAACAGAGTAGTAAAATTGCCAGTGAAATTCAGGGGAAAAGTTTCCTGACCATAGAGACTATGAGCATGTGAGCAAAAAAGTTGGGAGATTTCTTTCTTTTTTGAAAGAGACAAGGTTGCAGGCAATGTGGGAGGGGTTTCAAGGGTCTTTAAAACTTAGGGAGCTTTCTCTCTGTCTGGGTCATTAGGTGTAGCACAATAAAATTCTCTGATTCACAGTTTCTACAGTCTCCTGATCCTTCTGTGTGTCCCCTGCTGCCTCACCCACCAACCAGATCAGCCTATATGATACAAATGAATGACTTACTACCCTTACAGCTTCTCAGAGCAGATCATGTCCTATACAAATACCTCGAGGACTGAGCTGCATAAACATGGGTGTTAGCACTTTGATATTCATGAATAACATTTTGAATATCTTGATATTGTCTCCTTTATTCTGCTCTTGTGTGAAATAAGACAGCCTTTTCTTCCTCTTTCTGTCTTGGTCTCTCTCTTTCTTTGACCATGTCATTATATGGAAAATTTACATTAAAAAACTATAAACATATATAAAGCTCTATGTAATGATATGATCAATGAAGTATCCAGGGGGATGTGAACCGATGTCTGAAATTTACTCTGCAATGTTTCAAAAATAAATAAGTCTTATTGGTTCAATTGGATCAAAATCTATATGTTAAAATCCTAACCACCAGCACCTCCAAAGTGACCTGATTTGGAGATAGGGTCATTACAGAGGTCATACACTTAAAATCAGGTCATTAGAGCAGGCTTAATCCAACATGACCGGTGTCTTTATAAAAAGGGGAAGTTTGGACACAGAAACACATAAAAGGATGATAATGTGAAGAGGCACAGGGAGAAGACAGCCATTTACAAGCCAAGGAGAGAGGCCTGGACCAGGTCCTTCTTTCACAGCTCCAGGAAGAACCAACCCTGCTGACACTTGGATCTTGGACTTCCAGCCCTCAGAACAGAACTGACAGATAATACATTTCTGTTGTTTAAGTCACTCAGCGTGTGGTACTCATTTGGTACTTTGTTACTGCAGCCGTGGGAGCGATGGATGGTTAGAGGTTTGGATAGACAGACAGATATATAATAAAACAAGTGTAGTAAAATGTTAATGATAGGTAGAATCAAGGTACTGCGTTTATGGGTATTCATTGTAAAGTTCTTTCAACTTAGCTATATGTTTGAAATTTTTTAAGTGTTAGGAGGAAAAGAGGCCATTACAAAATGTTCTCTTAGAACAGAAGAAAAGACAACTCTGTTACAAATAGCAACATTCCTGGAAGTGCCATGACTAGACAATTTTACAAAAAAGATCAAATAGCTTCAGATGAGCAATCACAGTAACAATGATATTTAAGACACACACACACACACACACACACACACACACACACACACACACACACACACACACACAATAATTGGAACCTAGCCCTGGACCAGACACCAAAACTTGGTCCCCAAATCCTGATGTCTCCATAGGCACAGTGCACACATAAGCTGTTTGCATAATTGAATCAATACCAGTTATTATCAGGACACGGTTGTGATGGGTTCTCCCCTTGGCTTCCCTCCTTTTGAGCTGTCTAAGAGCTGCATTCCTTAGCTGCACGCAGAGGTAATACAAGAAGAATCAGAAGGAGGTTGCTTGTGGAGCAGAGAGAAAGGATGGCAGAAGCAAGTTTCTCCCTCTCTTTTCACCTCCTGGAAGACTAGAAAAACATTGTAAAAACAATGACCATGTTCACCACTGCAGAGCATCTGCTTTGAATGGGTGTGTACTCAGAGACACTAGCGATGATACCTGTCACTGTTGAACATGCACAGTATGTATTTTACACACTTCACTCACTTACTCCTCTCATCAAACCTAAGAGGTAAATTGCCACTTTACAAAAGACAAAATAAAACAAAGCATCTGCTCAACATCAAAGTTAGAAGAATAACCAGAATTTCCAAACGCAGGTTATTCTGACTCTAGAATCTTCCTACTCACGTACCCACCTGTGGTTCCTTGTTCTGCTGGCCTTCTAAGATCAGGATTTTCAATAAACAAATCCGTTTCTTCACCAGACCTGAACCTTAGCTCTCTTTCCCTTCCCACCATTGGTCAGCTGTCAGGAAGAGCTGGTGAGCACATTTTATCCCTTCGGCTTGCCTTCCTGGTCTGACTCTAGCTCCTTTCTTGTTTCAAGCATCTAATCTTAGAGCAAGCAGTTCCAGCCAGCCCTTGGATGCTTGTCCTCCTTCTCCTAAATGATTGAGGTGCAGGAATGTCCTGGAGTGTAAGGTGACCTGTCCATAGTAAGAGTCTCAGCAGAGGGATAACCTGTGTTACTTATTGAGACACAGTATAGGGCAGAGGCTTAAGGATAGGGGAAAACAAGATAGATTTTCTTCATTCAAATAACAGAAACACAGTATTCCAAAAAAGAATCATCATTTAGTCAAACATTCCCCTGCTGATGGACAGTCAGGTAGTTTCGTTTTTCTCTCTTTTCATTAAAAACAATAGTGAAATAAACAAATATATACTTATACATTGGCATTTTATTTTTTACAAGAGAGTTTCTCTAAAATGGAATTTCCAAGTCAACATGTAGAAATGTGGGGTGCGTGAGTGTTTTAAATGCCATTTTCACTGTGATGTTTGCTCATTTGATCTTTTCTGTGGAATTGTCTAGTTATGGAATTTCTAGGAATGTAGCTACTATTTCCAACAAGAAGAAATGAATGTGAAATTCCAGCAATATGAGATGAACAGAAGATTGGAGCTGAAAACTTTAAGTGCTTGCTTTTTGCCCATTGACTGGATAACTAGAACTGTAATATATGAAGCTTCGGGTTTTTATTATTTTTATTTAAAGACATATCTTTTTGGTAATGACATATGTGTGCATATGTGTTTATTTAGCCTGGTTTTTCTAAATGCATCCTTAAAGGCTTTTAAAGTGTTTTATAGCTAGTCAAGTTAAGATTTTTAGGGACTTCATTTTTAATTTGTAATAAAAGTTTATGATATAATTTTTTTTCAAAAGTTAACAAATTTCAAACACTTGTTAATAAAGATCTTAAATAATAATAATAAAAGAAAGCATCTTCTTTACTTCTATTCAGCTAAGTGATTCTTCTCTAAAATTATAAATTAATGTTGTATTTTATCAGAAGATTTTTCCACATCTATGTGATTGTCATGATTTTCTCCCTTACTTTATTAATAAAGTAAATTACTTTTGATTGATTTTTATAATGTCAGCTCAGCCTTGCATTTCTGTATTAAACCCAACTTATTCATGCTGTATATCTTTCTATAAATTTAGATTTGATTTTTACTATTTTTTTTGAAATTTTTTGCATCTGTGTTTAAGAGTGAGATTTGATAATTTTCTTTTTTTTAAATTAAGTTTATTGGGGTAACTAACATCGGTTAATGCAATTATATAATTTTCATGTGTATATTATAATTTGACATCTGTATATTCTATTGTGTGATTACCACTCAAAGTCCAGTTTCCTTCAGTTACCATATATTTGAAACCCTTTACCCACTCCACTCTCCCATTACCCCACTATATTTGACTTCCTTTACCTCATCTACCTCCCCCTCTTTCCTCACCCCCTACGCTCTGATAACCACTAGTCCGTAGTCCGTGTCCATGAGTCTCTGTTTCTCCTGTTCGTTTGTTGCTTTTAGGTTTATATCCCGCATATAAGTGATATTATGTGATTTTTAACTTTTTCTGTCTGGTTTATTTCGCTTAGCATGATTATCTTGAGGTCCATCCATGTTGTAGCAAAGGGCAGTATTTCATCTCTTCTTATGGCTGAGTAATATTCCATTGTATATATGTACCACAGCTTCTTTAGCCAATCAACTATTATAGGACACTGCAGTTGCTTCTATAACCTGGCCACTGTAAATAATGCTGCTATGAACATCAAATATCTTTTTGGATATGGATTTTCAAGTCTTTGGAGTAAATGTCCAATAGAGAGATTGCTGGATCATATGATAGATCAATTCTTAGTTTTTTGAGGAACCTCCATACTGTTTTCCATAGTAGCTGCACCAATTTGCAGTTCCACCAGCAGTGTATGAGGGTTGCTTTTTCTCTGCAACCTCTTCAACATTTGTTATTACTTGTTCTGTTGATTATAGCTAATCTAACAGGTGTGAGATGATATCTCATTATGGTATTGATTTGCATTTCCCTAATAGCTAGTGATGTTGAACATCTTTTCAAATATTTATTGGCCATTTATATGTCTTCTAGGGAGAAGTGTCTGTTCAGGTCCTCTGCCCATTTTTTGATTGGGTTGTTTGCTTTTTGTTGTTATTGAGTTGTATCAGTTCTTTGTATATTTTGGATATTAGATCCTTATCGAAGGTGTTGCTTGCAAATGTGTTTTCTCATTCGGATGGGTATCTCTTTACCTTGTTGATAGTTTCTTTTGCTGAGCAGAAGCTTTTTAGTTTGATGTAGTTCCATTTATTTATTTTAGCTTTTACTTTCCTTGCTTTTGAGGTCAAATTCATAAAATCCTCTTTAAGTCCAAGGTCCTTCAGTTTAGTTGCTATCTTTTTTTCTATGCATTTTATTGTTTTAGATCTTATATTTAGGTCCTTAATCCATTTTGAGTTAATTTTGGTGTGTGGTGATAAACAACAGTCTAGTTTCATTCTTTTGCAGGGGGCTTTTCAGTTTTCCTAGCACCATTTATTGAAGAGGCTTTCCTTTCTCTACTGTATGTTTTTGGCTTTTTTGTTGAAAATTATTTGTTCATATAAATATGGGTTTACTCCTGGACTCTTGATTCTGTTCCACTGGATTGTGTGTCTGTTTTTCTGCCAATACCATGCCATTTTGATTATTGTCACTTTGTAGTATAATTTGAAGTTGGCCAGAGTGATACCTCCAGCCTCGTTCTTTTTTCACAGGATGGCTTTGGTAATTTGGGGTCTTTTGTGCTTCCATACAAATCTGATGATTTTTGCTCTATTTCTTTAAAAAAAAATGTCACCCTGAACATGCCCAATTCCATCTGATCTTGGAAGCTAATCAGGGTTGGGCCTGGTTAGTACTTGGATGGGAGACCACCTTGGAAGACCAGGTCCTGTAGGCATTAAAAAAAAAATGCCAACGGGATATTGATAGGGATTGCATTAAATTTGTATAGTACTTCAGGTAATATGGTCATTTTAACTATGTTGATTCTTCCAATCCAAGAACACGGAATATCTTTCCATTTCTTTGTATCTTCTTCAATTTCTTTTAATAGGGTCTTGTAGTTTTCATTACATAGGTCCTTCACATTTTATTAAATTTATTCTTAGGTATTTTATTATTTTTTTTGTTGCAATTGCAAAAGGAATTATTTTTTCCACTTCTTTTTCTGACACTTCATTATTAGAGTATAGGAACACTATGGACTTTTGAACACTGATTTTGTATCCAGAAACTTTACTGTATTTGCTTATTGTTTTTAGTAGTGTTCTTATGGCGTCTTCAGGGTTTTCTATATAGAGAATCATGTTATCTGCAAATAGAAACAGTTCAACTTCTTCATTTCCTATTTGGATGCCTTTTACATCTTTCTCTTTTCTGATTGCACTTGCTAGGACCTCCAACGTTATATTGAATAACAGTGGCGATAGTGGACAGCCTTGCATTGTTCCTGATCTTAGAGGGAAGGTTTTTAGTTTTTCACCATTAAATATAATGTTTGCTGAGGGCTTGTCATATATATTATATTAAGGTATTTTCCTTCTATACCAATTTTGTTAAGTGTTTTGATCATAAATGGATGCCATATCTTGTCGAAGGCTTTTTCTGCATCTATGGATATGATCATATGATTCTTATTTTTTAATTTGTTTATATGGTGTATCACATTAATTGATTTGCACATGTTGAACCATCCCTGTGCCTCTGGGATGAAGCCCACTTGATTGTGATTCATAATATTTTTAATACATTGCTGTATTCAGTTCACTAATATCTTATTTAGGATTTTTGCATCTGTGTTCATGAGAGATATCAGTCTGTCGTTTTCTTTTTTTGTATTATCTTTACCAGGTTTTGGTATCAGGGTGATATTGGCTTCACAAAATGAGTTGGGAAGTATTGCCTCCCCTTTGGTTTTTTGAAAGAGTTTGAGGAGAATAGGTATGAAATCTTCTTTGAATGTTTGGTAGAATTCACTGGTGAAGCCATCTGGCCCTGGACTTTGACTTTTTGGTAGGTTTTTGATGATTCTTTCAATTTCCATACTGCTTTTCAGTCTATTTAGGTTTTCCAGTTCTTTTTGATTCAGTCTAGGAAAGTTGTATTTTTCTAAGTACAGGTCCATTTCTCCCAGGTTATTAAATTTGGCATTATATACTTTTTCATAGCATTCTTGTATGATCCTTTGTATTTCTGCGATGTCAGTCATACTTTTCCCTCTTTCATTCCTGATTTTGCTTATTTGTATCTTTTCTCTTTTTTCTGTAGCAAGTCTACCCAGGGGTTTGTCAATTTTATTAATTTTCTCAAAGAACCAGCTCTTTTTTGCATTTATTTTTTCTATTGTTTTTGTTTTCAGTTTCATTTATTTCTGCTCTAATTTAATTATTTGTTTCCTTCTGCTGACTTTAGGCTTCATTTGTTCTTCCTTTTCTAGTTTTTTAAGATGAAGTGTTAGGTTGTTTATTTGGGCTTTTTCTTGTTTTTGGAGATAGGCCTGTAATGATATGAACTTTTCTCTTATAACCACTTTTGCTATGTTCCAAAGTTTTGATATGTTGTATATTATTATCATTCCTTTCTATGTATCTCTCGATCTCTCTTTTTATTTCTTCTCTGACCCAGTTATTCTTCAGCAGCGTGTTGTTTAATCTGCATGCACTTGTGGTTCTTCCTGCTTTCTTTTTGCAGTTGAGCTCTAGTTTCAAAGCATTATGTTCAGAGAATATGGTTGGTATGATTTCAACCCTCTTATATTTGTCGAGGCTTTCTCTGTGTCCCAGTATGTGGTTGATTCTTGAGAATGTTCCATGTGTACTAGAGAAGAATGTATAAGCAGCTGTTTTAGGATAAAAGGCTCTCTAAATGTCAATTATGTCCAGTTGGTCTAATGTGTCATTTAAGGATGTTATTTCCGTATTGATTTTCTGTTTGGATGATCTGTCCATATCCAACAGTGAGGTATTTAGGTCGCCTACTACAATAAGTGTTTTGGTCTGTTTCTCCCTTTAGTTCTGTTAGTAATTGCTTTACATATTTTGGGGCTCGCTGATTGGAATCATAGATATTAATAAGTGTTATGTCTTCTTGGTGTATGATTCCTTTTATCATTATGAAGTGTCCCTCTTTACCATTTTTTCTTTGAAGTCTATTTCGTCTGATATTAGTACCATTACTCTCACATTTCTCTGAATGCCATTTGCTTGAAATATCATTTTCAACCCTTTCACTTTGAGTCTATATTTGTCTTGGAGCTGAGATGTGTCTCGTGGAGGCAACATATGGTTGGGTTTTGCTTTTTGATCTGTTTTGCAACTCTGTGCCTTTTTATTGGTGAGTTCAGTCCGTTTATATTTAGGGTGATTATCAAAATATGAGGTCTTCTTATAGCCATTTTATCTTTTGCTTTCTGGTAGCTTGGTGTTTCCATTGCTTTCTTGTCCTTGCGTTTCTGTTATTTTAGTTGGATTTTGTGGGTTTTCCCTCTCGTTCTTCTTGTTTTATGTTTTATACTTCAGTTCTGAACCTTTGGCGTGTGGTTACCATTATGAATATGTAAAGGATAGTTATATGTGTGTGTGTGTGTGTGTGTGTGTGTGCGTGTGTGTGTGTATGTATATATGCATACATACATACATACAGTGTCCATTTTCTTCTGTGTGTGCCTTATTTTCATTCCTCTTTGCCAATTTGGATCTTTGAATCCTCCCCTTTTCAGTCATTTTACTTCAATTTGTCCCTATGTATGCTGAACGTTCATTACTATAACAATTCCCCTCTTATTATTTAAGCTTATAATGCCCTGTTCTTTGTAAGGATTGTAGTCCTCTGCTTCTATTTGCCAGATAGTCACTTTACTCCTAATTAAGTATTTTTTTGTTGTTATTTTGTTTTAGGTGAGCTTACCCCTTTCAATATTTCCTGTAGTGCAGGCCTTGTAGTGGAGAATTCTCTCAATTTTTGTTCGTCTGGAAGGATCTTAATTTCTCCTTCCTATCTAAAGGAGAGCTTAGCTGGATACATTATTCTAGGCTGGTAGTTCCCTTCACTGAATAGTTTAAATATTTGATTCCATTCCTTTCTGGCTTGTAAGGTCTGTGCTGAGAAGTCCAATGATAATCTAATGGGTTTTCCTTTATCAGTTACCATTTTCTTCTCCCTGACTGTTCTGAGAATTCTATCTTTGTCATTGATTTTAGATAATTTTAATACAATGTGTTTTGGTGAAGGCCTTTTTGGGTTGAGATAATTTGGTGTTCTGTTGACTTCTTGAATTCCAAGCTCCAGCTCATTCCTTAGATTTGGGAAATTCTCATCCACTATTTGTCTGAAAATGCTTTCTAGCCCCTGCTCCTTTTCCTCGCATTTGACAATGCCCATTATTTTTATGTTTCTTCTCCTGATGGTTTCACTAGTTCTTGTATTTTTCTTTCATTATTTTTCATTCTTTGGTTTCTCTTTTTTTTCTTCTGATATATTTCTAGATTCCTGTCTTCAATATCACTGATCCTTTCCTCCATTTGGTCGACTCTATTTCCCAAGTTTGCTATTTCATTTTTCAACTCTTGCAGTGTTGTTGTTGTTTTTTTTTAATCTTCAGAAGTTCTATTTGGTTCTTTTTGAGGGTTTCAATCTCCTTAATTTGCTCATTTAGTTGTTTTTTTTTTTTCAATTCCTGAAATTGTTGATATGACTCGTTTCAGAACTCACTGAGTTTTTTCAGGAGTACCATCTTGAATTCTCTGTCATTTAAGTTGCATATTTCTATGTTTGTAAGCTGATTTTCTGGAGATTTTTCTCTTTCTTTATGAGATGCCTTGTCGCTTTGGTTGTTCATGGTGTTTAATGGATTATTTCTCCACCTGGACATTAATGGAAATGTATTCTGCTTTTTTTCCTGAAAGAAGATTTATTATATAAAGATCTCTCTTTAGCCTGCTGCAAAGAAGGTGCTTTTCTTTTGTTTTCCAGTAGGTGGCGTCTAAGCCTCTTGGTTCCCAGCTTTCTATAAAGCCTTAATAATGCCTTTATATAATGCCTTCATTTTCTTGTAGATATTTATTAACACTTGCTACCCTCAGTGTCAGTCCCTGTCAGTGTTAGCAACAGTTTTGGTAGCATTTGCTCAGATTCCCCTTGAGCTCCATGGTGTTTGGTCTCACAGGGTACGTGGGGAGGAACTCTGTGGGTTGGGGGTTGGGGGCTGCGGCTCAGCCTCGGTTTTGCAACCGCGGTCCATAAAAATCAACTCTTGTTTCTCTGCTGTCACACTTCTCTGCTTTCTGCTCTGATGACTGGGCCCTGCCGCTGGCTGCGTAGAGCTCACAAACTCTCCTAGGCAGGGCTGTTCAGGGAACATGCCGCACCTTCTTCCCCTCCCCCTCCTCCTACAGGTAGCTCCAGCAGCTGTGAGAGGCAGCTTCTTTATTCTTCCAGTCCACCATCCAACACATGAATTCTGACCTGTAGTAGCTCTTATGCCCAGACCCATGCTCAGACGTGCTGGTGTGCAGTGTCGGTGTTTTTGTTGTTGTTGTTGTTGTTGAGCTTTAGATGTTCAGCTTATTGTTGTTTCAAGGAGAGAGATCTGGGATGTCTCTCACTCTGCCATGTTTCCTTTCAAATCCCGATAATTTTCTTTTTTTAAATATTTCTCTCAGGTTTTGGTATCAAGGTTATACTTAAGTTAGGAATTTTGATCTCTTATTTTTTATTTCTCATGATTTATTGTATAAATATTCAAGTATTTCTTTCATAAATTGCTGATAGACTCATTGGTGAAACCTTCTGGACTTGGAGTTCTACATGCAAGAATATATTTTTTACTACTAATTCAATTAATTTAATGCTTACATAGAACTATTAAACTTTTATCCATAATTTATTTAATTGGACTCTATCGATGGAAATATTAAATGTCTTTCAGTTTCACTATTACTAATGAATATGTTTATACAAGTGTTTGGCAAATTTGTATGTCTCCACACTTTAAATATATTTTTTACAAGACAAATTCTTACAAGAGAAACTTCTGGGGCACAAAATATGAACACTTTTAGCTGTCCTGGCCTTGATCTCAGACCATTTCTTTACTGAAGAAGCAGCATTAGAGAGAGAAGTACACTCTATATTAGTTATTTATTGTGTATAACAAGTTACCCCAGAACCTAATGGTTTGCAACAATAATAAACACATCATCCTCACAGTATCTATGAGTCAGAAATTTGGGAGTGAGTGGGTCTGACTTGGGGTTTCTCATGAAATGGTCATCAAGGTGTCAGTTAGGACTATTTCAGTGTGAAGGATATACTTCCAAGATGGCTTGTTCATGTGGCTGGCAAGTTGGTGTCAGTCCTTGATAAAGGCTTCCGTTTCTCTCCTAATGTGGCCTATCCTCAAGCTGCTTGAGTATTGTTACACTATGACAGTTGGGTTCCCCAGAACAAGCAATCTGAGAGAGACATACACACACAGAGACATAGAGACAGAAAGAGAGACAGAGAAAGACAGAGAGACAAAGGCAGAGAAGCGCAATGCATTTTGAATTAGCTAGCTCTGGAAATCACACACCATCATTTCTGCTACATCCTATTCCTTAAGACCAAGAAATTGTGAGCCCATTTTAGAACCATTAAAGACTCTGTAAGCTTAGTTTATGTGAGTTGATCTCTTTGGCATGAACCTTCAAAAATGTGTTTCTAAGGAGAAGTTCTCAGCCCATTGAAATTGCTGAGGCAAATGAGGTCAGCTGGTGCAAGTGTGGTACTGGGGCTACAAGCTCTAAGTGTCCAATGTCCTTAGTGTCCTGGCTACTGTCCAGGCTCAAGATTCATGTCTTAATTATGTGTATAGAGCAATTATGCCATGAGGGCCTCTGGTAAGCTCATTACTAAACAAGAAATCAATGTTGCTGAAGTCGAGAATAATGAATCCCAAGGCTCCCAACACTCTGACTGTAATTGCAATATTGAGAATCTCATTTCAACAGACCATACAAGAAAGCTTAGAGGGAGAGGGCCCTTCTCACCATGATTGATTCATTGAGCTCCTACCAAAGCTTCATTTTCTCATTGATGCTGGGGGCTGTAAACAATCCCTAGCCAGCCTTTTCCATAGCATGGTCACCTCTGCACTTCCCCAATCAGCCTGTAAAAGCTCAGGCTCTGGGAAGTGACCATATAAATTGTTATGGCCAGTGCCAGTGAGGAGGAAGGGGCTCCAGCCAGAGAATCAATTTAATAAGATGTGACATTTGCATTTGGAGGATTGAGGGAGGTTGAGAGGGTTTCACCAACTCTCTGCTTTGTATGACATGTCTGATTGCCCCTGACAATGCACAAGACTAGACAGAGAGGTCTCTTGACCCTAAAGGCCCCTGGAGGCACAAGAAGGCCTACTCTTCTCATTGTCTACCCTCACCTTCCCCCACTCCCACATTACAGAACTTTGTCTCTTGCTTTATGTGGCTTTTTCCTTTTAGTTCCAAATTGTCTGGTCTCATCCTTCACTTTTATTGAGCTCTGCTATAGGAAATAGCCATGTGCAATCTGGTTCTGCAATTATTATAAAAATACTGTTGAAGACCACGACTGCAACAATGTGATGACAGAGGTTCGTCTGGTGTCTCAGAATTGTGGCCAAGGTCCAAACTAAAGCAGCAGACAAGAGGCACTGAGGAACTCTGCATTCTAAAGAGAGCTGCCCAGGAGCAGAGCCAATACATCTTGGCAATATGACAATGTGGTTTAAAACCACAGGTTGCAGAACCAGCCTGCCACCTTCATACCACCCTCTGCCTTGACTCCTGTTTCTCCACTCTTGTTTATATATGGAGAGGACTGGGGAATGTAGGAATACAGCATCAGAACTGCAAACTTTACAGTGTTCAAGGTGAGGGGTGGTTCCTTTTCACCCTGTTGGAAGCCATATGTGATCACAGAGATCACTAGCTACTTCTAGTCTAGAGATATCTGTAAGAGGCCTATGGAGGTGGCCCACGCCAGCATAGAGAGAAGGGACTGTAGAGGGCCTGGAAGGAAGGACTGCAGGTATCCCCATCCCAGTTTCTATTGGCGCTTGGAGAACACAGAGGAAGTCCCCAGCCTCTCTTGTGGTTCCACCTAAAGAAGCATGGAATGAGGAGGGTCAGCTGTGGGCTGTCCAGATTGTTGCCATAACAATTGAGGAGAGCCTCCACCCAGAAGAGGTTGGGGGCCATAGCCCAGATTGAATGAAGACATTCCCACCTTCTCTCTGAGTGGGTACTTGCATGAGAGGAGACCAGCTGAGTTGAGATTCACTCAAAAACACCACCTAACCTTTCATGAGGAGACTACCACTTTAGCAGGGCCCACTGGTCTCACATAAGACCAGAATGAACCAGGCCAAGATAAGGGATGCTTCCTTACAGCCACTGGCCCTTAGCCATGCTGAGATGCTTCCCACCTTCCCTTCCCTCCTTCCTGCCCTTAAGTTTAGAAAGCTAGAGCTAGACTCAGAAGAGGAAGGAGGAGGAACAGAGTGAAAGAAGAGACCCATGCTGCTCCTTCTACCTCAGAGTCCCTAGAGCCACAACCTTCTTGAGACTTGGGGAGAAAGAAGAGTTTTGAATCAGATATAAATTTGGAGTTTTAAATTGACTGGGCTGAGCTTTTAGTAACTGAAAGTGACAGAAACATTCACTTTCTGCCCAAAATGTCATTAGTGATGGAGAAAAGGGATTCAACAGAACACAGCAGAAAGCAATGACTGGAAAAAATTAACTTTCATGTTTATACCCCACTGAGTTGAGACTCTTCAATAATCCACTGCACATCATTCCAGTCAGTGGTCCCTAAATAAAGCCCCATGGATGGAAATCTCAGAATTTTTGGCAAGCCGTCCAGGACATGAGGAAATGAGCATGTTCAACGCAGTGGGAGGAGAGGTAAATTAGGAAGGCCTTTTGAGAGAGCAGTTGGGCAACATGTATCATAAGAGTTAAAAAGTTCATACCATTGACCCAACAGTTTTATTTTTAGGAATGTAGTTATTTATTGTTCAACAGATTGTCATGCAGCACCAGTTATGTGCTGGACATTGTTCCAGGTATGTTGACCAAGACAGACATGATCTTTATCCTTGTGGACATTACAATTTGGTGAAAGGGAGAGAAGGAAACAGGATATTATACAACCTGACTTTTGCTCTAGCAGAATGAAGGGCAAGCAACGGTGGCCATCATGAGAGGGACAGCTGATTCAGCTAGTGGTGATAATGGTCAGGGCTGGGTATCAGGGGAGGCTTGTCTGAGACAGCGATGTCTGAAAGATGAATAGGGATTAGTTAGGCATGAGATCACAGGTGGAGGAAGGAATTTTCTAGGCAGCAGTAAGAGTGTGTTCAAAAGCACAGAGGCAGAGAGAACGTAGTATGCTTAAAGAATACAAAGGAATTCAGCTTGGTCAGAAAGAAGCAAGAATAAGAAGACAACAAGAGGGGAAGCTGGAAAGGAGAGGCAAGACCCTGAGAAAATAGTTCAGGGTACATAAAAAAGTTCAGCAAAGTTTCATTTATGATTATGATTTCTGAAGCTTGGAGTGAACTTAGATGTGAGGCAATAGGTTCCCAATGACACCAATACAATAGAACCCTGCACAGCTACAAAATGATGCTGCGGAAAAATATTTATTGACGTGAAGAGATGTTAAATGTTATATCAACAATAAAAAGTCAGGATATAAAATAGTATGTATAGTATGGTCTTATTTTTGTTTTAAATATTATACAAAGATTCTGGAAAAATATGTACCAATGACTTAACAATACTCACCTCTGGGTGCTAGGATTGCAGATGAATTTCATCCTTTGCTTTTTTTCTTAACTGTAGTTTCTACTGTAGTTTATCTCTGTTCAAGTACTGCTAGGTGATAAAGAAGAAGTGAAAATTATAAGACATAAAAATTATTGAAATGTAAGCTTAAAAAATTTAGTACCAGGAATATCTTAGTTAAGTGTGAAGAAATTATTCAAAATTGAGAAGGAGAAGTTAGCATAAATAAAACTGACATGCAATATCAATTTTAATATTTATGGGCTTTCTCAAACTTTGCATGCTTATTCAGACTGTCCACCACTTACAGGCCGCCATTTTCAGCCACATGCAGGAGTGGCCAGGTCTCAGGCAGCATCAGCTTCTCACGAATGTCTCCAATTCTGGCTCCATCTCACTTTTGGTCTTTACATAATAAAGCTTCATTCTTTAGTTTCATCTCAGATGTATCTTTTCATTTTTCACAGCTTTACTGAGATATAATTGATATACAAAACACTGCACATATTTGATGTATAAAATTTGATAAGTTCAAACATGTGCATATGCTTGTGAAATTGTCAAGGTAATAAGTCATATCCATCACCTCCTGAAGTTTCCTTGTGCCTCTTTGTGGTTTATTTGTGTATGTGTTTGTATGACAATAACACTTAACGTGAAATCTACCCTCTCAATAACATTTTAAGTGCACAATACAGTTTTGTTAACTATAGGCACTGTGTTATACAGCAGACTCCTGAAGCTTAACCATCTTGCATGCCTGTAACTTTGTTCCCGCTGAAGGATTTGCAAGCAGCATAGCTTATAACTTTAGACTAAAGTTTATTCAAGGCCGTATGAATTCCAGTGTGTCACACAGCTTTGTCTAGAAAATAGGCATCTTCTGTTGGTCCTATTAGGGTGGCCTACTTTGGGACTTGCACATATACATCTAGCATTATGAATATATACCAGTGTCTTATGGAGGCTTGTACAGTTGAGGGTAGAGAAGCTTGTGGTGTATTTCTGCCTCTTTGATAATTATCCTTGTGTTAGTGGTCATCTACCCTTTTTGCCCCAGATGCATGTAATCAGAAACTATGTAATGCTCAAATATTAGGATTGAAGAGAAGCTATTCTGAGTCAGCACTTTGAGTTCAGTCTGATCCTTGGATATGGCACTTCTCCAGCCATGTGGCCCCTCTGTCTAAAACACACCAATCTCTTCTCTGTTCTTTGAAAAAAAACATATTTTTCTTTTTTCCCATTCCTGTGTTTAAGCTGGTCCTCTCGCAAGAACTTTTTTTCTGAACCACTTTTGGTCTATCCAAATGCTACTGATCTATCCCACCCCAGCCCAAGTGTCACCTGTGTGAAAGCCTCCCCAGTGCTCCAATTTACATGTATCTGGACTGTATGTGCTTCATGGAAAGAGCATAGATTTTTTCCACTGAAAGGCCTGACAACCAATTGTGACTTCATGACTTATTAGCTTAAGTAAATTATCATGGGAAATTTACTTAAGCTTTAAGAAATTTAGTTTTTTTTTCACTGAGATGTTGTGAGGATTAAAAGATATTATAATTTAAGTTACCAAACATTACATGTATTCAACAAGCATTTACTAAGCACCAACCATGGAATCAACATTAAACTAGACATTACATAAATGCTAGTTTTGTTGTAACACTCAATAATCAATAGTAATCTTCCAGGGGATTTAGCAAATAACATTTTGCTTTGTGCTTCTCATGTTTCAACTGTAATGTCTTGTTAATCCTTTTACAGTACAAATATTTATCAAATTCCTACTGTGAGCCTAGTTAGGATGAAATGGAACAAGCCCCTGCCCTTCGCTGTTGCATGGATACAAAGGGGAACTTTTGAGAGCTTTAGCAAGGCAATGATTTGATGGGATTTGTCTTTAAAATATCATGTCTTTTTTTTTTCTCTCAATTAGTTGGAACATCCTTTCTTTCTTTGCCTGGCTAAGTCTTCCCATTCTTTATTTCTCAAATTTGATGTCACCTCCTTCAGAGACACTTCTCTGACCTCGATGTCTGGGTTTTGTACCCTCTTGTGTGGACTCTTCATATCTTCATACAGTACTCCTCATACTGGGTTGTGATTGTCTTGTTACTTGTCTTTGTACCCTCAGACCATGAGCTTCATGCTCATCTTTTCATATTTGCATCTCCAATGTCCAGCCAGAGCACAGAGTCAGTGCTCAGTAAATGCTGGCTGAAAAATGGTGACCTTGGCAAGAGCAGTTTCAGGGAAGTAGTGGGAACAAAGTTAGACTACAAGAAGGTGAAGCAAGAATGAAAGATGAGTCTTGGAGACAGTGAGAAGAGACATTTTTTTTTGAGAATCTTACTTGAGAAGAGTGTGGATGAGGACATTAGCTAGAAGAGTAGACAAATAAGATTGAGGGTTCATTTTGCAAGATAGGTGAGACTTGAACATATTTAAATATAGCTGGGAATGATCCAGACAGAAAGAAGGAAATTAAGATATAGGAGACTGTGTTAGTCAAGTATGTCTGCAAAAATGCTGCATAAGAAACAACTCCCAATTTTAGTGGCTTACAGTAAGAATAAACATTTATTTGATTCATTCATTTGTCTGTAGGTTGGCTCTGCATCATGTTGCAGGGCCACATTTCTGGGTCTGCTCCCTGTACCTTCCATCCTCTTTGGACCAGTGAGCTAGGCAGAGCGTGTTATTCTCATGGTGTTGGCAGAGACTAAAGAGGGAGGACCAGAAATGTGCAAGGTCTTTTAAGGCCCTGGCTCAGAACAAGTACATTGTTACTTCTTACCACAGCCCCCTGTCCAAAACAAGTCACATGGCCATCTCATTTTCAACATTGATAGGCAGAGAAAAAAATACTCTTTCCACAGCGAACCATGGCAAAGATGGGGAGTAAGAAAGAATTGAGAGCTAACAATAAAGAGGTATGCAAACATACGCACAGAAAGAGAGGGGGTATTGAAATAACCATTGAGTGGGAAACTTGAAAATTGAGGATGGCAAGAGAATAAAATATTGGCAGTGGAGCAGATCAAATGGTAAGCCATGGGGTCTTAGCTAGACAGAGAAGAATGAAAAGTGGAGGCTGACAGATAAGTAAGTACAGGGAATAAAAGGTATGGATGAAGCCAAAGATGAAATGAGGTACAAGTAGCTGAGTAAGAGATGGTAGAATAAGAGGTCCTAATCTTCTGGTCCAGGCCAAGAAAGAGTCAGTAGCCTGCTGCGCTGCAGTAATCTGACCCCTATTGCTTCCAAAGCTTGGAAATTACCTGCCCAGAAATTTCAAAATCTTCAGTTATTGGTGTTGATCCCTCAGTAACCTTTATGAGGTTTACTTTGATATTTAAATTAGATATTATTTATGCATATTATTTTCCCCAGTCAGGATGATAATTAGCTTCCATGTTCTAACAGGTATTTACCAGCATCTTTATTAAAAAGTGCTCAGTGAAATAATCAGGACATGTTGTCATATCAATAAGAGGGAGCCCATTGAGAGGACTTGAAGTTTCCAACAGCAGAGTGGAGAGTAATGGGACTTCATAGTAAACACAGACCTAGTACTTACTGTCACAGATACGATGGCATTTGAAGTAGAATATAAGTCACCTGGGAAGACTGGGTACTTTTTACCTTGACAGTTCATAGAAACAGGAAGCTGGCATGTGCAACAGTGTGGGCAAGAGGCTATTACTGATATTTGTCAAATGCTTATAGTGCGTAAAGCATTGTACCAGGAACTCTACAAGCATTAAGCCAATTCACACTCACTAACACCTCATGAGGTTAAGTGTTATACTTAGCTATATTTCACTGATGAAGCAATGAGGCTCAAAGAGGTGCCGTAACTTGCCTAAGTAGCAAAGCTGAGACTTGAATCCTGGTTGAAAAGAAGCAAGATCCTCCATGTGGCAGAAAACTGATGTAAAGCAGAGAGGTTGTGGCTACAATGGTGCCTGCTGCTGGAACCATGTGGCTGCCACAAAAATGGCTTAGACCAAGAACAGCAAATATATCACATATGTACTGCCTGTTATTTCTTCCAGTTCTCCCCATGCTGGGCATCTCTAATTTATTGTGATACTCTCTCCCACCGAGCACAGATGTAGGCTCATAATCCTTCTCACCAATGTCCTCCAGGCCATCATCAAGTCAATCAGTACTGACATGTGAGAGGAAATCTCTTTGCCATCCTGGTGTAGATGTTGCATGAACACATGAATGACAAAACTCTGGGCTTGGAGTGCAAGGGATCAAGCTTTAAATCCTGGTTCCCCCTCTTCAAGCAATTCCAGAGCCCATTTCACCATCTGTGAAATCTGAAGAGTTGGGAAGATTAAATTAAATGCCAATGTGAGAACCACAGTGCCTATAGCAGAGTAAGTCCCTGGGAAGTAGTTGTGTCCTTCTTTCACGAATGATGATCAACATGTTTAGACTTGGTCAGGTACAAGGGTAGGTTTCTCAATGTCTTAGAAAACTGTCCTAGTGGAGAAAGTCAATGACAGAAGAAAGACACCATTGTTTAGAACTAGGTTCCAGTTCAGGGAATGTTAGGCTTTTTTGCTGGAAAGGATAGGAGACTTTCTTGGGTCACCTTGAGTCAGTGTATGCATGTGTGTATGGAATAAGGGAAAGAGTGTTATAAGGAAGAATGTAGAAATAAGGCAATTAGAAATTTCAGCTACATAGTCAGTCCTCATGGGTCCCAAGGAGGGTTAACAACCAGGCGTTAAAGCAGAACTGAAGTCTAGCTGGAGTTTACAGAGATAAAAACTAGAAGACTTGGTCAAATCCAAGTAGCTCTAGGGATAAGGACAGATGGTCACCCTCAGCAGTTTTCATCTTCACTGAAGTGTTTTCTGCTCCATGTATCTATTTCTTTGTGTTTATCTACTTCTCAGGCTATGGACCAATTCTCTCACTCTGCACATGCCTTTGACTTATTATCTAGTTTACTCATAAATGTCACTTACTCATGGTTGCTCATGGTCCCTGCCTCATGAATCAGTTTCTGCTCTTATAGCCAACTGAACCATTCTCTCTAGAGAATCTTATAGTTCAGATTTCTAATAGAGAAAATATAATTGGTCCAACTTATCATAATTGTCTCACTTGAGAAAGAACTTTTAAAGTTAGATGACCTCATGCACTGCCTGCCCTAGATTGTCCAACTATGAGAGGAAGGGTTTTGCATCGAAGGCAAACTGTGACTGTGCAACTGTGCATCAAGTCTGCATCCTCTCTCTGTCCAGATTGGAAACTCCCAAAGCACAAGGCCTGGACACTAAAACTCTGTTACTCCTTCCTGTATCATTCAAGGACAGTCCTGAGGATGAATCTACTTGCCTCAGAGGTCAAGCACATCACTAACAGGAGTCAATTTCAGTTATGGAGCACTTCCTATGGCCAGACACTCTTTCTCAAGGTACTACCATTGAAAGGACTACGTTTATCCTCACAACATCTTTTAAAAATTATTATTATATTTATTTTACAGATAAGGAAACAGACTTAGTTAAGCAGTTTGCTCAGGGTCACAAAGCCAGCCAATAATGTACATCTTTTGGAGAGCTCCTTGGGTTTGGCTGTCCCAGCACAGGCATCTGTAGCAAGCATGTGATCCAACTAGGGTAGAGGGAGTCAAATAGGAAAGCCAGTCACCTGACTCTGTGGGAGGGTCAGGAATATGAACAAGGAATTTTCTTCTCCTAGACTTGTGTGTTCTCCCCCTTTAGCCCAAGCCGAGCAGGAACTCAGTCAGTGCTGGGTAATTGGTGGGATGGTTCCTTTCTATCTTTTTGAGGAAGAGCAGGGGTTATACTCAAACCAAGAGTAGGTCAAGTACAAAGAGGAGCCAGTTATGTCTTTGGGCTCCTCAGTCTTGTCTCTCTCTCTCTCTCTCTCTCTCTCTCTCTCTCTCTCTCTCTCTCTCTCTCTCTCTCACTTACTCTCTCTCTCTCCCTACATTTTGCTGCCTCAGTGTCAAGTTATCTAACAATACCATTTTCCTCTCAAAAGCCCTGACAGTTGAGCCCATCCATCCAGACATCCTCTGTCCAGACTCCAAACATCTGGAGTTCTCTTTTCCCTTGCCTTCAATTTGCCCCATACCCACCCCTACCCCCACCCCCCATCAAAACTTCTACACTCCCAGAGCCTCTCAGCTAGGAAGTTGGAAAGCAATTGACATAAACAAACTCACCCTAAGTTGGGTATAACAGACAACTCACCTTTAAACCCTCAGGGGTGTTTGTTCATTAAGCCAAATGGATTACTAATTGGGGATTTTCTTTTAAGCAAACATTTGTTGAGAGTCTACCCTGTGGTGGGTTCTGTGCTGGGTGTTGGAGGAAACTGAGCCAGAGGATTTCTCTTTAGTCAAAAAGTAAGACAAGAACACAAATGATGATGTCATGAATGTCATAAAGAGGTGCATGATTTAATTAAGACTGGGAGGGACATTATGTCTGGATGGGGTATGGAAGATCAGAAAAGGCCTGTGGAACAGAACTATTGAGCTGGGCCTTGAAAGACCCCATCAGACATATAGAGATGTGGGGAGCAATAGTAAGGCATTTCAGACAAAGGGAGCAGGTGGGTATAGTCCTGGAGCCTGGAACATATATCCAGAACACAACGGGCAATGCTATTGTGAGATAAATATGCTTCTGCTTGAAGAGGAAGGAATTTCTTTAAATCTCAGCCTTCAGTTTGTTCCTTCAATGAAAGGAATTGAATCCTTCTGCAATTTCTTTTCCTCCCTATTCCCACAATGCCTACCCAGTCCAATCCTTCTCTCACAGGAAGAAGGAGCCAGGTGCTGTTTTGTATTTCTCTAGTTTTATCTAAGGGCTCCTAGCAACCCTGCTCTCACTTGACTTTCCAAATCTGCGAAAAGAGCAACCTATCATCAGATCTGTTGAAGCCCAGGTGGCAAACCCAGAGGCCCTCTATAGCAGTGGTCCCCAACCTTTTGGGCAGTAGAAACTGGTGCTCCTATGAGAACCTAATGCCTGATGATCTGAAGTAGAGCTGAGGCAGTGATGCTAGCGCTGGGGAGCAGCTGCAAATACAGATGAAACTTTGCTTGCTTGCCAGCCTCTCACCTACTGCTGTGCAGCCCAGGTCCTAACAGGCCACAGACCGATATTGGTCCATGGCTTGGGGATGGGTACTCCTGATCTATAGGGTCTCATAGCGCACCCCCAATCTTTCCCAATGTCTCTTTTCCCTCCCCCAAATTGGCCCAAACAAATATCTGGTTTCTATAACTGTAATTATAGTCCTCCCTCTGAATAATTTACCCACTATTTATGCCTAATTCCTATGTGACACAATAATGATAAGCGTAGTATTAAATGTGTCAGATTAACTTTGCTCAAAGCTTTGCTTCATTACAATACCAGATTAGATTTATATACATTAAGTATTTAACCTCACCAGGCCTCGGCCCCACATAGGTAAAATGGGGGGTATAAATTAGATTAGTGCTTCCCTACCTGGCTGGTGCTCAGAGCCACTGGTCAGCTTTATAGAAAAACAAAACCCTAATCTCTAACTCCTGAATTCTAATCTTGTAGATTTAGCATTAGGCTCCCAAATCTGCATTTTTCTCTTTGTTTCCTAGATGTTTCTATTGTATCCAACCCAAGGACCGACATTTGGGAAACTCAAGAAGATAACCTCTGAGACCCTTTCCAAAACTCATTTATTCATTCATTAATTCATTCATTGCAGAGGGCACACTAGCAGAGATGAGGCTGGAGAGAGACAAGGGACAGATGTGGCTGACTTTTAATCCATTTTAACAAAATTAGAATTTATCTCAAAGGCAGCAGAAAGTCTTTGGAGGGTTTTAAATGGGGGCAACACTATCGGTTTTGTTTTGGAAACATTCTTATGCAGTGTGGAAGCTGGACTGGAGGTGGGAGACCAGGGGAAAGGTTTCAGTCATAATCTGCTGGAGACCATGATGGTGACCTGGATCAGAGTGGTAGCAGGTAAGGTGGAGAGCAGACAGATTTGTGTGGCATTCAGAAAACAGAATGGACAGGACAGAAAGATATTTCTTTTGGATTTGAGTTGTAGTAGATCATTGTCATTTGGCTCTGCAGCCTTTGTTCCTTTCTAAGCTGGAGAACCCCGCATTGTGTGGTTGTTGGTCAAGTCAGTGAGAAGCAGATGCCCTAGATTTTGACTCCAGAACAGGTGACTCAGAGAAGCAAAGACAGCAGAGCATCTATTCTAGAGGCAGCACAAATAGCCACAACTTTCAGTTTTCAGAAGCATCATAACAGAGTTCAGGGGATGCCAGTGCCTGATATCAGCAGTGGTGGCCATGCCATCTGGTGCCGTGTTTAACTGCAGTAACTGAGTTTTTATTGGACTGCTGTATTGGCTTAATTTTGGTCGAAGACCTAACAGCGTCTAACTCTTTTGTTCTTGCATGTTTTATAAGCCCAGTTCTCTAATCTCAACTATGATTCTGAGAGTTAACTACTACAGTGCTTTCCTTTTCTGCTTAAACTGCCTGAATTGTTTGTTTCTTACATCCACATCTCTGACTGCATTGGAGACAGTAAGGGTATGAATAACTGGGGACAGTCCTCAGCTATGATGAACATACTCAGAGGAGCAGGTAGTGAGGAAAAAAATCCCAGATGCTGCTGGTTGGCTTCTAGATCTCTGCTCCTGATTTGCTCACACCCAGTAAAGGAAGGTTGGATTAAGCCTTTCTTCATTGTTGAGAGATTTCTCTGAACTGCACAACACCATTCAAAACCTGATTGGTTGAATAGTCCTTGCGTATGCAGACTACCAGAAAACTCTCATCCTAGTTTCATTGCTTGTTCCCATCTTCTGGAAGGAGAAACCCTTTAACAGCCTTCCCAGTGCTTCCCCGGATTAATGATATTCTTCACATCACCAGACTATAGGAAGCAAATTAGACCACAGATGAGAAAGTGCTTTATTATCTATAGAAAGGGTTGAAGAAACCCTAGGCAGTACATATTGATTGTAATTTCCTAAATACAACTTCAGAAGTTATATAAAAATTGATTGTTTTTAAATTCAATTACTTTTGCACCTACTTATCTAGTAATTTTTAAGATGTTTTATTTTGTTTTCACACATATGGCAACTGCAGTGTCCACTGAAACATAAGGTTTTTATTTTTTGTTGTAGTAAAATACACATAATATAATTTACCATCTTAACCATTTGTAAGTGTACAATTCAGTGGCATTAAGCACATTCACATTATTGTGCAACTATCACCACCCCCCGCCCCCCATCTTCAGAACATCTTCATTTTTCCAAACTAAAACTCTGTGCCTTTTAAACACTAACTTCCTATTCACCCCTCCCTCTAGCCCTTGGCAGCCCTACTCTACTTTCTGACTTCTCTGGTACCTCATATAACTGGAATCTTACAGTATTTGTCTTGCTGTGACTGCATTATTTCACTTAGCAAAATGTCCTCAAGGTTCATTCATTTTATAGCATATGACAGATTTCATTCCTTCTTAAAAATGAATAATATTCCATTATCTGTATTTACATTTTATTTATCTATTCATCCATTGATGGACACTTGGGTTGCTTCTACCTTTTGGCTATTATGAAAAATGCTGCTGTGAACATGGGTGTACAAACAAGGTGTATATTTTTATGACTTCTTCAGATCTAACAATTAAATAAAATTATAGTAAGGATAATTGTACTTTAATTTATTGCTTTGTAACGCTGAAGAATTGTATAATAGAATTTCATGAAGGGAGTCACACCTGTATTTTATTGTTCCAAAAAAGGAGAGTGCAAAGAACATCTTCAGATGTCCATTTCACACTGATGTGGAAAAGCCCATTACAGCCTACAGTGAGGAAAATATTCTCTAAGGGTGAATTGCACATGCAGATGTCAAAACACTCAGGTAACTCTTTCTGCTCTCCTGTCTTGGTCAGAGAAAGTGTCCTCGACCTCTGCCCTTCTAAAAGGATACCTTCCTTCCCTATTCCTCCCTCAAGAGGACCAGCCTAACCTACCTTCAGTCCCTTCACTAGATTATTCTGACATGGGGCTGCAGATCTCTCATAACAGAATTCTGCATCTTTCTAAGATGTTCTGCACTTTGAGATAAATAAAGTATAAAAAGAATGTGTTCATTTTCTTATGCCCCATACCTCCTTTGGCTCAGAAGGATTGCCATCTTAGCATCCTCAGAGTCATTTGCAAATGGGATAAGAACAAAATGACAAAAGGCAGAGGAGAATGAGAAAAGAAAAAATTCCCAGAGCTTGAAAATAGGGGCTCAGTTTTAATCTGCAAAGTAGGTTTGGGACTCCAGAGTTGGAACACCACAAGAGAGTGCCTGAATTTCCTTCAGCACCTCTTTAGTTAAGTTCTTTGAAAGAGAGGAAAACAGGCAAAATGTCTTGAGTACCAATAAGTGTCAGTTGTCATTCTCATTAAATTTCATGATCATACTGCAGTTCGGATCTCTATCTCATTCTACAGCAGAGGAAACTAAAGCTCAGAGACTTTCAGAACTTTGCCAAAGTCATTGAGTTTGAACATGAACAGAGTCCTGTGTGACTCTGACAGTGCTGCTTCCCTTATCTTACTCCTCTTCTGACCCCTCCAGTGAGGCATTTCCCTTATTTTCTGTGGAATGATTTTTAGAATGGGGACTGTGACAGTCTGTATCTCTCCTTCTGTGGGTGCATCAGAGTTTGACAGAGATGAGAGAGGGTCCCTTCTTTCCAAGCCCCCATCATGCCTCATTCTCCACCTTGGAGGCAGTTTTTGGAGCACAAAAGGAAGTTCTAGGACTTCCTTACTCTCTGTTGGCTCATTCTTCTTTTCATTTTCATGGACCAACAAAACCTGTACCTGCCTCAATTCATCTTCTACCTCTAATAGCCACTAGTAACTGCTTGCTTACCACTTTCAACAATAAAAAGGGTAGAAATAAAGATTTAGGTAGAGCATCAGGAAGAAAGTCCTGACTCCAAGGCTCTGTAACATACAGATGAGAAACTCAAAGAGGTTCTTATGTCACCTTTCCAGGAAAGCTATAAGGAAAATGCTCACCCTGCCCCCACCTGGCCTACTTGGACCCTTTCCAGTTCTGCCTATGAAAGCTTGCAAGAGAATGGGGGAGGCTGGGGGAGGCACTGAATGACCTCTAGAGGGCCCTGACAGCCTGGGAAGCTGGGAGCCGCTGGTGCAGAAGCTTGCTTGGTCGCAGATGTTCCCTGTCATGAATCACTCAGTGCATCTGTTTGCTGTGCTGCTTGTTTAAAGAGCGAGGCGTTTGCTAATTGAAAACTAAAAGATCCCTCTGTTTCACTCACAGCCAACATGAAATCCACTCAGCCATGCAAGATTAGGGGGGAAAAGGCAACGCAGTACAGTGTCCTTGGGTTGGTGCACTCCGTGGAGGTCATCTTGTTCCTTCTTCTGCCACTCAAATGAGCAAGGCTCCACTTCCGAGCAGCCAGGGGTCACCCACATTACAGTTTGTCTAACATTTCTTCATCTATTATCCTCAATGAAGCCAGAGAGAAAAGTATTCTCAGGTCCAATTTAAAGATGAGGAATCTGAGGCTCAGAGAGATTAAAGAATTTAGCCAAGGTCAACACAACTGGTAGGTGACAGAAGCAGGACACCAATCCAAGTCCTCTGACTAGTCAGGACAGGAATGGCCTATCCACTGGGTGGCTCTGTCCCTGGACAAATGTAGAGGTACTAAGGGAGAAAGCACCAAGTTCTTCTTTAAGTGGATTAACCTTGAAAAGAATGACTTAAGGGTAGACGAGGGTGAACACTGGGGTTGCAACTATGTCCATAATGTTTTGTTGCTTTCAAAGCAAATATGGCAAAATGTTAGGATTCCTGATTGTTGTAAGCTTCCTATGATGCATGCAGGGTAATGGGAGACGGTCTAGATCCACATGATAGTGCCAAAAACAAGGAGCAGAGGAAAAGGCATCCCATATCTACTTACAACTTCTCCCCTTCTCCAATTTCCTCTAAAGATGGCTGTATTTGAGAGAAGTGCTGGCCTGCTAAGATCCTTTCCTATTCTAATTTTCTAATAATTGTGTGAGTCTTTGGAGGAAACACAAAATCTTTGTGGCCCAGTATGGCTTGAATCCAACCATAATGGACTGACTCCCGGCCATTCTCCTGTCTTCCTTCTATGCTGTGCTATCTTCTCCCCTGTGAGAACTGATTATCTTCAATGATCAGCCCCCTCTGCACCCAGGTTTTTCTTGTTTGTGCTCCACAGCACCTGCGTTTGGGTGATAAGTTACACGTATTTGCTGAAGGTCTCCACTCTGGATTGGTAGGCTGTGAGAGCAAGGACTTGGTTTTATTCCTCTCTGTGACCCCGGAATCTGATATAGAGCCTGGCAGAGGGAGGAGAGTCAATAACTAATTCCTGAAGAAGAAGGAAAGGCAAGGAGAAGGAAGCGGTGAGGGGAAGGGAGAGGAAGGAGATTTCTCTGCAGCCCAAACGACCCTGGGAAAAGGACAGCAGCAGAGCTGCTCTCGCCACAACCTCCTTTCCTAGCCCCTTCTTCGTTTGGAGTCGAAGGTGAACTGAAACTCAGAAGGCTCCCTTTTGAATTTTCATTTCAGGTCAACTCCAGGCAGGCTTTCCCCTGGAAGAGTCAAGCAACAAAATTGATCGCAAAGGTTCCAAAAGCGGAGGTCTGAAGGTGAACCCTAGATCTCTCCTTCCGTAGCGACTACCTGGATGGTGGTGCCTCCCCCAACTCTTGTTCTCTGACTTCTCAAAGCAGGGAACAGACAAATAGGCCATGAGGACTCTTGTCACTGGCAGCCCTGCATATACAGGGTATTACTTTAGGGGAAGGCGGGAGCGCAGTGGGTAGTAAAACGCTCGATTCCCGCCTCCGCTTGACCTGCCTCGAAGCTAGGGAGGGAGACACTCCAAACCCATCGCCGCTTCCCCCAAGCTCCAGCGCGTGGTGCCCGCTCACCCTCAGTGGGGCGGGCGGAGCCTGTCCCAGGGGCGGGGTCTCGGGGCGCCCCGTGGCCAGGGCGGCTCCGCCCCCACCCTCCCGCGCTCCCCGCGCACCCGCGCCGCGGAGCTGTCCAGGCTCAGACCCCGAGCCGGCCACCTCCTGCGCGCACCGCACCGCCTCCCCGCTTCATCCCTGCGCCGCACGCCCGCCCCGCGCCCGGCCCCGCCCCGCCCCGCCGCGGCCGGTCCACTGCTCCCGGCCGGACAGGGACGGCCGAGCGGCAGCCCGCCGGGGCTCTGATCCGCGCGGCGGGGCCGGGAGCCAGGGACCCGCCAAGGAGAGCGGCGGCCCGGACGGCTGCCGAAGGGTTGGCCACGCGTGGATGCAGCGGGAGCCGGAAGCCTCCAGCAGCCCGCGCCGTCTCTGCCCACGGGCGCCCTATGGCTTGAAGGTAAGAGCCAGCAGGATGGAGCGACAGGCGGCCCGGGGCCAAGGCAGGTCGCAGCGAGAGGAGGAGGGAGGAGCGGCCGGGACCAGAAGTTTGCCTGGCCACTCCGGCGCCGTCTGCCTGGGGCCGCTGCGCCAGCGGTAGGGCTCTCCACGGACTCTCCGTCGGTCACTTGCCCGGGAGGCGACTGGAACCCAGCGACTGCCACCCCGTCTTCCTCCCTCTTGGCGTCCTTGGCCCGGGGCACAAGCGGGTGGGGTCGGGGCAGCCTCCCCGCGGAGCTCCGAGAGCGAGCCGCTGGAGTCGCTGATGCAGAGGGCGGGCGCCTCTCGGCAATCTCGGGAGGGCACCTTCTGGACGGTACCTGAGCCCGGGACCCAGGGTGCTCAGCCAGAGGTTCCTACCCTCCTTGAAGGGAGGTTTGGTTTTGACAACTCCTGCGTTTGTGCAATCTGAGACTTCTGAGTTTTTCAGGACAGAAGCCAAGGATGGGGGAGAGGCGGGTTCTGGCTTTACTCTTTCACTTTCTAATGTGCCGCTGTCCTTGGTTCTGAATTTCTGTTCTTCGCCATCTCTCCGTTTTAGATTCAGTCGAGGAGGGAGGCTGGGGTTTCAGATCCATCTAGACTTAAGAATGAGGATAATGGTGGGGTAATAGCGGTCGGTGACTGTCTCTGGAATGGACCATGAGCCCCGGTAAGGCGGTATGTGGAGACAAGAGGCAGCTCTAAGCACCAGAGAACATCCCATCCCTGTCTGCAGGTGGGCAGCTTGTTCCTCTTGAACAGCAGAGGTAAGAGGGCTTGCGTGCATCTACACAACAGGCTTCACCATGGACACAAGTCACAGCATCGCAACTCCGTAGGGACAAGTGCTTGCTCTCAGCCACAGAGAAGCTGTCTGAGCGAGTCACCGTTTCCCCACCTGGCATCCCACTACTTTTTGTGCTGGGGCGTCCTGAGGTTGGTGAGGTGCAAGGTACTTTGTGGATCCCTTCCCAGTTTCTTCTGGAGATCCAATTACTTCTAGATTTTGACCAGGCTACAAACCTTTCATGCTAATACTTGCTCCTCCCCAGGAACTAGATTTTCAGTGATTCACCCTTCTTTGGATGCAAATACTCTGCTTATCTCTGATTCATCTTGCAATATTAGGACCACTAGAAAAAGAAATCATTCTTCTCATCTTTACTCCTGTTCCTGATGTTGGATGAGGTTGGGCAGAGAGAGAGGCCATGGTAAATGTGATCGATTGCAAGAGAATCAGAGAGATGGTTTGCTGGGCCACAGCCCTCTGCCTTTGCCTTCTCTGCTTAGTGTTCAAAATTCCTGACATATGTGGTGGGGCAGTGGTGGTGTTTAATGCTATCTCTGAAATCATACATCTGATGGGAAAGAAGTCTGAGAGGGTTAGACCTAGAGCTATGTGAGGGCCATAGTAGCCCCGGCCTTGTTTTCCTGAAGAACATTCTGAGTTCCTTCTACCTTCCCTGCATAGCCTGGGGATGAAAGGTGCTTGGAAAATGGGGTATTCTGATTCATTATAGAGATCTACGATAGTATTTCTTTAAGGTTGTTTTTGTTTTAATGAATTTCCTGCATCTGAATCACCTGGGAATGAGGTTAAAATGCATATTTTTGGTTCTTCCCTGAAGAATTACTGAAAGAGAATCTCAAGCTGAAGCCCAGGAATGTATATTTTAACTATTATTTCTATGTGATTCATATATATCCTGGGTTAAGAAATCACCTCATGAAAAATCAGACTCCTTTGACTAGAAGGAATACGGTTAAGGTCTTTAATTGACCCACTTGCCTTCTGCAGTTATACATATTAAATTCTTACGGTGTGAGACTGTTGTTGACTAAGGGGCTATCCCCCTGATTAAATCCCTTGGCTACAATAAAGGATGCATCCCAATCTCCTCTTCCCCAGGATATTCCTGGGCTTTTCTTCTTACAAAAACATATTTTTGACCTAAGAATCTCCAACATGGCTTTCAGGTTTACTTATGTAAATTCTAACTGTCCCCCTCTGAGGCCCAACCCAGTATGTTTCTCCTACCCTCCCCTTCTGGAGGAATTATTATTTTTCATTATATATGTGCTGTGATCTGCTAACCCAACTGCTCCTGAAATACCAAGGAGTGATTAGTTCAGCTTAGTAGCATGTCATGTTCCCCAAGGCTGGTAGCTACTAGTGCCCTGCCAGCAGCATCATATTGACTGTATTGATTTGGTTCTGGTGCTCTGTAAGCTAGGAAGCTTGTAGGGGTGAAAAAGGCCAGTGATGATGCTTGTGGGCTGGTCTTTCACCTTCACTTGCAAGGTTGGATTATTTCTGTCTAGAACATGCAGTGATGCAGGAGAATGTGAGCTTGAGATAAACCCTTATGTTCTTCCTACTTTACCAGGGGAAACAAAGGGAGCTCAGGGTCTCGTAAAAAATATAGCCTCATATATACTTGGGATTGATCTGCTGAAGCCAGACTGGTCTGAGTTCACTGTTCTCTGGGTAAACACGTGTAAGGGAAAAGTCATGCGAACTCAGGCTGGAAAGAGCTGTCTTCATCTTCCCTGTAAGTGAAAGTCAAATTTTGTGTTGAAGAAGCATGGCTGTGAAGCGAGCAGGTCGTGGGGCAGGGGGCGGCGAGTGGCGTGGAGGAGAGGATGATGAGACTTCTTTGAGCCAACCCTTTCCCTTCCAGTGACTCATATTTTCTAATCTGTCATCCTCCATTTCTTTCTCCCTTGGAACTTAATGCCTATGAATCTCCAGAAATGAAGGTGTTTCAGCACCTAGGAAGAGAAGAATCAAAGTTGAGATATTATAATTCCAGTACCCCAAGCCATATCTCCAATATCTCCCAGCACCAGGTTGTGTATTATAGATCATAGTAACCTAAGATTTGAGGTCTTGAAAATAACAGAATGGCTGACCAGTCAATCATATTTCCCTTGGGACATCTTAGTTACCTTAGATTGTTTGGACTTCTCAGAGGTCATCCTGAATGCCCAGAGCCTAAAGAGAGCAGCTTTTCCTTTAGTCTAGAAATATGATGGTCTCTTTCATTATTAAAGTTCTCCCCAAAAGGAGTGGTGTAAACTTTCTATTCCAGGGCACCTGGATTTGGCTTGGCAGTCAAAGCTTCATCCTACCAGGAACTCTGCTTAGCAAGAGAACGTCCTGCATCTAGGAAGTACTTGGAAACCACAGGCAGCAAAATGGCACAGCTTAGTTTAGCTCCTCAGATGAACTCTCCCTGGATGTAACCTCTCATATAGCTGAACCCCAGCAGCAAATTTCCTTCCCCCCATTCCCAATAAATAGAGTATCTATGACCCTAGGAAGACTCCAAAATTTGGCTTTAGGATTATAAGTCCTCCAGCTCTCCAGGATACTAAATGGAGCCACTAAGAGTATGCAAGTTGCTGATATACCAATTCTGGGTGGTGGACTGATATTATCTCTAGCTTTTTAAATTACTCTAGTGTTGGAATCCAACATTAATACACCCCTGCCTCTCACCTGTCCCCACCACCAATATAATTGAAGAGTTCTTCTTCTTATTTTTTTTTAACAATAGACTCACATTATTTAAATGCACAGGCTTGGAAAATAGCTTGATTATAGTGTCAGTAATGTGGGTGGAGGAGTAAAACTACAAGATTCAGCCTTGGTTTGTTCCTGTTCGGGTCCAGAGAAAGAAGAGAAACTTGTTTTTCTGGTCTGTTTACATATTTCCCCTCTTTTTTCCCTTTTCACCTCAACCTGATAAATGGGTTAAATCAACACCCTTGGCAGCCAGGATGTCCCCCAGGAGGGTGCAGTCTCCTCTCCCTGGGAGGCGTGGAAATGTTTCTCTGTGAGGAGCAGAGGCCTCTGATGGCTCCAAGGTATAGGGAAGAGCCAGAAGATGACACACTGGGCCCTGGGGACTTCTCCCTCCCCTGGATGGGAGAGGCTGTTCTGCTGCAGTGTCCTAAGCTCAGAGACCTGGAGTCCACTGGGGTATCTTGGAGAGTGCGGGCCATGTATGGGGGAGACGGAGCTGAGAAATAGACTCTTGGGAGCCCTTGGAAGAGGCTAATGTTAGCTATGCACATATAAGACATCAGCTTAGTGCAGTTTGGGCAATTTTGTCATAATCTTATGGCACCTGCAGGGATTTTTACTTTTTCCAGGAAGAGACAGGAGAATTCTTTTCTGTCTGCAGTGATGGGATGGGGACTGAAGGAGGATCCCTAGCTTTCCCTAGAGCCCTCCAAATGACGTCAGCCTACTCCCAGAGAGAAGATGGTGAGTGTAGGCAGGCAGACTCAACCCCCAGGGCTCTGTCAATAGCCCCACCCTGACTCTGCCAGCCTGGTAGATCTGCCTTCCAGGGGGCGCAGCTCAGTACCAAATTCAATGCAGAACAGCATCCACAGCCCCAAGGATAGTCCCGTGCAGATGTCTGAGAGCCAAGGTGAGTCCTGGAGATCATGAATTCCTCACCGGGTCCCTTCAGAACATGATTGCCCTCTTGCCTTCACCCCTGGCTTGTTATTATTGTTTGGATTCTAAGTGGCCCAGCAAGGGAAAGGCATTAGAAATGAAATTACTTTTGTTACACACTGTATAATTGCCTCCTCTCTTTCCTGTTACCCCAGGCAGCAACATCACTAACAATTCCCCAGGAACCCTTGGTCTGGGAAAGTGGCTTACTCACAGATTTCCTTAGAAGTGTTGCTTTTGACAAGTGATCTTGCTCACCAGTCCCTACATCGCTGGTCTCATCATCACAACAGTCAAAATTTATCATGTACTTGCTGTGCAGGGTACTGTGCTGAGCACTTGACATGAGCATTGTGTGCATGTGTGTGTGTGTGTGTGTGTGTGTTACACATTTTCTTTTTCCATTCATCAGTTGTTGGACACTTAGGTAGTTTGCATGTCTTGGCTATTGTAAATAATACTACAATGAGTGTTGACATTTTTTTTTTATTTCAACTCTGGATACTGCAACAACTCTAAGAAATGGGCACCATTATTATTCCCATTTTACACAGGAAGAAGTATAGGCTTAGAGAGATAAGTGGCTTGTACAAGGTCACAGGGTTAATATACAGGGTGAAATTAAAGCCAAACTGATGCTAAAGCAATAGCTCTCTCTGACCTGTGCAGGTGGTACACAAAATAAGAAGTGGAGGAGGATAGGGATAAGAAAGCACTTTCTTTGATACTGAAGTGACAGTGTGCTTTGCATATGATACCAAGAAATGAGGAGACAGCAGAGGAAGAAAGATGGATGAAATAGCTTCTTTGGATTCTTTAAATTCAAGACCATCTAAGAAGCATTGCTCTATACCAGGATCTGGGCCCCTTTGATGAAATGCACTGGGAATGAACCTCGGCAAGCAACGGGTGCAGCAGGAAGGGAAGCATGAGCAAAAAAGAGGTTGGGTTAACTAAGCCTTCCAGTTCAAAAGGAGGGTAGGAGATAAAGTACAGACTGATGAAAGTGGTGGCTAGTCTGAAACCCATATAACATCACCTCTTATCTCACAACTTCTTGAGGTGAACTGAACTGTCCAAGAAATGAAACTCAGAGTTCTGCCAACCTGTAGGCCTTTGGTGTTGCTTTCTTATTACCATGGAATGAATGCTTATCACATCTCCAAGACTGAGCTTCATGATTCTACAGAGATGGAAGGAGTAAGATGGCCTGGGATCTTGTACAAATGCAGGAATAACTCATCAGAGCTCTCTGTAAGGACTAGCTGATCAGTGCTTTTCTGGTGAATAGAGGCAGTAGAGGCCAGGGTTGTCACTATACAGGGCACTTTACCTGAGCATCTGTTTCTTCCAGCACAAAATAAAGGAACTGTTTATATGCTACCTAATAGGTTGGAATTCCTATGGTTCAATGGCACTAAAGGCTCCACTAAAATCGCTAGCTAGTGTTATTCATTTCATAATAAGCTAGACTTCTAGCCTGTGTTGTTGAAACTCACCATGAGTTTTAAGAATGACATTTACCAGCATCTGGTTCCTTATTTAAACCTTTTAAAAACAACAGAGAATGATAGTTAACCCTGTGGGCTCAGGAGTTAGATGGTCAGAATCTGAATCCCAACTTTAATATTTGCTAGCTGTGTTACCTTAAACAAATTGGTTAACCTCTATCATCTTGGGCCTCTCGTCTATAAGTAGGGATGTTAATACCACCTCATTGGGTTGTAGTGATTAATTAAGGCAATAGATAAAAGACATTTGAAAGAGTCGCTGGCAAAAGTAAGCACCCCATAAATGTCAACTATAATTATTGTTATTGTTATTATTAAGGAACTTGAGGTGGGACATTTTCAGTTGTTTTCCTTTTGCACTAATTCAGCACCTGATTTTACATCTCTGAAATTAAGCACATTTCTAAAACTTTGAAAATTCAAGCTTACATTTCTTTTTTATGCTCCCCACTTATCTGCACCACAATTCTTTGGCATTCACCTGTCAGAAGCTCTTACTCATCCTGAGCGAGAGGCATTCGGGTTGCTTGTCATCCCTTTGAATTAGGTTCAGCTGAATTCCATCATACCACACACAAGCCAGGAAGAAGCATCAGTCTTCATGGTGATGACTCTGCACAGCCTCATTTTTCTTCCTGGCTTCCCGGGTTTTTCATTTGTTTCCTCATGGTTGGAGCCTTCTTGATTTTCATTGTCACATGGCTTGATGCACTCTGCCACAGGCCTCTTTTTGTTAAAAATGAAAAATAAAGAGAATGTACTGGTACATAGGATAGGGAGACATCTTTTTTCTACCCTAGTTGAGAGGGCCAAAGAAGCTCACACTGAGAAGACCACTAGAGCTGGCAGAAATACATGCTCTCCATCTTTTGGGTCATTAATGGCAGGAGCAAGTGCCATCCATTTTTTAGATGAAATATGGTCTTGCCTGAAAAAGGGATATAACACAATAGTTTCTAGGACTCTCCTACCCTGAAAGCTACTCACTCTCTTTGGCTCTTTTCTTTTTTTGTGAATCCTTCCTTGGGAAGGACTCTTTCCTAATTGATGCATCTACTACTGGCCAATCAAAAAGCTTACCGTTCAGTGAAGGTAGGAGATTTCTGAGGGCATGGCAGATGTCTGTTCCCTGGTCACCTTCTTCAGGTCATGTGGTCATTCCTTTCTTGGACTCTGAGCTCCTTCAGCTCTTACATTCATTTATGGCAAGGTCAACAAGAGAGATGTATTGAAAAGCAGAAACTAGCATCCAAAGTCCCAAACAGAGGATGTCAGCCTCCTTGCCTAAGAAACAAAGACATTTCCACACCCATCTTTTGATGAACAATATGTATAGCTGAAGGGCTAGATCACTCAGGATGAGTAACGGTAAAAAAAATCCACCCTTTGGCCAATCTTCTCTGGTGAGCTAGAGAAATGTGGTGGGAGGTGATGACTGCTTTCCATAGATCCACATTGCCCCTCACGCATTCTGGATCTTTCCTTAGTTACATTCTGTGGTAGCCTGCCTCCAAGATGGCATTCAGTACTCACTGCCTCCTGGTATGCATATCCTTGTGTAATCTCCTGCTAACATTAAATAGAGAAGACCTGTGTACCAATAACATAATACCTAAATGACAGATTGTGACTTCTGAGGATAGATCATAGAAAATATGATGACTTCTACCTTATTCTTTCTTGGGTCACTCATTCTTGAGAAACCCAGCTGCCATGTCATAAGGACACTCAAATGGCCCCATAGAAAGGACTTCATGGCAAGTAACTGGAGGGCTCCTGCCAACAGCCATGTGAACGAACCATCTTGGAAGCAGATCTGTTCTCCCTGGACGAGCCTTCAAATGACTGCGGTCACTGCTAAGGCCTTAACCACAATCTTTTGAGAGACCCTGAGCCAGAACCACCCAACTGAGCTGCATGAATTTATGACCCACAGAAATTGTGAGATAATAAAATCTTGTTGTTTTAAGTTGGTAGGTTTTGGGGGTTATTTATTATGCAATAGTAGATAACTAATAGATACTCTGAAATTATTCTCCATGAAGTTATTCAAACTCATCTTCCAAAATGCCATGGAATATGTTCATTATCTATGTATAAAGATGAATTCTTCTTACGAGACTAAAACTGCCTCTGTGAGCTTCAAGGGTACCCTGTTTTTGTTAGTCTGAAGTGTGAAAGTGCCCATATTTTACACACTGTGGTGAGCCTCTCAGCCATTCTTTTTCTAGACCGGGCTATTGATTTCTGTATTCTTCCTTCCTGTATTTACTCTTCCCCGGATGTCTTCTGGTGCAGTAGCCATTCAGTATGCATTTTGCTTTTAATTCTTTCATTGACCAAGTATTATTGAACACCTACTGTGTAGTAGGCACACATCTTGGTCAAAAATGCATCAATGAACAAAAAAAATATCTCTTTTCTCCTGGAACTTACATTCTAGGGTGAGGAGAAAAATGGTAAACAATAAATATAAAAAGTGAATTACTGAGTATATTAATAGGCAATAAGTACTTGGGGCAAACATCTATTAGAGTTAGATGAAGTGGAGTGCTGAGGGGATGGAAAGAGAGGGAGTTTGCATTGTTAAATAGGGTGGGCAGGATGGGCCACACTGAGAAAGTGATATTTGAGAAAAGACTTTTAAAGGATGTGGGAGAGTGAGCTATGTAGAGATATTAGAGGGAAGAACATTCAAGGCTGTGGGGTGAGGAGGATCATCCAGCCTGCTTGCATTTTAAAGCATTTTTAATAACTCTTATTCCCTATGGAACAATAGTAATAATACTCTGAATGTAGAGTATTTAATTTTCAAGACCCACGAGGCAATAGTAATCTCTTTCATTTGAATCTCTTTCACACACTCTATACCTACTGATCCTCACAAAAACCTATTGTGGTAGCTATTACAATCCCTATTTTGCAGATGTGGCCACTGAGGCTCAGAGAATTTAAATGAAACTTGCTCAGGTTCACAGAGCTAGGAAGTACTGGAGTTACTGTTTTATGACAACTCTTGTGCCCTTTTCTTATATTGCCATTTTAATGCTTAATGCTAATCTTTCAATTGTGTATACCTATCTTGCTTACTAGATTTGAGCTCTTCAATATAAACAATCTATCTCATACATTTATAACCTAAAATGATGCTAAGCACTTGGTAGCCACTTAAACTGTTGAGTAAGTGGTTGAGTGAGTGGGAGGGTGAGTAGGTGAGTGATGGCTTACTTTCCAATGGTTACACTTGAAACCCAACAAGATTATCCAGAAGTGTCTGGGGCATCCTCCACAGGTGAAAAAGGTCAGCAAGATGCTTTATACTTTCTTTTTCATCCTCAATTACACTCTCTGGTCACCTACATTGTAATCCTTCAGTTTTTGTGGGGCATGGAAGTAAGGGGGTATTGAATAGTTGGAGCCTGCTTGCATCAGACATATACATAGAGAAGAAGGTATTGGGAGAGCTGTCAAGAAAACAGATGCAGATGTGTTGGTCTAGGTCAGCCTGAGGACCTGAAGACAAACGGGATGGAGCAATTGTTTAGGGTTGTCTTTGGAGCCCTGGGTGGTTTGTTTTGAAACTGGGATTTAAAGTTTAGGAAACTGGGCTGATCCTTAAAAAGGTATAGATAAGTATCATTTACCTGAGATCCTTCAAAAGCAATAGCAATTTGAACCTATCTTTCCCAAGATTACTTCTAAAAAATGGGATACCTACCCCTCGCCCAGCTAGCTATTCTGTATAACAAAATGATTCAGAGGATGAACTTGGAAGCCAGACTGATGTAAGTTCAGATCTATACTCCACGAGTAACCAGCTACGTGACCTCAAACAAGTTACTCTAACTCCTTTCAGATTCAGGTTTCTTTCCTCTATAAACTAGGAATAACCATGATTTACTTCATAGGGTTTTGTGGAAAGTAAATGAATTATGCATCTAAAGTGTTTAGCCTAGTACCTGACACATGGAAAGCTCTCAATAAACATTCACTACCATTATTTAATTATAATTATTAAGAAGCATAGACAGGATTCTTCCCAAATTTTATCTTTTCTATTCTGGAGGGAAAAAAGATATCATTGCAAATAAGGAAATTAGACATGGTGAGCCATGGCTCATAGAGTGTTACCCTTGGAAGAACTCAGCAAGAGAGGAGCAGAGCTGGATTAGAACTTACTTCTGCCCTAGGGCCCTTTCCACCACATCTCGTCTTGCCAAACTCAGGTTAGAGCAGGGAGTCTTCAAGGAAGTTTGAGGTGAGGATAGTATAAGATGAGGCCAGATACATAGTCAGGGGCCAAACTATGAACCCTGTAGCCTTGTGGAGGGGACAGGAGGGCAACAAGCAGCCATTTCAAAGGGTTGGGCTTTAAGCAGAAGAATAACTCAAATGACTTCATTTACCTTTTTAAAAAATCACAGAGGCTGCCCTGCTGGAGAAACAATGATAGAGAAGCAAGACTAGAAGAAGTATAGCTAGATGAGTTTTTAATTGTCCAGAACAGCGAGGCTGGAGGGTTAGACTAAGGTGAGTCAGTGGAGATAGAAAAACATGAATCATTTGAAAAGTTGTTTAAAATTTAACAGAACTTGGTAATTGATGAACTATGGAGGATTAAGGGAAGGGAAAAGCCAAGGATGATTTAAGGATAATAAAATAAGGAAATCAAAGATATTGATAAAGTATCTGAATAGTGGGCCAGAAATCTGAGCCAGATAGAAAGGAAAGTGAAGATAGGCTGTAGATATTAGGCGAGAATTAGAATCAATAAACTGATAGTGTTGACGAGGTCAGAGAAATGGTGCACTTGGAGTAATTGAGTGATCGGGTTGGGACGGAGAGGCAATTGTGGTTGCAGAGTGGAATGACTGAATTTCTGATTTCAGAGATGAGCAGTCCTGGGTGATGGCAAGGTCCAGAATGTAATCATGGGAGTAGGTGATTGAAGTGGAGGATACTTAGAAATGAGAGGGTCAAGCTGTTGAAAGGCTAAAGTGTTGGAAGCTGATTCCACCCTAATCAATGGCAGGACTTGAGTTAGGGTGGAGGACAGTAAAGCAGGTACCAAAGTTTTCAGCGAAGGAGAGGAAGTGACTAGGAATCTGTGGATTATCATGATGGAGAGATTCAGGGGGACGTAGATGGATGTCATGCACCTCAAAAGAGCAAGGCCTTTATGAGGGGGTAAATCAGGTAGTAGTGAGACATAGGTATGTAAGGATGAGTCTCCTAGACAGGCTGCAGAGAAGGTAGTGCCCTAAATTGAAGCTGGGAAGTGAGTAGTAGCCCACTACTGTGACACAGCTCCCTTCCAGTTCTCATCACACTGGTTTTCTCTTCTGCTACCTCACTAGCTCATGAACTCACTGGATGGCATTCCTCTCCTTATCTACAGAGAATGAAAGAGAGAGGGGAAAAGAAAGGAGAAAAGAGAGTGTCAAGTGGGTGTCAAGACGTGGATGAGAGAGATGTGAGGAGTTGAGGTTACAGGAAGAGGAAAGAAAATGGATCTGTTCATATTTGTTGTTCCTCTGCATTTACTGTACCATATCCAACCTTTGCATATGTTGTTTTCTCTGTCTGAATTCTCCAGCCTTTGATTTTAAAGGCTAACTCCTAGCCAGCCTTTAAAATTGAGCACAGGCACCACCTCTTCCAGGGAGCCTTCCCTGATTCCCCCTACACTGTCCCACCAGCCTGGGCTAGGGACCCCTCTTCTGTATTTCCATAGCATGAAGTGTAAGATTTATCATACCATATTATAATTACCTATTTACTGGCCTGTTTCCCCACTAGATGGTCAATCCCTTGAATGTGGGAATGCAGTCCTTAGGTACCAGCTGACTGTACTGTATGCAGTGGAACTGTGATCAAGGACCCACCCCACCTTCCCATCCCATACACACAACAATAAGAAAGAAGGATACAGTATCTTCTGTTTATTCTTGAAAGCCCCCATTTATTAAAGGCAGGCTAAAAAGTTCCTCCTGCAGGTGATTTGGACTGGAGAGAGCCCAGCATGTCAAGGCTTTAGAGCAGCAGTCCCCAACCTTTTTGGCACCAAGGACCAGGGCTCCTCTGAGAAGCTAATGCCTGATGATCTGAGGTGGAGCTGAGGTGATGATGCTAGCGCTGGGGAGCAGCTGCAAATACAGATGAAGCTTTGCTCACTTGCCTGCTGCTCATCTGCTGTGAGGCCCAGTTCCTAAGAGGCCATGGATGGTACTGGGGTGTTGGGGACCCCTGCTATAAAGAACTTTCAGGATCTAGACTAACTCTTCACGTATAGATGAGAAAATAGAGCCCAGAGAGGTGAGCAATGGATATAGAATCTTAAGGCTGCTTAGCAGGATCAGACCCAGACACTAGGCCACCACAGCAAACCAGTGCCCTACACTGTGCCTGATAGCGAGAAATAGTGTTTGCTACAGTGCTTGGCCTCAGATAGCCTTATCAAAAGTTTCCCCAATTTAACCAGCTCCAGAAATTTTCCTCTTGTTCTTTCTTCCCATTCTAGGTCCAAAATTGCTGATTTGGTGAACTTTATTACTCAGCTCTACTCTATTACCTGGGGAATAAAGATTAGTGTAATGTAAAGTAGGACCAAATTGGTACCTATATACTTTGAGGGGCTCACAGATTTGAGTGAGGGGGCTGCAGAGCTATTAACATTCCTATATCTCACAGAGAAACAGATTATAGATAGGCAATTTAGTGCTGAGTATAGCAAATGACCTGCAGAAGCCCTTAGAGTTCTACATTATTGTCACTAATAATAACCTAATAAGGTAAATTGATAACTCTTTTGTGATCAGTCAGGTCTGAGCATGGGGCAGCCAGGAGAGGACAAGAGAAGGGGGTAGTTTCCTTGCCCTACACTGAGCACATGCTTGGCAGGTAGTAGGCAGTCAATAAATAATTGCTGCACGAACGAATGAACGAATGAATGAATACTGTCCTCTTGCAGAGCAGGCTGAGATTTGCTCAAAAGCTGATATGCTATATCCTAATGGATCTGAGTCCCACCATCCTGAAGGAACTGCCATCAGCCCGGAGGAACCAAACATCATTACCTTCCCTTCTAAGCACTTTTGCATGGCGACTAAATGTAATAGGAAAGGCATGTGGAGTAGGATAGCTGAAAAACCGTGTGGTTTCCTTGAGCCTCAGGGTATCAAGAAGGTCTCCAGTGGGAGAAAGGAAGTGGGCAGATCTCTGCAGAGCTCACAGCTGTGTGCCTTAAACATTTGCAGGGCAATGAGAGTTTGATAAATGTATTCGTTCCCTAGGACAGCAGTAACAAAGTACCACAAACCCCGTGGCTTAAAACAACAGAAACTTACTCTTTCTCAATTCTGGAGGCTAGAAACCTGAAATCAAGGTGCTAGCTTTCTCCAAAGGCTCTAGATTCTTCATTTTCTCTTCCACCTTATGCTCCTGGTGTTCCTTGGCTTGCAGCAATATCACCTCAAACTGCCTCTATCTTCACATAGTCTTTGTCTCCCTGTGTCTCTACTCAAGGATACCAGTTATTGGATTTAGGGTCCACCCTAACCCAGTATGATCCCATCTCAATCTTTAACTAATTACATCTGCAAAGACCCTATTTCTAAATAAGGTCACATTCTGAGGGTCTGGGTGGACATGAATTTGGGTGTGTGGGGAGGATGCCACTGTTCAACCCACTACAGGGAGCTTCCTGCCTCGTTGGCTCCTGGTCCCTGTAGACTTCATTTGCCTCTCCTAGGGCAGGACCACTTCCCTCCTGGTCAACTGTTCTTGGAACAACTGCCTGCTTACCTAACTGAAACCTCATCTCCTGAGTTAGAAGGTAAATAAGGACAAGAAAAAAAGCAGTTAGTATGATTAGGAGTTTGGGATTAAAGGGGATTCACTGACCTGATGACAACATGGTTAGTAAGAGGGAAGGTAAAAGGAGTTTGGAGAGAGGGGAAGGAAGGGGAGCCCTTGAGTGTTCCAGAAAGGGGAGGCTTGTGGGAATCTGGATTCCTGCAGCACTTGGACTCAGGCCCAGTGAGGGTGGAGGCTGGGTGTGAATATAAAGTGTCTTATAGAGTTGTGATGAACTCAGGAATTTGGAGATGTCCACTCAACATTCATTCTGCGAGCATTTATTAAATGTCTCCTATGTGCCAGATCCTCAGTCCAATGTTCTCATTTCACAGATGAGAATACTAAGGCTCTGGTAGGCCAAGAGAATTATCCAAAGTCTCTGGTGTTGAGTGGGGTGGGGGAGGGTAAGCAAGAAGCCGAGTCAGGACCAAAATCTGTTTTTGACTTTCAATATACCTCACACACAGCAATGTTCTTCTCTCATATACTCCAGTCTTCCGTGAGAATTCCTGGTCTCCACCAGGGAAGAGTGACAATGGTAACAACCCCTGCATCTGGACAGGGCTTGACCTTTATACAGAGTGTGTCCCCAGAAGTCACTTTACTACTGTCCCCTGATGCAGTGGAGGATAAAGGTAGGATGAGGAGGGCTTTCTGACTCCTGCCCCTGAGTTCTCCTTTGCTGGGGGTGAAGGGAAGGAGGCGCGGGGTCTCCCTGTAGAGAAAGAGAAGAACTAGGGTCTCATAGAGGCTAGCAGGGACCAGCTCTATCATAAACCATAGACCCCAAGGGAGCCCCATCATTAAGGTTGCCCAGCTGGTCAATCCTCAAGGATGTAAGAGATGCCGATGGTACTGGGAGCTTTCTGGGCCCTTAGGCATGGATCATAGGCCTGCAAATGAGGAATCTGTAGCCCTACAGATCACCTTCCTGTGGTCCTGCCATAGCAGCCAATGTGGTAACATTTGGAGCTGCCTCTAGCGTTTCTTAGTGGGGCTAGGTTGTTAGAGCCTGCCCTCCTGGGCTTTCCAATGTAAATGCTGGTCTGTAATGACCTGGTCCATAGTGGGTACTCAGTAATTACATGTTAAATGAATTAAGTTAGCCTAGAGAGAAAAGTGAATTTTTTCACTGTGGTAGGTGAAGGGGGATATCAGAGAAGGTGGTACAGAGGACTTCCAAGGAGCTGTTCTCAGCCCATATTTGAGACTCGAGGCTTTTGAAGCTCAATCTGGGGCTCAGCTTGGGGCCTGCACCAGCTTCCTGAGCACCCAGAGTGCCAGGCCTCCCAACCTCTCTGGCTTCTATCTCTTTATCCCTGGACAGTTACGGGCCCTCCACAGCATCTTCCCACTCTGTTTCCATGGTAATGTCATAGCTCCTGCAGTCCATGGTCCTGATCGGGGGAGAGGAGGAAAAGGGCAAGGATAGGAGTACATGTGGCTAGCAATGTCCACGTGCCTCTTCTGAGCAGTGAAGCTCCAACAGGCCAGGGATGGTGCCCTTACCAAGGACTGACAGCAAGAAGATGCAGGGCTTAAGGCTCCTGGACATCCTCTGGGCCAGAAAAGGAGCCAGGAGCTCTTGAGCAGCAATTGGAGTCTCTGTCCTCAGGAGGGTTTTGGAGGCTGGCAGCTTGGGATCTCCTTAGGTGGGAATCATGGACAGTCTGGCTCAGGGCTGAACTCAGGTTTTTTGTGGCCCAGGGAAATCCACCCAGCTGTCCTGTTTCACCAGACAGTGGACGGCTCTCCTCCCACTCAAGTGTCTGCCTATGACAGCTCACATGCTCTGTGGAGCTGAGGGTAGCCTGGAGGGGGCAGGAAGTACCAGTGTCAGCTTGGTGAATGCAGGCCCCTCAGCAAACAGTGCTGGCTGCTTGGGCCCTGGGAGATTCTGGCTGGATGAATTGTAATAATGGCCAAAATGATCTATTTGTCTGAAGATGGTCAATTTGATGGTGTTTTAAAAAATAACCTCTGAGTTTTATCCCCCAAGACACAGAGACCCAGGAAAATCTAATACAATGAACACAAAAAGTGAAGAAATAAAACACAGAGCCAGAATCCAGTGTATTTCTGCCAGACCATGGCACTGCTCCTGGGAGCCCAGTGCCCAGTTTCTGAGAGATGTGATGCTCTGCTAATTTGCTTGGCTTCTTTTCTATGCAAACAAAACCCACATCTGCCTTTATGGGGGTCTAGAGTCAAGAGTTTTGGGTTCCAGTCTCAGTACCTAAAGAAAAAATTATTCTGCCATTTATTAAAACAAACAGTAAAGAAAGCTTATTCAGGACTATCGCAATAGGCGTCGAGACTATTGCAAAAGGAGAGAGAGAGATCTGCCTCAACTTCCGATATACAGAGACAGCCAAGGATTTATAACCAATGAGCAGAACCAAGGGGTCAGTGGATGGAAAATTACTAAGAGAAGACATCAAGGGCAAGAAGATTCTTGCTAAGTGGACTGCAAAGGATTCTTGCTGAAGGCAGGCCCCTGTGATCAGGAACCAAGGGTGGGGATACACTCTAAACTCACTAAGTGGAGTTCTTGCTAATACCAAGCTGGGCAGATCCAAGACAGAGCCCAAACACAAAGCCTAGTCGAAAAGAGGGCTCAGGGGAGCCTGATTAAAGTTTGTTCAACCCTAATTGGGTGGTCTAGGGATATCTAACCTCTCTTGTCCTCTGATTCCTGTTTCTAAGGCAGTGATATTGGGTTGGATGAGGTTTCTTCAGGGGGAACAGACTGTGACCACCGACATCTGCTCTTGTTCTATCTCCCTTCACCAAGAACTGCATTTGAAAGTCACAAATGTTGCTTTAAAACATCTACTATGAAAGTGTTAATTTTATAAGCAAATGCTTTCTTGCCTATAGTAGTATTCTATTTACCCAAGTAAATAATACCTACTATTTTAAAATACTATACTATGTGCTTTATATACATCATCTTTAATACTTGTGATAGCCATAAAAGATAGGAGTTGTTATGCCCATTTTACAGATGAGGAAACTGAGGCTCAGAGCTACTAGGTAAATGTACTCAGGCCTTACAAGTGTTAAGAACTGAAGCTGATATTTGAGCCCAGATCTGTCTGACTCAATGCCTTCATGCTGCCCCTGAGCCAGATGAAGTTCTCTTACATGCTAAGTTTATCGCCTTTACTTTCATTACAGCACAGGTCACAGTATTAAAATGACTTGCCTCTTTCCTTCTGCCCATCCTCCCCATCCCTGTCCCCAGCATGTGAAGCCAATTAGGGAATCTTTCGGTTCTTGGTGTTTAGTACACAACAGACCCTGAACATTTGTAGAGTGAATGTATGAATGAAGGAATGTGTATATTCCAAAAATTTAGAACTTGGGTAATTGGAGACTGCTTTTAAACATGCAAATGTAATCCACAGTGCTATGCACAGTAGAGGGCATTCAATAAATGCTAATTCATATGCACACGCACACACACACAAACAATCTTGTTTGTGGTGATATACATACAGCATAGGTTGTGATGGACCAGGGCTGGTTGTGTGTGTGTGTGTTTTTCCAGATCACAACAGATACACATTCTTCCAAATAAATTAGCATGTTATTCTTGGCTGACACACTTGGAGGAAGCAGTAAACCTGTATGCCAGTACAGGGGTGATTCTGTGGCCTCCCCATCAAAAACTCCATCCAAAACTGTAAAGGGCCATGTTTCCACATTAGCAAACATGGAAAAGCAGTAACACAACGCTTTTCTCATTTTTTTCTGGTGACATTTGTAGGCCTACCTCTGGCATTCTGTGTCACGTATGTGGGCCAGAGATTACAAACACAGGAAGAAACAGAGTCAAAGTATGGAATAGGAAATCGCTGAGAGAAGCGTTTATCAAAATGTAAGACCTGGAAAATAATTTTGTAATTAAAAAATAATACTGTGTGTGTGTTCCAGGGATATGTGTGTTTATATATTAAACTTGCTAAATACTCAGGTTAGACACCATTTAACCTGCTAAACTATGGCCTCAGGTGATTGTTTTTCTAATTGCAGGTCTTGGCTGTGTCAAACTGGGAGCCCTAAGGGGAGCTAAGAAAGTCTTTTAATCACTTTTAATCCTTTTTATGTGTTCTTGCCTCCCCACCACCACCACTGGCCTGTGGGGCCTAGGAGGGCACAGGTCTTTCGCCTCCCTTCTTAGCCCATGCTGGTCCTGGCCAGCCCTGCCCCATATCCGATGGGCAGCCCTGGGAACCAGAGGCTGCTGTTAGATTCAGCTTCCAGTGCTGAGGCAGTAATTGGCCCAGGCTCTAAAGAGCAAGCCTAGGTGACAAAGCCCATCAGCAGCTTGGAACTGCTACCTGCAGAGGGACCAGGACCAGCATCAAACCAGCAGTCTGGCGAGCTGCCACTTAGACAGCACATAATTTCCAAATTAGATATTTCTGAGGCCTGAATTTTGTGTTGCAGACAGAACTCAGACACAGCTCTGGCAGAAGCTGCAGAAAGCAGACCAAAGGAAATCTTACATGGAAAGTGATTTCATTCATAGTCAACAGGGCCTAGGGCTTCCTTCTCCCCTCCTTTTCATTTAGATGCAAATGGAGCTTTTGTTCCAGGGAATTCCATGGGTCTAAGGTCCTGGTTCCGGAAGTGGTGGTGATGGTTGGGGGATTCCAGCTCTGGTCCTTGTGGACCCAGTTGTCAGAGCCTAGAGGAGGGGCAGGAAGCATGGGAGCCAACAAAGCTGGAGCTGGCTAAGAGCCAGTTTCATTGGATTCTTTCAACTCTGTGGAAGGAGAAATACTATCAACCCTTAATCCTTAAGTTTCTGCCTAGTAATACACAGAAACATCCAGTCCACCAAGAAATGCCATACAGTAGAACAGGGCTATTATTTTTATTGCTGAGTGTTCCCCTTCTTTCTGTTTATTTGCAGCTTTCTATGATTGAATGAACTAATGAATATTCATTGAATAAAGCAACGTACCTTAGTAGGCATATATCCTTTAATCGCCCAGACTCACTGAGGGAAGAGATACCATCTCCATTGTACAGATGTGGCCACTGAGCCTCACAGAGGTGGAGTGACTGGTTCAAGGCAGTGGCATAGTGTGGATTCAAATGCAGCTCTACCTGACCTTTCCAACAGCTCCCATGTACTCATCTGCCTCTCCTGCTCATGTATAACTTTGAGGAGAAGGAGCATGTGTTGTCTTTATATCCTATAGAAATGGCTGCCTCTCAGATGATGCACATAGAAGCCCGCAGTGAGCCCTGTGATTCATTCATTCTTTTTTGGGGGGAGGGAGAAGGTGAATTTTATTTGGAATCACTGTTAATTTCCTATTTTTTTGTGGTAAAAAAAAAACACTTAAGAAAATTACTATCTTAACCATTTTTAAGCATACAGTGCAGTAGTGTTAAGTAAATTCACATTGTTGTATAACAGCTCTTCAGAACTTTCTCATTTTGCAACACTGAAACTTTATACCCGTCAAACACTAATTCACCATTTCCTGCTCCCCAACCCCTGGCAGCCACCATTCTACTTTCTGTTTCCATGAGTTTGACTACTTTAGATACCTCAGTAAGTGAATCATGCAGTGTTTGTCTTTTTGTGGCTGGCTTGCTTATTTCACTTAGTATAACATCTTCAAGGTTTATCCATGTTGTAGCATGTGTGAGAATTTTCTGCCTTTTTAAGAATGAATAATATTATATTATATTAATATATTGCATTTTGTTTATTCATTCATCCATTGATGGAAACTTGGATTGTTTCTACCTCTTGGTTGTTGCAAACAATGCTCCTATGAACATGAGTGTGTAAATATCTCTTCGAGATCTGCTTTCAATTCTTTTGGATGTATAACTAGAAGTAGGATTGCTGGATCATATGGTAACCCTAGTTTTAATTTTTTGAGGGATATCCATAATGTGTTCTATAGAGATCCCACCATTTTACCCATTGACAGTGCATTTTACCCACCAACAGTTCAAATCCTCACTAACACTTGTTATTTTCTATGTTTTAAATAGTGGCTATCTTATGAACTTACACCCCTACCTCATACCATATATGAGATATAATTAAAAATGGGTCATAGGTCTAAATGTAAGAACTAAAACTGTAAAAGTCTTACGAGAAGACATTGGGATTAATCTCATGACCTTGTGTTAGGCAATGGTTTCTCAGCTATGACACTAAAAGCATAAGCAACAAAAGAAAAAATAGGTAAATTAGACTTCTTCAAAATTTAAATTATTTGTGCTGTAAAGGACACCATCAGGAAAGCAAAAAGATTGATAAAGGACTAGTATCTAGAAAATATAAAGAATTCTTACAACTCAATAGTAAGAAGACAAACAACCCAATTATAAATTTGGAAAAGGATTTGAACAGACATTCCTCCAAAAAATTTTTTTTATTAAAAAATTTAAAAAATTAGTGGTCATCTTAATGGTGCTAGGTGATATGTCACTGTGATTTTGATCTGCATTTTTCTCATGAGCAATGATGTTAAACATCTTTTTATAGGTTCATTCATTCTTGATGGAGCTGAACAAGGATTCTCAAAGTGAATAATAAAGAAGGCAAATATCATGAGGTTACCATAGATCTAGGACTGGGTCTAGGGAGCCTTTATTTTTACATAGAGATGAAGTAGAGAGTGAAGCTTTCTTCTCTCCCTTCAGCCACAAGGAGATACAGAGGATGCACTAATCAGCTCCTGAGCAAGCCCTGTTCCTGCGGCCTGACAAGGATAGGTCATGAGTTATAGAGGGAAAAGCCATGTCGTTGTAGTGAGACAAGTTCAAATCCTAAATCTGCCCTGTATGGTAGTGTGACTTGGAGCAAATTACTAAACCTATGTGAATCTTAGTTTCCTCATCTGGAAAGTAGATTATTGTGAGAGATCTCTACAGTTGTGTGCTGGTAAATGTTTTATCAACCAGATCTTCAAGAAAAAAAAAATAATGTTCTGATTTGTAGCATTTGCCAATTTCATTGTGTAAATACTAAAACTGGGACTGATAACAAGCTACCAACTTGACTTCGTAGTGATGTCACTGGATGCAGAATTTGGAAGAAATATTTGCCCAACCACCTCCAGCACATCACTGGTCTATATGAAAAATACCTTTCCTAGTATTTGGGATGTTGTCAGTTTCTTCATTAATGTTAGTTTCTTTCCTCTCCTCCCTCCACCAAAGGGACTCTGGGTGACGTAGGTAATAAGAAAGGTTGCTTAATTCCCCACATTTATTCAACAAATATATATGGAGCCTCCATTAGATCTATGGCCCTGTCCTAGGAGCAGAGTATAGGAGCATGAAGAACAGGGAGAGAATTTTATTTTTAAGTCTGTGACCTAACCTAGCCTTCAGAGACTCCACTTTGGTTAGGCGACCCTCCCATGTGCTGTCATCTCTATGATGTCACATTTTAATCACTTTTGTGCTTATCTCTTCCACTGAACTGTAATCTCGAGGACAACGACTATGTCTTACTTATTTTGGTATCTGCATTGCCTAGCACTCCAAAAGTATTCAACAAATGTCAGATGGTTTTATAAGCTCGAAATCTACCTAAGGAGGCAAAACTAACACATGTGAAACATTCAGACAATAACACAGGATAATAGTCAATACACTTACAAAACTTCTCATTTGATAAGAATCCTACTGCTTCAAAGCATTTTCAGTTGAAATAGTTAAAATGCTTATTGAATGCTTGTGATATGCTAGACATCAATGTAATCACTCAGCACATTATCTCATTTAATCTTTGCAACAACCCAGTAGAATAAATATTGTAATTATTACCATCCCCATTTCAGATATGAATAAAATGAGCAATAGCAGTTAGGTAGATTCCCAATATTTTTTTATTTTTGATATTGTATACGTAAAGCCAGTATGTGAACCTAAGACTTGATACTTACTGTCCCAGGAAATAGAGAAAGGCATTGTTATTCCCATTTTAGAGGCTAGAAAAGTGGCTTCTAGAGGGAGACAGATTAAGTGACTCACTGAATCACATAGCTAACAGGATGCAGCACCAGGATTGAGACCTAGGGCTTCCAATAGCATAATAAAGTATAACGTCAGATGCTATACACAGCAAAGGCCCCTTCAGTGAAGGGTGGCACCATTGGATGTCATGTAGTTAGTTTTTACAAAATGTGGGGCTTAAGTTGGACCCTGGGGAGCTGGGTTTGACCTGGATCAGCAGATGTCATCCCTGTGTTCTCTAACATGTATATGCATGTGTGCACACACACACACACACGTGTGCGCACACACACACGCGCGTGCGCACACACACACACACACACACCCCAATCATCCTGCCTCCTGATCCTCAGAGTGTAAAGCAAGGAATAACTTTTAGACAAGCTCACCACATCTCTTGGAGACCACAGGAGAAGTGCTTGGCAGCTGCTACTGCTGTTGCTTCTCTAGTGTGTTTGTTATTTACACAAAGGATCCATCAGCACCTAGGCTGCCCAGATAGTATTGGCCTTTCTCATGGTCTTCATCTCTGACTCCTGGAGAGGTTGTCATGATCCCAAGTACTTGAAAGCACCTGTCTCCCATGTATTATCAGTAGTTAGCCACCTCTCACTTTGAGGGCAGTGATATAACCACAAAGGCCCAGCCTGAAGCTGTGAAACACCATTAGATATGGAAGTTTGTATACAACTTGTCCTAAAGGTAGGCTGGTGTGAACCAAGTGCATTGAGCTGGCGTGAAACCAGATGAGGGAGAAATGAGATTGTGGAGTTCACTCTGCCTTTTGACGCATCCCAGCTGCTGAATTTCCTTGTGAGTGTTTATTTTTTGAGTCATATAAACTGTTAAAGTAATAATTTTAAAGTAAAAGGTTAAAAATATATTTCTTAAACAATTTACATGTCAAATATTTATTTAACTCATTAATGAGAGAACCAGTGAGATGACAAAGTTAGGTTCAAAAGAGGATACAAGAAATATATGTTGAGATATCTATCTATCTATCTATCTATCTATCATATATCTATCATCTATGTACCTATATATCAATGGAAAAAGCTAGAATAAGATTGCTAAATTTGATACAATACTTATTATTGTCTTATATGGCAATGAAATTATAAAATTCGGGATTATCTTCTCTACTGAATAGAAGTCATTCACGGCATATTATCAATTCCCTGCCTATTAACATCTATATTACAGTATCAGATGAGACTTAGGTGGCCTCATTGCCTTCCTTCCAAATTTTGGATAGATTTCTTAACAGCTCAGAGGAATCCAGCTGGTCCTGTGCTATGGGGGATTCTGCCAGTTGTTGAGTATGCCTAGTCCAATCATGCCTTCTGGAACTGAGGAAATAACCACAGGCTGGGTTTGGGGACCAACTGGACCCACCTTGAGAAGAAATGAGCTAAAAACCCCATTGATCACCTACCTCCATGGGTCCCTACTCATACTAGTGGACCACAGTGATGTTCTGGACCCTCCTGAAACAGTGTCAATTCGGAGCCAGCATTCAATATCCCTGAAAAGTCAGATTATCCCCTTTACTCTGGTGCACTGTCAACCCAGTAATAGGCCATACGTCACTCTCGGGAAGGCTGAGAGAAAGGTAAACAATATAAAATTTTGGCAGTGTAGTAAGGTTCTTTCTGAAATGGAACTGGCCTCTTCTTTATCCAGATAATTCTAGGTCTATAAATTGGTTCCAGTCTGGAATTTGATTGAGGGGTTATGACTCTCTAATTTGGTGATTCGAGTTAGACTCATGTTTACTTGACCTAGAACTTTTCTGCTTATACAGATCAAGTAAGAATTTAGTAAACACCATGATCAGCTCGTTGACACTCTAAGTCTCTGTGAGTCAGACTAGCCAGACTGCTGCTTTGACTGTTTCTGTTGTTCTTTAAGGCCTGGAGACAATGTGGGATTTGGGGAAAGAACCTGTGAGCACAAGTGTCGAGATGTGAGTTCTGATCCTGCCTTTGCTCCTAACTAGCTGAGTGACCTTGGGCAAATTAATAAGCCTCTCTGGGCCAGCTTCCTCGACTCTTAAAGAGGGAGTAAAACGCTGCCCTGCTTGGTCAGGGGCTATTGTAAGGCCTTTGAAGAATACAACAATGTCTTTAACTGTGGCTTTTTGTTTAGCTTTGGTGTTTTAGATGGTGTGAGTGGAGGACACAAGCTGTGTCTGACACATCAAAGTGCTTTGGCTTAAACACTGTATTAGTTGCCAGCATTTTAAAATAAGATTACAAATAAAAGTCCAGATTTTGGTCTTCTTTTGAAACACTGGAAGCTGTCACATTCTCATATGGCAAGAGTAGATGGAGGAGCCCCCTTTAAATGGAGCATGCTCTCCCCAGTTTACCAGCACACCCACTCATGAACATCGTATTTATTGAGGGTGCTCTCAGGTGCCAGGTGCTAGGAATAGATGCGTACAAAATATGACCCGTTAACCAACCGTGCAGGTGTCAAGTCTAACAAATAGGGCTGGTGGCATTCTGAGCGGTAGCTCAGGAAACAATCATTTCTCCCCCACTGGGATATATCTCCACCCCTAGATTGCTTCCTGGGCTTTCAGCCATCTCAATCTAACTTTGGGGTGACTTTTCACTTCTCTCATAGTCTTTCCGGCTCCAAATCTGGGAAGACCCATCTGGCTTGTCTGAGCATGTTCACTTGCCAGATATGAAGGCTGGTTCTGCTCTTTTGTCAGGTATTACTCCAACTTAAAATCTTGACCTAGCCTCCCGGTAACTCCCCTTGGCAGACACTGTCTCAGTGGGAATAGCTCCGTGTCACTCTGTCACTCTGCTTGTATAGCATTCATGCCATCAGCAAATTTTATTGGACACCTAATGTGCTTATGTGCTCAGTGGCAGAAGCATTATGCTTTCCAAGACCCGCCCTGGGCCCACTGTGATCTGTGCCTGTTAGAAGGACGCCTGTAGTTTGCAGCTCATTTGCGTAGCGCAGGTGCTTGCCATGCCTGCATCTAATGAGTGCTAAGCCCTTCTTGTTTCACCTGCTCACCTTTCCAGGGCATCCCAGGTGTCCTCCTCCCCCGGGGATCTAGGATACACCTCAGCTTTATAATGAAAACTAGTTATAAATGTCATCTGTCTGAGCCTCCCATATCAAACTCCATGGGAGTGCAGGGGAAGAGGTGCCGATGAGCCTGGGCAGTCAGGGAAGGTCTCCTCTAGGAGAATTTCTAAAGGAGAATCCTTCAAGGTCGGTAGAATTTGGACAGCTGGGAATGGAGACAGGTGAAGAAATGGTGATGTTCAAAGTCAAGAAATGGGGTGGATGAGGCACAGTGAGGAGGTAGGAAAAGCCACAGACTAGACCAGTTCCAACTAGAGTGTAGACTTCTGTCCACAGGAGAACACAGGTATAATTTTGGTAGGTCAAAGGTTGAGAGCAAAGAACCTAGACTTCCTCCTTCATGGAAGTCGTTGAAGATATTTTGAACAAGGTGATGACATGAGCTTAAAGCCATGGCTTTGGGAAATAGACTTAAAGGCTCGTGCAGGATGGTCAGGAAGTGAGGATGTAAGTAAGAAGGGAGGAGAGACTCCAAGTTCCAGTCCCCCTGACTCCTCACATCTCCTCTGTCCAGGCTCTGGACCTGCAGGCCCCCACCGCACAGGCCGAGCATGGCACAGATGCTCTAGAAGTGGCCTGGGAGAGCAATCCCTGCTCCTTGTCAACCTTCACCTCAGGAAAACCAAATGAAGTCTGAGCCCAGTCCTCTCTGGAAAGGGAGACCAGCTCGAGGAAGGCACAGGGTGGACTGCCTCGCCCTTGGCCTTGGGTGAGAGCAGTTAGCAGTACCAGGCCTCTCTGGTTCTGCCTTCCTCAGTTCCTTCTCTCGTGGCTGGGAGAGGTGATTAATGCTGCTGTCAAGGGAGCACCACGCTGCAATTACTGAGACACCAGTTCTTTCAGAGGGGAAAATATTATGGCAGGGACTCCTGGGCTTATTAGAGTGGGAAGCAGCTCCAAGAGGACTCCAGGAGTCCCTGTGATTCCAGGAATAGCCAGGGAGTTCCCCCAGAGCATGGGGCGTGGCTCCTAGCCACAGCTCATGTGTGCTGGGGTGGGTGCTGGCATACAGTCACTAGCTGTATGCCCAGGCTGGGCTGCCCCGGGTTGAAGCTAGACCCCCTACCCATTACTCTGGTCTACCCTCAAGGCTTGGGTACTCTACTGGCCTCTGGACCATAGATATCATCAAGACATGAAAGGGGTGTCAGAAGATTCCTGAATCTTTCTGTCTTGAAGTTCATTATCCCAGGTGACTCACCCACCAACCCTCTGTCTCCTGGCTCCATCTCATAGAGTGATATGACTGCCCAGCCTGAAGGCACCCTAAAAATGTTCTCTGTTGCTAGGCCCTACTCCCAGAGATTCCTTGGGGTTCTTTTGTGGGGTCTTACCCTCACCATGACTACAGACATCTGCTTTAATGGGCAGTAAACATAGCAGACAATTATTCCCAGACTGAAAGGGGAGGATGCCCTGGACACTCTGAACATGCTCCTCCAGCACCGGCCCTTCAGTACTGGCAAGGCTGGAGGGCATATCATGGCAGGGTGGGAGGACACTGTGAGGATGAAAGCTTGGAGGTCCTCTAGCAGCCACACATATTTGTTAGAAAAGGAAAACAAGACTCAGAGGAAGAAAGTGCCTTGCTTGAGGTCACACAGCTGTAAATGCAGGACAGAGCTAGGCTGGAACTCAGGGGCTGACCGCTGGTCCAGAGTGCTTTCTCTACACACCCCTATATCCATCCGTCCTGTTTTATGGGCCTACTCAGCCCCAGATCTCTGCCTTTTCCCCCCGTTGCCCACTGAGGCCACATGCCCTTGCTCATATGCAAGGCGAGTGGCGGCTTTACTGGCTGACTGGCTCACGCACTGTGTGAGTGCTGGAACAAGCAGCCCCTTCTTTTTGTTCTTTTTTTTTTTTTTCTCTCTTCTTCAGAGGGTGGTATGAAGACGCTGAGAAGTGGCGAAGTTTCTTCTTGTCTCACAGCTGCTTTCATCCACCCATGCCAGGCATTCTGTGCCATAGGAATGTGTCAGAAATTGCAAATTCAGTAGGAAACCCGAGGGAGCAGGCCACAAAAAGTGCAGGAGTGGGAGAGGATTTTATGATTAAAAAAACACATGCACACACAGCATAGAGCCTGTGCAATTGCCAGTGTAGCAATAGTGGGGACAGACATGGGTGCAGAAATGGAATGTGGCCGTGCAGGGCCGTGGTTTCCTGATCTCACCCCATGCCTCTTTCAGTCCAGACCGAGGGTGTGTGGGGGCTGCTATCTTTGGAGGGTGGAGCAGAAATGGGGCAGGTTTGGACTTCTAAGGGCTTTGATATGCTACCGGATCTGTCCCCAAGTGTTTTGAGGGCTTTGACACAGATCTGCTCAGCATTTATGCAGCCATTTCATGGGCCCAGTTCTAGCCCTGCTTAAGTCAAGGCTATAGACGAGATCAGAGGTGGCCATTTAGGGTCTGTTACGCCAGTCTGTCAGCACGTGTGGCAGGAGGACAGGCAGATGCAAAAGTGTGACTCCTCCCACTTTAGAAACAGAATATGCTTTACTGTGGGTGACACGTCATCATCATTTGCCACAGACACCTGGTCCCTAAATGGTACCAGCTGCACTGTGCATCTCAGTGGGGCATCTTTCTGTTTGATTGTACATTACCAGCCGGCCGAGGGGAGTGAAACTTCTTTGATGATGGCAGCAAGAACGTGGGTTTTGGAGAGCCTAGATCTGCCATTTGCTGGCTGTGTGGTCACAAAGTTTCTCAGTGGAATTACAGGTGGGAACAAGCAGCACCTCATTCCACAAGAGGCAGCATATGTCTTCACACATTAGCATGATAAATGCTACAGGTTTCTTTTTCTTGTTTTCACAACTACTTTCATCAACCGATATTGTAAAATGGGGCCATTCTATTGACTTTGTAGGCTGTTGTGAAGCTTAGCAGTGATATAGGTAAAATGTCTAAGAGAGTGTCTTGCATCCTTGGTATGTTAGTAATGGCCTCCCAGCCCAGTGGAAAGACGGCTTTGCACCTAGACTCGTGCAGGCCTCAGTCCTCCTCTGTGCTTACAGCTGAAGCTATGAACCACCATAGCTTCACTCACTTCATCTGTAGTAAAAGGAATAACAATATTTACTTTTTAAAAAGAGGCTTCATTTTTAAAACTTCATTTAAGTTTATATATAGTAGTATCTAGGGCACAGCAAATAGTCAATAAACAGTAGCTACTATTACTAATATGTTGTTGTAGATAAGAGTCAATTTTTTCTAGCACTAGCAGCAGCCCCATGTCAGGGGATAGAAACTGTTCTTCTCAGCAGAAATGACTGTAAGGAAAACTTGGATGCTGAGGGTGTCTGGGTTATTAGGGGTGGGATCCATGGACCTCAGGCTCAGGGAGCAGCTCTGCCTTTGTGCTCCAGGGAGCACCCCTGGAGAGGGATGAATGGACAGGTGGAGCGTAGAACCTCCATAGGTTCACACACATGAATTGTAGTCCATATTCCCAGCAGGAGCGATACGGGCCCCCACGGTCCACAGGAAACCACAGGAGGAAGAACAGAGGTCAGAGAGACAGACTTCCTGGGCCAGGATAGTGGACAATTCCCTGGAACTCACACATTCGGCCCCTGGAAGTGCACCAGAACTGTGGCTGGGAAGAGCTTCCCAGGCCAAGCCATTTCCAGCATCTCTGTATCCAGCACTGGCTCTGGCGACAGGCTTCGTTAGAGTCCAGTTTCTGCCACCTACCGGCTGGGACTGTGGATGCATAATTGAACCTCTCTGGGCCTCAGTCACCTGAAAACTGGGGGCACTGCAAGAATTAAAGGAGAGCACCTACATAAGGAATGTCATCATGCCCAGAATACAGTAGGTAATAAAAATGACCAGAATTAAAAATCGATCACTTGGCAGATATTAATTTCCCTCTTTCTCCCCCGCCTCCTGCCCCTTGCACCAGAAGCTCGACTCACATCTGAAGCTCTATCTACCCATGGGTGAATGGGTAGGAAAACTTTTCCTAGGGGGCGTTTCAGCATCCTTGCCTGCAGGTGGGTGCTGTCGCCCAGCCTGGCTATCAGAGGTGCCTCCCACCTGACCATTCAGCGCACCACAGTGGGATGCCTATTTTCTGTTTGAGATCATTTTAGACTTAAGAAGAATTATGAAAATAGTACAGAGAGTTCGCATATACCCTTCACCTAGCTTCCTCTAATGTTAGTATCTTACCTGACTGTGGTGCAATTGTCAGAACTAAGAAAAGCTATCTTGGTTTAATACTATTAACTAAATGAACAGGTTTTATTTGTACTTTCCTTGTTTTCCCACTGATATCTTCTTTCTGGTTTTGTATGCAATCCAGGTTTCCACATTGCATTTAGTTGTCATATCTTAGTTTCTCCAATCTATGACAGTTCCTTAGTTTTCCCTTGTCTTTGATGACCTTGAGACTTTTGAAGAATACTGGTTGGGTATTTGCAGAATGTGGGATGCCTGTTTTAAACATCTGTGATGGAGTGAGCAGCACAGTGTTCTTTAGTCTCGCTTTCATACTTTTCTACTTATATTTTTCTGGATTCTTAGAGCCTTTGCTTCTGTCCCCAATTTTCCCAGTAGAGTACAAGATCCCATTCAACTACAGAAGTGGTAGGAAGTTAGCCTGTTCAGTGTGCCACCTGAGCCATGTCACCTCTCCTCCACAAGATTGTGTTCTTTTTCTGACTCACACTGTCCAGCTTGTGCTCCATTTGAGTCTCAGCCATTGAGCCAGTCACTCCATCTGGAGAGCAGACTCCATGAGAACAAGGGGCTCGCCTCTTGTTCAGTGCTGTATCCCCAGTTCCTTATCAGTGTTGTATATAATAAACGGGCTCAACAAATGCGCTGAATAAATGAGCAATCAACATCACCATCAGCCAGCATTTACAAGTGGCCCATGGAGTGGAAAGGGTAAGCATGCAGGTTTTACAAGCATAAGGCATGTCATCTTCTCCTGTAGGGAGACCAAAAAACATACAGAAAAAGCTAACGTATTGTCCAGACAGTGCAATAAAAGTCCTTTTGTCCAGTATGGTTGATTGACCATTAGAACAGTTCACTAAAGTGAGAGTTCATTGAAAAGTGATACTTCAGACATTTTATTTTACTTTAGAACATTTATTTACCAAAATTTTTGTGTATATTTGGGACCTTTTCTTAGAGTACAAAACTCTACCAAATAGAGTTTTACCTCATCTTACTTGCATAAGTGTCCCCATTATGCTGTGTATACAACTTCCAGTATTTTTACTTTTATTTTTTGAAGCAGGGCAAAGATTTAAATTTATGAAACAATGCAAATGTAGGCTCTTAGATTTTCAGAATTTTTAGAGTTATCTCATTCAGATGTAACTAGTCATGATCTTTGTTTCTAGTGACTTTTTTTTTTATCAAAAATTTCCCTAATACATTTAACTTAGTTTTTATGGAACCAGTATTTCAATTTGGTATTCATATTCCATTGTTTATAAAATATAAGCAATGTATACAAGATAAAATAGTGAGCTAGATTAATGACAATTACAAGAACCGTCATGAGCAGGTTAGGGAGCTGACCTGACTGACTAATGAGCACACAGCTCTCCAGGGGTGCCGGGAGAGTAGGCACAGCACAGCTTCCTAGGGTGAGTGTGCTGTGTGCCACGGGCATTGGTCAGCGTCCTTCCTAAGAGGATGATTGGAGAGTGATGATTAATCCAACGCACCGCCAATGTGGAGGGCACTGGGGAGCTTTTAAAGTATAAAATCTTTCATCTCAATTTAGTTGTCATTTGCTGAGCTCCCGCCCCATGCCTAGCATGTGCCAGATGCTGGAGCAGCAAAAGAGGAGCAAGGCAGAGACTTTGCCATGAAACAGCACGGGAGATGGGAAGAGACAGACTTTTAGGTTTTGATGTCACAATTGCCAAGATGAACAAATAGTGGGCTGTGAGGTTGCAGAGGAATAAACAAGCAATTCTCCCTCGAGGAGATCATGGAAGGCTTCTTGGAGGAGGTGGCAATAGAGACCATAAGTGAGAAAGGAATTTGGAAGAGACAGAGACCACTGACCGTTATCCTCTCAAAAAAGTCAAGATGTGGATATTCCCTGAACTAGAAGCAGAAGGTACCAGTGGCATCTGAGTTCATCTGTTTACTGTCATCACCATCCATCCTTAAGGGGATAGGATCCTTAGCTCTCTCCTCCATCAAGTACACCCTGGTATATTTGTTAGAATTATGGATAAGGAAGGAGGGTGGGGAGAAAAAAACCAGCCTTCCCACAGCCTTCCCAGAGCTGCGCAGAGTATGGAAGGCAGAAGATAATGAACAGGGCACCTATCCCAGGTCATAGCAGCTCTGCATGTCAGGCCGTTGTGCACAGTAAACTCCAGACCTCCATTTGTCTCTTACCAGGAAGATGGAATGTTTTGTTTCAACCTGCGGCACACACCCCAGGTGCTGAAGAGATTACCACTTCCTGGGCCAAAAATCAAATTAGATGATCAGTCATAGAAAGTCTAAAGCAAAGGCAACCTTTGGAGAGACATTTGTTTCTACTGTGCCACTTTGCATATCAGCCAGGCAGAAAAGTCCCCCAGGGAGCCCATGCTTCAAAAACAGTAGGACAAAGGCCTCTGGAGAGAGGGCTGAAATCTCCAGACAGGGCTGGGAAATGGCAGAAAAATATCTGCTTTGCCTAAAAGGCACCAGTTTTTCCTAAAGCCTTCCCAGCCTTGAGAATGCCACCTTCCTGCCGCCACCAGCCTTGATGGCAAGGATCATGTAAGATGATTTTAAAGGTTTGTTCAGACACAGCCTTAGTAGTGCAGCAACATCTTAGCAGCTTTGTTACCCCTGACACTTAAAACAGGAGATTCAAACTTAAATATATTCTGGGTCCTGGCAGTAAGTGTAAATTGAGTGGAACCAGCTGGGTATAGGGCTATAAGGATTGATGGGACTGTGGTTAACTTGGGGGCACTGTGCCCCAACTGGCTGGGGTGGGATGGAGTGACAGGAAGAGGAAGCCTCTGCCAAAGCCTTAGGGCCTTGCTCCTTTCAAATGCGGGCAACTGAGGAGAACGTAGAGGGTGGGGAGCACAGGGTAGCTCCTTACCCTCCCCCTTCTTCCGTCCTGGAGTGCAAGCACAGCCTCTTCCCCATAAGCGGGGCCGTCCTCTTGTTAGGGAAGGCCTCTGCCTTCTTCAGTCCATGTGTGCTCTGTATTAAGAGGGCTACCCCTGCTTGACTCCAGCTTGTTGCCTTGCAAGAACGCCGACCCAGTGTTTCCAAAATCTTGTGATTCTTTTTGTAAGAGAAGCTAGAGATCTGTATTTTAATGTAAAATCTCCAAATTTTAAATGCTAGCAGTCAATTGTAATTTTTCAACAATGTTATATGAGCCCAACAAAATATATCTGCAAGCTAAATGCATCCTTTGCAATCTCTGGTATGAAAAGAATTAAGCTAACCAGTGCTGAGTCTTCACTGCTGGGCTGGTGGAGACGATGCCTAAGTAGTAGGCAACCTTGCAAATAAGAAGAATTTCACCAGCCTGCTATCGCCAGCCTTCATTTTTCCATGCAACAAAATGGATTGATTCCGTGTTCTGGCCTGTTCAAAATCATTACTAGTTTGGGGCTTATGGCACATGGCTTATTATAGAAAGATAGCAAACTCTGTCAGATTCGCATTGGGCATTGGCTTAAACTTCTTGGATGGTGACTCTATGTGTGAGAGCATATGATTTGCGGGTGGAAGCCGAGGTGCCTTGGCATCGGCGGGTTATTTGCACAAACTTGGCAGCTTGAACTGATCCCGGAGAAGAGCTTCCCTTCCCTCCTGCCACAGCCATCAAAGTTCTAGTCAGCCTGTGCCTCAGGGAGCTGTCACAGCCTCATTACTGCTAATTCATCTTCACTTAGTGCATCAAAGGCTGATTTATCAAATTGGGTGGGCGCAGAGGAAGTTTGATTAGCGACATTATGTTGTTTGCCATGACGGCTTAGAAAACTTCTCTCATCTGTGTCCCAGGAGTCCCAAGATAAGATCAAGATGTTTATATTCTGCCTCAAAATTTCTCAGGATCAGAAGCCAGTGTGGCAGCCCCAGCCAGAGATGTTTCCTTAGTGTCTTTCCTGACGGATGCCTTTTCTGTCCCCTCCCACCCCCACTCCCACCATTCATAGGCAGGAGAGCCAGAGGCAGCAGTTATCAGAAGATGGCCTGGCATAAGCAGGGCCTCTGGTCCAATCCAGCATCCTCTACTGCTGAGCAGCTCTCAGGCCAGGGAACTCCTTGCCATGCTTGCATGTAATAAAACCCTTCTGGATTTAGATTATTTGCCTCTCCTCTTGTCTCCATCATTGCCCACGTGAGGCTGCCAGACAACACACATCCAGAGGTTTGGCCCTTCTCCCAGGCTCCTGGGGGAGAATGGGACAGAGTACTTCCCAGAGAAATTGTCTCAAGAAGCAGTGCCTCCTAAAGAAACTTACCAGGCCCATGGCCCTGGGCTATGCCCTGACCATCTGGGCCTCATCTATGAACACATAATCTGTTGTGTGCACGATTTCACCTATATCTAGAGGAAAGTGAGAGAAGTGTCAAGCTTAGAAAGCAGCCCTTAGAAAAAAAAGGTTAAAATAAAGAAAAGGGTTATTGCCAGGAAGCGAACAGGCTGGGTGGGGATTATATACATAGCAGGTTCCCGAATGCCAGCTGTTGCCCATCTCTGCTGAGGCTAGGAATCAGGGAGCGTACACAAGAAGTTGGATAAATTTAGGTTACACTCAGGATGGATACCCACGGAGCCTCCAAAATCATTCTCTATAGCTGGCTCAATATGTTTGAAAATGCAGATGATGATGATGATGATGATAGTAACCATGGTGATAGTGAATACCTGCCAGTTATTAGGCTCTTTCCATGAGCTGGACAGAGAGCCATGCAGTGTGAAGCGTGGCTTTACTGTCATTTACAATCCTGCTAATGAAAGCAACTGGCTCTGTGAACTCGGGCGAGTCCTTTCATTTTTCTTTTTAATTTGCAAAATAGAGAGATTAGATGGGATCTTCCTCAGGTTGCTTCCCAGAGCAAAATGGAATATGCGACATTTTTCCCGGTTAGTCGTCAAGAGAAGAGGAACAACTGAGTGCCTGCCTGGGCCAGAGACTAGGCTAAGGGCTTTTGTGTCTCATTAATTCTCGAAATAACCCACGAGGAAGGTCGTCTCACCTGTTTTAGAGCACTATTGCTGTCAGTGTCCACCGGCACCATCAATACTCATTAACAGTAGATGCTAAGGATATGCACAGGTTTAAGACAAGCTCTGCTCATCAGACACATCAGAGATGTGGGCAACAGACACAGAAGCAAGCACCAAAGAACACGTGCGATGGTACCAACCACCTTTGCTGGCTAATGGCTCCTTAGTGAGAATGTAGATACAATCGATTTATAAGTGGCCAAAAGAGAGTTTAAAGTAAAGTGATAAAGCACACTGACATTTTTATAGGGCTTTAGAGTTTGCAAGACACTTTAAAATATATGGTTTTATTTTATTCTTCCACTATTCCCTGAATGTAGGTGTAACTGCTCTCAGTATTAAATTATTACCAATTATTATTTATTAAATTGAGAATTAGAGAAATAGCTCATCCAAAAGAACTGGATTATCCAATCCAGTGATGACTAGTGCTCCATACCTTATATCAGCGGTCCCCAATCTTGTTGACACCAGGGACCAGTGCTCCTATGAGAATCTAATGCCTGGTGATCTGAGGTGGAGCTGAGACAGTGATGCTAGTGCTAGGGAGCGGCTGCAAATATGGATGAAATTTTGCTTACTCGCCAGCTGCTCACTTCCTGCTGTGCGGCCCAGTTCCTAACAGGCCAGGGACTGGTAGCGGGGGTTGGGGACCCCTGCCTTATAGAGTTATCCAGGTTTTATTGTATAACTGATCTACCTCTGCCTTTAAGAATACAGACCCTCATAGCTATTGTATCCTTAGAATTTACCAGGAAGGCTACAGGTCACATAAGGCTCCTTTTTCTTGAAGATTTAGAGGAAAGTCAAGGTTGCTGCAAATCTGCATGAATATTCTAACCAACGTCTCCTACTGGGTGCTTCCAACATCACCAGTCAATGACCTGTTAGGAACCAGGCTGCACAACTGGAGGTGGGCGGTAGGCAAGCTAGCGAAGTTTCATCTGTATTTGCAGCCGCTCCCTGGCGCTAGCAGCACCGCCTCAGCTCCACCTCAGGTCGGCAGCTCAGGGCTGGTTGGTGGGAACTACATGTTGGACATAGTTGGAGATTCCCTGGAGTATGCTAGGACTGGGGGCCACAGAGAAATAGGGGATCTCTGTCTCTCAGGGCTCCTCACACACAGCTTGGGTCTTTTGCTGGGATCCTCACACAGCACAATTCCAACTTTCCGGCAGCATCCCTCTTAATGATATTAGCTGCCATATGAGCATCTACCATGTACTGGCCTCTTCATTTGCATTTTCTAAGTTAATTTTATGACTACACCAGTGAGGAAGGAGTTACTTTCTCCATTTTATAGATGAGAATATTAGGCTCCAAATGATTGTCTTGTCAAGACCACACTACTAGCAAGTGTTGGGGTGAAACTGAAACCCAGGTCTGTCTGTCTGACTTTGAAAAACTGGGCTGTATTGACTCCTTTCTTGTATTCCCAGAATAGAAGGAAGCAGCTCCTCTTTGTATTCTGGTCATCACTGCTTAGAATAGCCTCAAATACTGGGGACAGGGATGTGGAGGGGGAGGGCAGGAAGTGCCAGTAGCCACACAGCTATCAGGATTCTGTGCCCATCGCTATGGCTGCCTTTCCAATCTGCTTCCATCATGTGGGAGAACAAGTTAGGGACTCTATCCATGACCCCTCAGCCTGTCCTGGGGCAGGGAAGCAGACTCCTTGCTCCCTTCTTTGGCTGTGCCCATGCTGCCCCTCCTCTGAGTGAGGTGCCAGGAGCTCAGGCAGGGCAAGATGCCCAGGCTCACAGTGCTACCCCTGTTGGTGGGTCCACACCCCATGGAAGGAAAGGAAATGCAAGAGAGCAGCAGGAGGACGCTGGGCTGAACTAGCCTGAAGGGGAAAGCCCATAGGCTACCCCTAGGTTAAGAGAGCATGAGACAAGATCCCAGTTCTCGCACACACATCTCTGCTCTATCCAAAATCCAGCGTGTCCTGTCCTCTTCAGAGCTCACTTCTACACAGCAGCCTGATGCCATGGAGACTCCAAGAGTGTCATTTTCCAGAAAACATCCAGTTGCCTAATGGTGCTCAGGAGTCTGAAGAAACTTGGGTGTGGCCTGGACCTCAACTTCCCTCTTTATAAGGCTGTGAGGGGTTCCCATGGGACACCGGTCTAAGACCTAACAGCTTGGTTGGATGAGGCCCTGGACATACCCTTGAAGGAACTGCATTTGTAGATAAGATAAAGGCACCTGTCCTGTGGATGCATCTCAGACCTGAATTCCGGAGATCTTACTCCCTCCCACTCTTGGATCCACTGTGTATGCAGATTCAACTCCTGGTATAGGAAGAAGAATCTGGGTTCTGGAGGCAGATAGATCTGTGTTCATAACCCATTGTGCGTGGTGAACTTGGACAGGTTACTCACCCTGTCTCTTCCTGTTTCTTCATTTATAACATGGAAATGATATCTATCTCATAGGGCTGTGGTGCAGATTAAAAGAAATAATATATGCACAGTGCTTCACACAATTACTGGCATAGAATAGGAGCTTAGTAGCTATCACATTTATCATTAACGTGGGTGTTTACCCCCATCTTCTGTCCCTACAGTTGAGCCACCATCCCCTGTGAAAAGAAGATGGCCCATTAGATCAAGGCTGTCATGTCTTTTGCAGAAAGTCCCATAACTCCAGCTGTACTGGACAGAGCCAAAAGACTGATGTGGACAGAGTTTGTCCAGCCTGACTGGCAAGAAAGAGAAGGAACAGGGTCAGAAAGAAACTGAGGTCTGGCTTGTGTTCATATTTGGGGGTAGGGAATGTTAAAGAGCAGATAAGACTATTTTAACGGTTTGTTATAGAAAATTTCAAATATATATGATATTAGAGAGTATAATACAATGAACTTCAATGTATCATCACCCAGCTTCAACCACAATCAATTTATGGCCAGTTTGTTTCATCTATACCCCATCCCCCATATTCTTTCCAGTAAATCCAGATGTCATGTAATTTCATCTATAAATATTTCAGTGTGTATCTCTAAAACATAAGGACTCTAAAAAAAATGAACTGGAATGCCACTGCCATACCTAAACACTGTCATCAATAATTCTTCAATATCTTCAAAAATGTACTCTTTTTTAATTGTCTCAAATGTACTCAGAAATGTACTCAAATTTTTAATTGTCTCATTAATCAATGTCAAGGATTTTAAAAAGTTGGTTTCTTTGAATCAGGATTTGAATAAGGTCCACATGTTGCAATTGGCTGATGTGGCTTTTAAGTTGTTTTTATTACAAATGCTCCCCCCTCCCCATCTCTTTTTTTGTTTCCTTGCCATTTATTTTTGGAAGAAACTGGGTTGTTTGTTCTGAAGCACTTTCCACAATCTGGATTTTACTGATTGCGTTCTTGTTAAGTTTTATCTTTACTTCATCTTTAGGTACAGGTATTTTGTGGGAGTCCAGGTTAAATCTTGCTGCCCTCACTCCTTTTTTCTTGGTGGAAAAGAAGTGTCCCCCATTGCCAGCCGGCCTGAGCTAAAGTTTGGGGGGATGTGGCAAGAGGGGCTTCCTGAGGGTTCTCAGCAGCGGGCTGTTGTTTGGACTGGATCATCTCTCTGTTTTTATGAACTGGGATGTCTTTTCATAAAACAGAGCAATTTTCTGCCAAATAGTGAAGATTATTTTTCCTCCTTCTAGAGTAATAAGGTTCAGGATTTGTCTCCCTCTTGACTTTCAAGAACATGTTTTCTCAAATCTTTCCTGAAATTAAAGTAAAGGTCAAGGAGGCTGGACTGAGACCCAGCCCTCCCCGCTCTGCGGGCTCTTGCCAGCTGAGTGTGCCTATGTCCTGAGCTCCTGTGACCTGGCCTGGCCCCAGGGCAAACACAGCTCAACTTCCCAATTCTTTTCTTCCTGGGGGAAAATTGAGAAAGGAGGGAAAGAGACAGAAAGGAAAAAAGAAAACAGTGCCCGCCTGTGGGCTCTGTTCTGAATTTAGATCTCCTGAGCAATTTCTAGAGGCTTCTGTCTCCACATAGTGTTCCCTTCCTCAGGAAGGGGCCCTGTGCCCCACGCCCTCCATCCTGCTTTCCCACCCTCCAAATTTCTGCTCCACATGCGCATGAGCTGCCCTAGTGATCTGCCTCTTCCCTCTCACAGTGTTGCGCAGCGAGGATCTTCAATCAAAAGGCAGTGCACAGAGAACCGAACCATCAGCACCCTGCCTAGCGTTGCTGGAGTGGTTCTCCCCCACCCCCTCCCCACACTGAGTCACTCCAGCTAACAGTTAATTAATTTGTGACACTTTGACAGTTTGCAAGGAGACATTTTTATGGAGCCATCAAAATCCACAGAGATGAGGCTGTCAGGCAGGCACCCCTTCTTGCATTCACTGCGTCCATAGACCCTGCTTCACCCCACTGTACACCGTAGGGGCCCCTGGCCTAACCTTGAGGGAGGCCTGGGATGAGGCCATAAAGCCCTGAAATCCTCCACTGTCCTAGCCTCTCAAGGCAACCCACACTCCCAGGGATACCCAGACAGACCCAGGGATACCTGGCCACCTTGCCGAGAAGCAGAAACAGAGCAGGTGTCCAGGAAGAGAGCATCAGTGAAGAGGCCACAGTCATGCACAGCTCTGGTCTCTCCCTGCTCCTAGATGAATGCTCATGCAGGAGCCCCTTTCTGTAGCTGGATGAAGAGATGTGTGTGATCCAGACTCTTCTGGGACACCCCCACCCCACCATGCAGCTCCTTAGATAAGCTGTGAGTCTCAGCTACACTCAGTGTGCTCATTATGAATGTTTCATAGTTGCCAGTTGGTGCTGCATGAGATGGTTCTCAGCCACCTTGGCCTGCTGCAACTTCACACCCATAGTGGGGCTCTAATCTACACATGGTGAAACCCTGTCCCCAAGGATTGCTTTCCAGGAGCCCAGAAGCCATCCTTACCAGCTCTGTGCTTCCCTTTCCACGGAACTCATGTTATCTCCCCAACTCCCCACATACCTATACTCCCCTTTCACACACATGCATTCTCTTTCTCTTTCAATGCCTTGTAACCCTGCATGCCCCAGTAATGGCCCACCTGAGAACTCCCTGGGTAGACCCCAGCCAACTGGGCATCTGACCCCAGCTACTACCATGACTAGGACATAGCAGTCCAGGTAGAGATCTCATTGAAGGCTACTGGTACCCCTTGAGAAGGACCCAGGGAGAGAAACAACCAGAGTTGAAAAAGATCCTGGGACTGTCTCCTTCACACTCTTAGGGAGATTCTAGCTCCCATGGACACCTCTGAAACATTTATTGAGCACCTACCACTGCCACGTGCTTTGTTGGGAAGGGAGAAGACTGTAATAAGACAAGATGGGTGGGATCCTTGTGCTGGTATAGTTCACAGTTTGGCAAAAAGAATGGACTCTAAACAAATAATGACTTAATTTCACCTGTGATAAGGTGCCACCAAGAAGCACATGTGCTGTGAGAGCATTAAGCAAGAGGACAGCTCTGAGCTAGAGCATCAGGAAGGCTTCCCTGGAGAAGAGGCCGACCTGAAGGGTGAGAAGGAGGGGGAGGTCAGCCCGGACTGGATCCTGAGCTCTGGCAGAAGGTCTGGGCCTGGTCAGGAATTGGGACATTGGGACCTGAGGGGAGAAAACAGGGGTGCCTAGAATGGTAGGTTTGTGGCTTAGTGACAGGTTGCGGGAGTGTGTCTTGCCTGTGAAGTGGGAGGCGAGGCCAGATTTAACTCCAGCGAGTAGGGGGAAAGGCTTTGAGCAGGTGACTAGGTTGTGTGCCACTGAGGGCCATCAAGTTTGTGCCCTGCCTTCTGGCTCCAGCAGTGTGGGGCCAGACAGTCAGAGAGCATAAATGGGTGAGATTCATCCAAGCTGTTTTACACTTTCTGAGGAAACTTGGGCAGTTTTCCCACAGGCAACAGATGCAGCTCTGCTGCCGAGCGGCTGACCTGCAGAACTCCAGGTTGGACCAGGGAGGCTTGCTGTGCCTGGAGAGGCCACGAAGGAGGCATGGTGTCAGTGTGTGACCTACTCTACCCCTCAAGGGGACAGAGGGGCAGGTTTCCCTACTTGCCTAGGTCTCTTTAAATAGTCTGGACCTATACCCTGTAATAGTGTTGAGGCTCTGGATGGAGAGGGGCTAGAGTGATGGAGGGAATCCAGGAGGGAACAGGGTACCCCATAACTCCCCTAAACTCTTGGAGCCAGGGGATTTCTGGGAGTAGGACCTCGCCTGAACAGGGGAGGGAGAGAGTTCCTTTTCCTTAACCAGGAGAAATCAGTGTTTCTAATGTGTAGAATGACTACTGGTGCTTAGGCCAGACCCCCAGCCTCACCACCCTGCCCTGCTGCAGGTCTGGGTCTGGAAAACTGAAAGAGATGTTCAGGGACAAAAGGGGGTGAGTCCTGGAGGCGACACAGATTCCCTCAACTCCTTAGTCTCCCTATTCTCAAACCCAACATTCTTCTCTATTCTTACGCCTCCACCTTCACCCTTCAATCCTTCCCTACAATCCCTTCCATCCTCAGCCCTTGGGCTTGGAGGCCTTTCCATGCAGATAAGACAGGTCTGTGCCTGTCCATTCGTCACCAGGGCCTTCCCAAGGTTGGGGGCCCAGAAGGCTCTCTCTGCAGATGGCTACCTGGCCTTCAGGCTCTGGGACCCTGAGGTACAAGTTCCTCTGTCCCCTGCTGAAGCTGCCCTGCTGGGCTAGTAAGTGAGGCATTATATGTAGCTTTTCCCCTTCTCCTTCCTTCCCTTTTCTAGGGTTTACTCCCTTCTCTCTTCCACTCTCACCCTTCCTTCCTGGAGCTGCAGGGGGAGCTGGGGATGGGCCTACTCCCAAGTACAGCCTGGACCTTTCACTTGAAGGAGCAGGTGGTAGCTTGAATTGCAGGGGCCTGAAGAAGAGCCCCTTATTCACTCACTCCCAATTCCCATCCAACTCAAGTTGCTCCAGCAAAGCTGCTTTTGAAATGCAAATAAAAAATGCCCCCCTCATCCTTTTTCATTGAAATGATTCTCAGAAAAGAGAAAAAATGATGTGTTTAAGACAGCAGTGTCTCACCTGCCATTGAGCCTGATAGGGATTGTTAAATTCTAATTAGACAATTTGATTCCTTCAAATGCCAAACCTTCAGAGGAGGCAGCACATAAGAACTAGGTTGCTAGAGTTTATATCATGCCAAGGGTTCCTCAGCCTGTCCCCCATCCCTGGGCCCTGGGCCCCAGAGTTTTGCTGATGGATAGAATGGAATTCTCTCCTCTTTCCTCTGGGACTAGTCAGCTCTCCTCCAGCGTTTCAGGCTACCCTAACAGGCTGAGACCAAGGGTAACCACAGCCTCCAAGTTTTTCCTGAGGGAAAATGTCAGTTTGGGGTGTTAGCCTCAAACTGTGGAGCTTTAAGAGTTTTTCCTTCCAAAATACTTGTGAGAAGCTGTTACCATTTGCAGACTGGGGAGCCTGCCAGCTGCTGGGTGTGACTGGGAGAACAGCCCACCTTCCTGCCATGAAATTTATCCCCAAGCCCCTACCTACTCTATTCACAGTCTCCAATGCAGTGGATGGTCTGAGCGCAGTGGCCAGCAGTCTGGGGCAAGCTTGATGGGCCAGCTAGGCCCCAGGTGTCTGTTTGAGCTCTAATAGTGCTTCTTAACTTGACAGCCAGTAAATTTTCAAATTAAGGCGTACACAGAAAATGGTACCTCTGGAGGCTGGAAGTGCTGGCTCCACATTCCACTTACTCTGATAACCCCACACATCTCCTTGGGAAGCTGCTGTATGGGCTCTGGAGAGAGCGACTATTGCAGCAGGTTGGAGGTGTGCTGGATGTTAGGGAGAACTTGATGGAGGGGTGCTGACCACCAGAGTGGATGAGTCCAAAGATCTTTCAGTAGACCTTTGCCCTTCTGAGCTGGGGTAGGGCAATGAGGACTGAGGCAGATGAGGACCAGGTGATCTCTGGCACTTGTATGGCCTGAGACTTGCAGGTTGTGCACACAGATGGCTCCCTTCTCTTTCCCACATACTAGGACAGCTGAGAAAGAAAAGCCTACAATGCCCCAGAGGAGGCCTGGTACCTTGTCTGTGAATGCTGCCTGATGAGAGTGGAGTGGGGAGCGGCAGTTGCCTGCTTTTCTGCACAGGGAAGATGAAGATGGTACCTTAGGGGAGACGCAGCCCCTGCTTGAGTGAGCCCTGGCATCTGCAGATGTCTCTGTCAGCTCAGGCTGCCATTGCAAAATATCATAGACCAAGTGGCTTCAACAGACATTTAGTTTCTCACAGTTTTGAAGGTTGGAAGTCTTAGATCAGGGTGCCAGCATGGTCAGGCTCTGGTGAGGCACCCTCCTGGCTTATAGATAGATGGCTGCCTCTCACTGTGTGCTCACATGCCGGGGGGAGAGGGAGAGATCAAGCTCTCTGTGTCTCTTCTTTTAACAGTACTCATTTCATCACAAGGGCCCCACCCTCATGACCTCATCTAGAACTAACTATCTTCCAAATGTCTCATCTCCAAATACCATCACATTGTGGGGTTAAGACTTCAAAACAGGAATTTTGGAGGGTCCATAGCAGCAGAGTTAGGTCATCCATTCTTCTCCCAGGAGAAAGGACTAAGTAGCTAAACCCATAAATGTGAAAAATGGCAGTGACCATGCATGTATTTGGCACTCACTAAATGCTCATTGATTAGGGACCAGGAAGAAGAAGCCACCTAGGAGGAAGATGGAGGCGGCATGTAGAAGTTGAAGAGTGAATTGACTGTACTACCCTGGAGTGAGAAAGACCAGAACCTACCCCCTGCCCTGTGTCGTCTTCTCATGGGGCACCCTTGGAACTCTGTGTGACCCAGGTGCAGAAGAAAAAGAGGAAGGGGTGGTGGGTTGGTGTTGGAGCAAAAGCAGGGGCAACCTGGGGACTGGCAGGATTACTCAGGCCTCCTGAGAAAACGTCAGTAGAAAAACACCAGAAGATCACTGTATTGCACCCATTCTAAGTTGCACATCCTCCATTGCCTTGGGCATTTTAACATCTCTGAAATCAGAGATGTTAAATTTTACAATTTTACATTTTACAATTGACCTCAATTGGGTTTTATGGCATTTTTTCTTTCCTAGTGGTACATAAAAAAAAAAAAAAATGGTTCATCCTACATTTAATTCTATCTTAGAGCCTAGGAAATATGGTGGTTGATACTACAGTTGCTGACTGAAGCAGGGGGGCTAGAGAAGCTGGATGTTCCAGGCCAGCTGCTACCCCATTGCAAGGGTCACTCATATTTACCCTATAACCATGATTCAGGAACAGTCATTGCCTTTTCTTTCCTTTACTCCCTTCCAAGAGGTAATTTTACATCTCAGAAACCTTTTCCCCTGATTTGCACAGCGCCCGTTACTTCACCTCTCTGAGCCTCAGGCTTGTCTGATTGCTTCTTTCTATGCATTCTTTTACTTGGTTTGGTTTTTAAAGTTAATATTCCTTGAGAGTTTGCCTGTACTGGTCACACATGTATCACTTTAGTTACACTTCACCACAATAACTGCTACCCCCGTTTTGTGGATAGGAAAATTGAGGCTCAGGAAAGCCAAATAATCTGGCCGAGACCCCAGCGCTAGTAGGGGCAGAGTTGGGATTTGAACCTGTTTTTTCAGCCCCTGTGTGATAGTAGTACCTCCCATGCTGGAGTACCACATCCAGCATGTGGGAGTGAATGTGCTGCTGTTCAGATTCCTGCTCAGCTGGCATTGTGTGAGAGCTAGCCAGGTAGCCGCTCCTGTGGCAGATGTTGGCCCCAGAAGGAAGGGTGCTGAGGACATGGGAGGGAAGGGTGCTGGCCCTTGGGGGTTGGAAGACAGTCCTGTATCAAGATGTTAATAAGGGCTACAGACATTTAGGCGTTTTCCATGATTTCCCAGTCTTTTTACAATGTGAACATATTACATTTATATCATCAGCAAAAAGCAATGAAAACAATTGAGACTAGACACTAAATTAGAAAATTAAATATATGAGGCCTTTCCAGCCTTAGGTGAAGAGACTCACCTTTGCCCTGCAGAGCAGCCGGCACACAGAAGATGACTCTTACTTACCTGTCTCAGGGAGAGGGCATGGCAATGCTCCCATTTGCCATCCAAATTGTACTTGTAATTTAAAGTCCCAGTTTAAGTTTGCTGGTCCAGGAAACCTTCCTTGAGCACTCAGCCATGCCCATGTTCATATCCTCTCTGGTTTCTGAGCACCCACCATAGTGGGCATAGTGGCATGTGTTGTAGTGTGCCACCCTGTGCAGCTGAAGCACTCCTTCCCCAACTGCTGGGAATGGTGACAACTGACAGTCCGCAGCTGGTCCACCATTTTGGCGATTGCCCACTGCCAAGAGAGATGGCTCTTTAAGGCCACGCCCTCTCCCTAGGATGGCCAAACATAGGACGTTGTGAGAGATGATAAAAGCCTGACCCTATTGCCCTAATTCAGGCAACTCTGCAAAGCTATTTGAGGGGGTCACGTGAGGCCTTTTGGTGTGGCTATAAAGCAACTCAACTTCTCTGTCCAGTCCTGCTTTCTTCACTTCCTTGAAAGTTTGGAGCCTGAGAACATTCCCTGGTAAATTTCCTGCTCGGAGTCTGCTGTCTGGAGACCCAACATGTAACACCCATGATACTCTGGGGCTGCGTCTCTTTTTTGTCACTCGTTAGTCTGGTGGCCTACGCTAATAGCTAATTTCAAGTGTGTGTAGGGGCGGGGTCAGGAAGGGCTTCTTCCCAGGTGGACGCACAGAGCCTTTGATTCAGTTCAGCAAACATCTGTTGACAACTTACTGCCTGCAAATCACAGTGTTAGGAGTTGGAAGAGAAAAACAAGATAGTATGCTCTTTTGTTTATTCCACAAAGAAATGAGGCATGAGCAAGACACAATATAACCCTTGAGATGCTTACACCCAGGTGAAAACAACAAACACACAAGTGGGGTATTTGCAGAACAGAACCACAAAACACTACTGGGGGAGCCCCGAGGAGGGAGGAAAAAGATCCACACCAGGAGGAACTGTGTTGGGTCCCAGGGCAGGAAGATTCTGAGCAAGCTTGCAGTGAAGTAAGAACTGGGCAAGTAGAGAGAAGTGAAAGGAAGTTTTCCAGACACTTATCTGATTTTTTTGAGTGGAGATAGTAATTATAAGCATCAGGGGTGGCTGTGAGGATAAACGAGATAACATATCAAAAAAAAAAAAAAAAAAAAAGAAAGAAAGAAAAGAAAAGAAAGAAAGAAAAAAGAAAAGAAAAAAACTTGGCAAATTATCAAATCCTTTACAAGTAGATGAAGCTATCATCATAGACAGGCTCCAGATTGTACTGTAGAAACAGAAATCTGGTTAGGCATAGAGAATGGTAGTGGAGCCAGGGAGGCCAGAGTCAGATGCCACAAGCCCTACCCAGAGAAGGGCTAAGGAAGTGGGAAGAGGGGCAGAGAGCGACAGTCAGGATGCTGGGGGAAGTGAGTGTGCCTCCCTGTCTCCAGGCCCCTGGCAGTGCTTGGCTTCATGCTTTCTGCCTAGCAGGCTAAATAGATGCTGATTGGGTAAATGAATGTCATGAGCTGCCCCTGTTGCCTGGTCAATATATACATACGAGTTGCCCCTGTGTGCTGTTAATGGGAAGAAGGACCACCTAGCTTTGCAGAGGACAATATCAATATGATGCAGGGCTTCATCACCTTAAAACAGGAATATTTGTTGTGTGGGTGGCATTCCATGCTGCCCCCTGTGGAAATGGGCGTTTTGCTTTCCCTGGGCACTCCAAAATGGTGGTGCTGGGTTGGATATCATCTATACTCCTCTGCTGAGAGCTGGCAGAGCAGATATGTCAGACAGGGATGAGGGTATAGAGGTGGGCAGACCTTCTTCTCCCCTCTGACCCATTATGGCTGCTGTGCCCTCTACCCTGATTTGAACATGGTACCATGTTCGCTCAGAATGGCATATATTGGTGGATTTCAAATTCATTTGGGTACCATAGCACCTGGAATTTATGGTGCTTTGTGTGGAATGCCTTGAAATACTGATAAATTTAATTCCATTGTGTGAAATAGGAACACTTTTGTTAGCAGGAAAGCCAACTTTATTATATGCACATTATGTTTCAATCACAACCAAAACACAGGCTGTCAAGCTCATCAGTGTCTCTCAAGTCTGCTTCTGAGCCCCTCATTCCCTTTTTTTCAGTGGGCAACACCACCAGCCCCCCAGAAACTGATGCAGAAATCCAGAATTATCCTCGACAACTCCTCTCCCTCCTTGCCCCCAACCCCACTCCAACCCCACATCTAGCCAGTGACCAAATTCCAGGCTAGATACTGATTCTGAGCACTTTTCTCCATTCTTGTTCCCACTACCGTTATTCAGGTGTTCACCATCTCGCACCTGAATTACAGCCACAACCTCACTTCCATCCAAGGTCCTCTCTATGCTGCAGCAGCCAGAGTCTGCTCTAAAACACCAATCAAATGGAGTCATCTTATGCATCCAAACTTTCAGGACTCCCAAGCTTACGAGGCCCGATGTGGCCCATGAATGTCCTGCCAGTGTAATTTTCCCCAGCTTCACTGTCATGCCCTGTACTTTTAGCCAAATAAATTTTTTTGCTGTTTGAGACTGTTGTGTTCTCTCTAGCTGGAACATCTGACTCCACGCAGTTGCCTGGCTAACTCCTCCTCCTACATCATTTCAGATGATGGCTCTTTCAGGATGTCTCCTCTCCCTGGCATGAGATACCCCTTCCTCGGGGCTCTCAGTGCCATGTGCAGACCTCATTATCTCTTTCTGGGGATCCTGCAACAGCTTCCCAGCTTGACCTCACCTTCCGTTCTCCATATAGTAGTCAGAATCTTCTCTCTGAAAGGCATATCTGATCATGTTCTTGCCGCCATTAGGGTCAAGTTTAAACTCCTGGTATGACTTATAAGGCCCTCTATGGTCTCACCTATTGCAGCCTCCCCAGTTTAATCCATGCCAAGTTCCTCTATGCTTTGGCTCTCCCGAATCTCTTTCTAGCCCTCCTCCATGGCATGTACTCTCTAGCTCTGTCTTTTGCACACGCTGATTCTTATGTCTAGACCCCTCCCTTGGCTCCCAACTCTTTTCCTAGATAATTCCTACACATCTTTCAGATATCTGTTGTACATTGCTTCCTCTGGAAAGCCTTCAGTGAATCCTTAAACTAGATTATGTGTGTCTCCCCCCATTTCATTTCCTAGTGCCTACTACTCACAGATTTAATTGCTTGATTAATTAACTATTGTTTCTTTTAGGTTGTGAGCTGGAGAACCATGAATATTTTGTTTCTGCCTATGTTTTTAGCACTATATAAGACAATGTTCAATAAATATTTATAGAATCAAGAATGAACGAATACATATTTCTTTTCCTACCATTAGAAGCTGGAGCTCCTCACTAACTTAAGCGTGTGGTACATGCTTAATAAATGTTTGTGGAATAAATGAATTAGTGAATGATCAGTTCTTTTCAAGCTCATTTATTTTATTATACTTAAAAAAATTATATTTGCTCATTTATTTTACCATCAGCAAGATCTTGCTAGCAGAATAGTGGCAGTGGCCCCAGTTTTAAGAAAATTGTCAGATATGAAACTTCACATCTCAAAGCTGGAGAATTCTCTCTATTAACTTCCGGTGGTCAGTTTTAGCACCAGAGTCCTCTGTGGGCAGCGGCACGCTCTGGAAGGTCCTCTGCTCACTCCCTGTGTCCATTTCTCATGGCCAGAGCCTGGCCACCCTGTGGCCCCACTGCCCCAATGGATCCACTGAACCTGTCCTGGTATGATGATGATCTGGAGGGCCAGAACTGGAGCCGGCCCTTCAATGGGTCCGAAGGAAAGGCTGACAGGCCCCACTACAACTACTACGCCATGCTGCTCACGCTGCTCATCTTCATCATCGTCTTTGGCAACGTGCTGGTGTGCATGGCCGTGTCCCGTGAGAAGGCGCTGCAGACCACCACCAACTACCTGATCGTCAGCCTCGCCGTGGCTGACCTCCTCGTAGCCACGCTCGTCATGCCGTGGGTTGTCTACCTGGAGGTAGGTCTGGGCCCCACCTTGCTCTCACACCTTCTCTGAGAGGACACTGTGCTGAAGTCCAGGCTCCTCACTGGTTTCTACCAACAAGCTGCCAGTGTTCTTTTGGGTGGTCTCTGCCTGTACTCTGGGCTCAGTTTTTCTCCTTACAAAATGGGCAGGTTGTCTCTTTAACAATCTCAACTGCCAGTTTTAGAGTGCTTACTAAGTGCCGGCCTCGTGTTAAGTCCATTATACACAGCATTTTCTCATAGTGCCCTCACAGCAGCCCTGAGAGACTGGTGCTACCATCTACTTCACAGTAGCTAGGTGACCTCTCCAGCATCACACAGCTGGCAGGTTCAAGCTGAGACTCTGTCTGGACTCAGATTTCACTCATTAGGTCCTGCTGGAAATGGGAATAATTGATGAGGACCCCCAAAGACAGGAAATGTGCCTGCTTCCAGGCTCAAACTCAGCGTTCCTCTCTCCCTACTTCGAAAATGGGGACTGCTGCTCTGTGCTCTCTTTCTCCTTTCCTTCTTCCTCCGTTTGTTCTAGTGCCTGTGTCTGGGACCTCTAAGTAGCAGCCTCTGTGAACTACGTTGTTGTCCTTTCTTTAGGAAGGTTCATATAGTCACTATTGCCTGGCCCAGGACAGAGCCCAGTTCTATGCCTCAGAATAGTGAGTAGGCAGCCCCTGCTATGGTCCAGGCACCATGCCAGGCATTTTGCAGGCATAGATTCAGCAAATACACATGCTAATCCTCATTTTACAGAAGAGGAAAAACAAGCTTTGAGAAGTTGCCTGTCTTCACCGAGACCCCTTAGCAAAGGGAGAAGCTTTTGACAGAGAAACCCCTAAGTAGACCCATCTCCAGGCAGATGATTTTTGGAGCAGGCAGATAGGTGTGGGAGGGTCGAGGAGATATGGGAGGGCACAGGCTGGATTCTGCCTCTTTCTTTGCCCAGGATTCTGGGGTGGAGTCTGGGTGCATGGGAAGCTGACCGGGCATTCAGGAGAGACCCAATGCCAGGTTGCTAAGATCACAGAACCATTACCTTCTTGCCTTGAGTGAGAATTTACCTGTGCCATGGAGACAATATTTCTTTTAAAAGAAAACATGAATGCTTTGTAGGTTTGAACAGAGGAGACATCTACGAGAAGAAACTGAAGTGGGGAGGGCAGACTGGTCAAAAGTAGCACTGCTCCCTGTCTCCATGTCCCACGGGGCAGCCTGTGCTTCCTGTTGTCAGCACCACACTAGTCCACAGGGAGCTCTGGGCCATCACTCCTTCGGTTTCCTTTAGCACGGCCTAAACAGGCTGGAGCTTTCAAAATGACCTGATGAAATGTTAAGGAAGAACCAAAAGGAAAGCAACAATAGATACAAAAGAACATAAAAACGTACAGGCACCACAGGCCAGGGGTTCAATTTCTCCACTACTCCCATGTTTATGAGGGCCCATAGACTCTGTCTGTCCCACATCCTATCTCAGGCCCTCTCCCCAGGAGCTCCTTCTTAATTCTTAAGCCTGCCTCCCTCCTGCTCACTTTCAAGGGAAGGCCTGAGGCCTCAGATCATCAGGGACAAGTGAGGGGTGAATGGCAGAACAAACACTCTGTGCCTCAGTTTCCTTATCTGCATAATAAAGATAATAATATCTATCTTGTAGCATTGTTTGAGAATCGAATTAATATATGAAAAGTGCTTAGAATGGCTCTGGGCACGCAATAAGCACTATGTAAAAGTCAGCCAGGATGATGGTCTTGAAGATTAAGGTTACCGTGATATCCTGCACCTCTCCACAGAGAGAGGACCCTCTCCAAACCAGGCAAAGAGGCACCTTCTTCCCAGAGTAAGGTGTGTTCTGCCCAGGGCTCTGGGCATGGGTTCTTCCAGACCTTCTACCCCACCCAGACACTCCAGAGGAGGGCCAAATCTGTACACAGGCTGTACTGGGGCTCCTAGCAATCTGCATGTCTTTTGAACAAATATTTTAAACATACCTGTTCACCATTATTTTAAAGGAAAAGTTTAGTGTTTTAGGGGACAGGGTAGAGAATGGCAGCTCTGAGGGCAATGCTCAAACTCTCTCATCAAAACAAGAGCTAGACAGCAAGTGTTACGTGCAGGACATTGTCTCAGCTGTTTATTGTCCCTAGAGAATGCCCTAAGTGGAGTCTTACCCTTTCACACCATGCTGTCAGAGTATCCTCACAACCACACACTGTACCCTCTCCAAGAGACACTTGTTGTCCAGAATTTTCCATCCTGTTCCATGGCCAGCGATGTTAAATGCCTCTGAGAGCCTGCCATGTCAGCACCTGACTAGTGTGCGACTAGATGTGTGTTATTTATTTTGCTCAGTATATGGAAAGCACTCTGGTTTTGGAGTGGGAGGACTGGGCTCATTTCCTGGCTCTACCACTTTGCATCTGGAGAAGCTTCTGAGGGAGGAGAGCCAGGGCCACCTGTGGGCCTGTGCCATGCCATTTGGGCTTTGTAATTCTTTGAGGGGAGGGTTTACTGTGTGCGTTTTCCAGATGAGCCAATGAGATTGAGAAGTGAACAGACTAAAATCACAGAGTTATTTATTCACTCATTCAACATGTATTGAGCATTTCTATGTCCTGCCCCTTCCTTGAGGTCTAAAGCACTGCCTGCCATCGATGAGGAGACTGATAGGGCTGTTACAGTACAATCTGATAGAAGTGACAATGGAGCTGTCCCCACAGGGGATGTGGGAACACCATGGGGAGGAGTGTGTGACTTGGCATGTGGGGACCAGGAAGCCTTGCAGGAAGAAGTGACACTTTTAGAAGAATTATCCAGGGGAGGGAGCAAGGCATGTGCACTCCAGGCAGAGAATAAAAGTGTGCAAAGCTACTGAGCAGGGAGGGTAAAGATGGGTGGAGGTTTCGAGGTGTGGCAGCCATGTCATTAGCCTCAGAGGTTTGCTGTCACATCCCATAGATATGAGTGTGAAGCGTTTGAAACAGTGTCTGACAGTAAATGCTTAATACATACTAGTTATTGTTAGGATTTAGCCGAGCCAGATCAAGGCCCATACTGTAGGTCTCAGTTTCATGTGAGCAATAATGTCAATGAATGGTGTCCAAAAGTGCAGAGAAAACCTGGTATCCGGTCCTTCCTCTGCTACTAAGCTGCCAGGTGTTCTTGGCAAGTCCATTTTCCTCTCTGAGCCCAAGTTTGTCCACCCTTGCAATTATAATCTCTCCTTTCACACTTTCTGTTTATTTAGTACCCTTTACATAATTATCTTTTGACAGGCTTGATGGCCCTTCCCGAGACAGCTTAGATGAGAGCACAGGCTGTTCTACCCAAAAACTTGCTTCAGATTCTAGCCCTGCTGCCGCCTACCTGGGTGAACTCTCTGAGCTTTAGCTCCCTCCTCCATGACAGATAAGCAATCCCTCTCACACAAGCTTTAAGAACAATGAATGAGACAAAGTACATGCCCACAGTAGGTGTTCTAGAAAGAGTGGCTACCAACACATTTTGTTGAGTCTCTGAGTCAGCTGCCCCTGACTGTGTTCTAGACCAGCTCCCGGGGCCATGGAGGAAAGTCCGCCCTTCTTCTGGCTCCAGAAAGACCTTTGGGGGAGGAGATTGAAGCTCCCTTGCCAGTCCTGCTCGCCACTGCACCCTGGGGTCTAGGACAGAGCCCAGCACATACTAAATGTCTGTGGGAAGAAGTAAGGCAAGAAAAAAAGATAGAGAAGAGCGTCCTGGTGTCTCAGACCTAGATCCCCAGGGACATGAAAGCAACTCTGAAATACTCACCCAGAAGGGGCTTCAAGGTGGGGTGTAGAGCAGGTGGGCCTGGGGTCCGCTCAGTGGTGCCAAAAGGTAGACTCTGTTTATGCCAGGGAAGCCCTTTCTTCCCTCCCCCATCCTCCCACCCCCACCTTCACAGAACATCCAGCTCTTGCCCATCTGGTCAGGGCTGCACTGAGGCACAGGGTGCGCTCTGCTGTGACATGGGAGGGGCCCTAGTCCAGGCCCCCCATGAGCTCCAGAGAAGGCAGCGCCACATGAGAAGCTTCCTGTCTTCCAGCAGAAGCTCCCATTTCCTCTACACTTGACAACAGCAGCTGCAGTGCCCGTCACTGAGCTTAAATGCCAATGTTTGGTTTTATGCCTGGGAGCAGAAAAAAGGGCAGCACTAAGAATGAACAATGTTATCATTAGGCCTGCTGCTTGCCCTCGGTGACAGGGGGCTTTCTTGCTTCTTTTCTCTCCTATTGGTGGAGGCCAAGGTGCCTCTTGCTGTCCTGACTCTGTGCTAAGGGGCGGGCTGCTCCAAACTTCCAAAGTTGCCAGGGCCAGCCTGCTGTATGAATGCGTGTGCCTGTGTGTAAATGGGAGGTATGGGGTGTGGGTGTGCACTAGGGGCATGGGATTGTGTGTGTGTGTGTGTGTGTGTGTGTGTGTGTGTGTGTGTATAAGGGGATATGTATGAGTGTGTGTGATGGAGGGAAGGGTTTCAAAATGCTCCTGCCAGAAGCCGGACTCCTCATGTCTTGTCATACCAGGGCTATATCATCACAGTTCCCTCTCCATTCTGGGTGACCCTAAGCCTTAGCTCAGACTTTTCCTCTTTCATTCTCCAGGTATACCAAGGTATACCCCATGTCCTTCTTGTTTCATAGGGTCATCGTCTTCACCATTGTTCTTAACAGATGCTTATTGGGCCCGACCCTGTGCCACACACCATGCTGGGCTCTGAAGGAGCTGCTTGGCTCCCCCAGAAACCTGGACCAGGGCAGGACCAGAAGCTGAGCTGAAAAGGCTTGGGCACGTCACTGCACTTCTCTGAGGCTCAGTTTCCTTATTGGTAAATGCGGGTTGCAAGGTGATCACAGAAATGCCTTACAGATGAAGGTTCAAAGTTGAGGCACTCAGTATAAGTTGGTCATCTTTATGCTTGCACAGTTCTTGGCACAAAGTGGCCATATGTGTCTCTAGGAGGAGAGGGAGTCAGGGGCGACGGTCTCAGATACCCATGGGCATGCCTCCCCATTGCTGCCTCTCTTCTCCCCCAGACCAGCCAGAGACCCACAAGACCCTCATGGCTGCCATCTGAGCTTGTGGCCTGATCTGCCCCAGGAGAGCTGAGTTACGAGGCTAGAGCTAATCTCTCCCTCTGATGTCCACCTATTACGTTGCTTTGTCCCCAGGTGGTGGGTGAGTGGAAATTCAGCAGGATTCACTGTGACATCTTTGTCACTCTGGACGTCATGATGTGCACAGCAAGCATTCTGAACCTGTGTGCCATCAGCATCGACAGGTGAGCTCAGCAAGGGTGGGGTAGGTGATCCAGGCCATTCATTTCTTGGGCTGCTCTACTTCTCCTTCCATGTCAGGCTCTGCCTATACTCCTTTGTGGCTGGTTGTGTGCCTGTGAGTCCATGTGTTTTTGTGTGCATGTGTGCATGTATGTGTATGCATGTGCACATGTGTGAGTTCATGTGTGCTGCCTGGGAGAGTACCATCTTACAGATACTGAAGCTACCAAGAATACCCAGACAGTGACTAATATAGAGGAGAATGCACCTGATTTTGACCAAAGCCTTAGCTCTATCATATCCTATTTGGGTAACCTTGGGTAGATTATGGAAGTTCTGGGAACCCTATTTTCATTGTCTTAAAGCCGAGGATGATGACATTTGCCCACATGAAGCTATAGTGTCTGACTATGCATTTTATGTCCAGCACAGGGCACATGGCCAAGGGTCCCACTGTGTTCGCCTTGCTAATTAATATCCTTGTAGACTTTCACTAATTTGTACACACAGTAGGCCCTGGCCCTACACCCCTTGCAGGATTCTTAGAAGACAAGACAAGCAAATGTATGAGAAGTGCTGGGTAGAGAAATGTGAAGGATTGAACACAATTGCCATTGCTTTTATTTTCTGCTGAATGGGGCTTAACCCTTGCTCTGAGGGGCCTGGCTACCAACCCATTAACAAACACTCCTATCTTCTGTGGGCCCAGCACAGGTTTAGTGGGTACAGTTTCAAAGGCACAAACACCCAAGCATTGGCCCCTTACAAAGCCTAGTATCCAAGGAGGGAGACCGGAGTAATAGATATGGTCCAGGATTACATGGTAGCCAGTCTGTCATTAAGCAGTTAATTGAGAAGTACCAACTGTCTTCACTGTCTGAATCAGGGGTCAGCGGGAAGTGGACCAACTGTCCATCCCCAAGGAGAGGGGCGCCTCTTGTGTGTGCATGTCATGGAGTGAGGGGTCCCTCCCCGCTGTGCCCTTGCAGGTACACGGCTGTGGCCATGCCCATGCTCTACAACACACGCTACAGCTCCAAGCGCCGAGTCACTGTTATGATCGCCATCGTCTGGGTCCTGTCCTTCACCATCTCCTGCCCCCTGCTCTTTGGACTCAACCACACAGGTGAGCTCTGCCTCCATCTGTGGGAGCTCAGCTGGCCTTTGTGCAGGACCCTGAGGGGGCTGAGCCCCTGGTGTGGAGGTGATGTGGGGACACTGGGGGCCTGTTCGCCACCCCTGACTGAGGCCAGGCTGGGTCTCCTGGGCCAGGCCGGACTCCATGTTGTATCTGGCTGGGTCAGAGAGGACCAATGACCTGGGGTACAATGGCCTGGGGCACCAATGGCCTGGGGCACAATGGAGTTGGATGAGGAGTGGGAATAATGATTTAGGAGGATGTCTGGCCATTTTCGACTTTGTTTATTAGAGTGAAGCAGACCAGAGAGTCTCACAAACTGCATATGGGTGCATATGTACACACACATGGGGGAAGGATACTGGGCCTCTGTCATCCCTGACAATGGTATTTGTGTAATGAGACTGTAACCCTAGGGCTGGCCAAGCCCAGGCCAGATCTCAGCCACCTGGGGCAGAAAAGGTAGAGAGAAATAGAAGGCTATTGCACTTAGGACTGTCCAGTGCCAGGCAATTGGAGTGTCTTAGACAGAGCAGATGCCATCCCCAACTACCATCAGGGAGGCAGGAGCAGTGCAGGTCACTTCTGGAGACCATTATAGGACTATAGGTCACAGTGCAGCTGTGGAAGTGTGTGGTACACAGTCTAACTCTTGTGGGAATTCCAAGAGGTGAGAATAGTCCTAAATATACTCAGATTAACCTGGAAGGGTAGAGTCCTGAGATAGAGGACAGACATCTGTTACACCAGGAAGGAAGCTTGGAAACACAGTGGAGCACAAGTGAGTTCAGCAAACAGGACTCAGTCATCTTGTTCCTAAAACTAAAGGGTGGCAGACCTCGCCCTAATACATAGGAAAGGCTAAAATAATGGCTTACTCTCTTAAAACAATTTTCTTTGTGCATTTTTTCTGAACACCCTGGCTCCACTTACATGCTCATCGATGACAGAACTAACAACAAAGTAACAAGGGAATATTAATGTAAAACCTTGGAAGCAGTCGATCACAGCTTAGCTTTTTGCTCACAGTTGTGTTTTAAACACTCTGATTTATGCTGTGCATTTATTTGCATTTAACATTTCCAGGCAAACTTAGACGTCTGGTATAGTCTTTGTAACCTTGCTCCTCATCCTATGAAGGAGATAAAGCCTCCACAGCATGGTGCTGACTCGCCCGCCTGGGGCTCTCTCTCCTCCAGAGCAGAGCGAGTGCATCATCGCCAACCCTGCCTTCGTGGTCTACTCCTCCGTAGTCTCCTTCTACGTGCCCTTCATCGTCACGCTGCTGGTCTACATCAAGATCTACATTGTCCTCCGGAGGCGCCGAAAGCGAGTCAACACCAAACGCAGCAGCCGGGCTTTCAGGGCCAACCTGAAGGCCCCACTCAAGGTCCTGAGATGCCCCTCCCCTCCAGTGTCCCCACCTAACCATACCAGGGGGATTCGTCCTGCGCTCAGTGGGAGTCTGGGACACCACAGCAGGAGGGGTCCAGGCTGGGGGAGCTCCAAGGAGCTGGGAAGGGCAGGTTCGGAGGCCTGGACCTCAGGGGAGTGATTTGAATCTCCAGGAGTGCGAGGTGGGGATGGTGGTGGAGAAGACCTCAGAGGAGGAGTCTCTGCTTGGAGATCTTCTGAATGCAGGGGTCCGTGGCACCCTTCTGGGCATCTCGCCTCTCCTTTCCTCACTCTGGCCCCTCTGTCCCCCTTTCCCTCCCACTGATGCCTCCATCCCGTCTCCTTTGCTGCTCACACACTCCGTCCTCCCCTCTGTGCACACCTCCTCCTTCCTCCCCTGCTCTTTCCTACTTCCCTCCTCTGCGCTTCTTTCATCACCCCCCTCATGTCTTACGAATTCTCTGCTGTGCTTAGTTTCCCCTGAGGAAGACAGTATGTGGGCGCAGAAAGAACAAGAGCTTTGGGGTTAGACACAGCAGGTTCAAATCCTGCCACCGCCACTTTTTGCTGAGTGACCTTGGACAACTTGCTTAACTTCTCTGAGCCTCAGTTTTCTCATTTGTTAAATGGGAATAATAATACCGACCTCACAGGGCGGTCTTGAGGATTCTATGTGAGAGGGATGTGAGCATGCCTAGCATGGTGCCAGACGCTTAGCAAGTGCTTCATAAAAGTCAGGGCCCATTTGGCCCTCGTCCTGCCTACCTATTCTCGTCGCAGTACTGACCTCCCTTGCCGTGACATGTCCTCAGGCCCCCACCCTCCTATTCTCTGCCCTCTCTGAGACCCTATGTCCAACCTGACTACCCCACACTGGGTTTCTATCCACACTCTACTCCCCATTGTGACCAGTGTGCTGGCTCCCTCCACAGGGCAGCTGCACTCACCCTGAGGACATGAAACTCTGCACCGTTATCATGAAGTCTAATGGCAGTTTCCCAGTGAACAGGCGGAGAGTGGTAAGTGTTCAGGCCAAGGATACAGAGCCAGGTCCTTCTGCCTCTAGGGAAGCCCACCTGCCATGATTCTCAGAGACCTCATTGGCTGGTCAAAGGGAGAAGCACATTCTGGGATCCCCACTTTGCTTCAGCTGAGGCCAGACTCAGCATGCACAGCTCACAACAGGCATGGAGCAAGACAGCTTGATTCTGTAAGACACAGCAAGGTACCCCTAGCACAAGAAAATGGTTGGGAGAAGGGACTTGGCCATAATAATATGATAAAAATAATTAGAATGGCTATTACCATTAATTAAATACCTCCCATGTTCATATTTTCTCATCAAATCCTAAGAGCAACCCTGGGAGGCTAAGTCTTACTGATCTTCACTTTACAGAAGAGGAAATAGAGGCTCGGAGAGGTTGGGTAACTTATCTAAGGCTAAACAGTTAGTCAGTGAGCCTAGACTCATGCGACTCTGAAATCCACGTCTCTGCCGTGCTTTCCATGTGCTCCCTTACCACAGGCAGGTTCAGGGGCTGGAGGCTGGGTGCCGGGAGCGGAGGGAGCAGAGTAGCCACAGGGCCGGCAGTGAAGCACAGCCTCTATGTAGAGCCCAGAGGTGCAGAAGCACAGCAGACCGTAGGCTTTACCCAATGGTAGTAGCATCAGGGTCTAGGCAGCAGGCGTCCCATCCCCTGGGGGGGCCAGGGAACCCACCCCGGGCCACACGTGAACTCCAGCTCAAGTGCCTTCAAGAAACAGGGTCCTCACCGTTCACCTGAACAGCAAGGGCAGGACTCAAAGGAGTTGTTTTTGAGAGAAGTGCCAAAGCAGGAACTCAGGATTGGGGCCGAAGTAGCATCCCAGTTATATCACCTGGGCATATGATGAGGCTGCACTTTGGCAGCTCAGGCTGAGACCTCAGGCCTTGCGTACATGGCCCTCCAGATCAGCCCTGCAGGGAAAATGTGGGGACTGAGGGACATTTGGCACCTGGATCAGTCTACTAGGAGAAACGGAGCCCACATGTGAGTGCTGGTGCAGGTGTTCAGGTCAACCTGGCAGGAAGAACAGGGGTGCCCTCTGTGCAGTTAGAGCATGAGCTCCTGGAGGCAGGCACTGAACATCAATCAGGTACTGAATGTCAATCAGTAAGTTATCCCCAGCAGCCAGCTTGGCGCCTGGCACTCAATAAATGTCGCTCAGTTAATAAAAGAGAAGTGCTTGGGCAGTAAGCCCCCACAAAATGGTTGTGGGGTTACTGAGGCTGCTGAAGGATTGCTCTGGGAAGGGGGGCCTGGGATGACCCTGCAGGCAGGGACTACCATGGGTTCTGGGTCCTATATCTAGCCAGTCTCTGCCTTCCAGTGATCATCCTCCTTGCCTCTCTGGCATAGTGACCTATGGCATTTTCAGGAGTCTGAAGAGGGGGTAGGGAAGGGCTGAATGTGGCCAGATAGGCCAGGTGAGGCTGGGTGCCTGATGCCTCAGAACTTGACTGGCTTTATCCAGAGCTCTCTGCCTCATGCAGGAAGCTGCTCGCCGAGCCCAGGAGCTAGAGATGGAGATGCTCTCCAGCACCAGCCCACCTGAGAGGACCCGGTACAGCCCCATCCCACCTAGCCACCACCAGCTGACCCTCCCCGACCCGTCCCACCACGGCCTCCACAGCACTCCCGACAGCCCCGCCAAACCCGAGAAGAATGGGCATGCCAAAGACCACCCCAAGATTGCCAAGATCTTTGAGATCCAGTCCATGCCCAATGGCAAAACCCGGACCTCGCTCAAGACCCTGAGCCGCAGGAAGCTCTCTCAGCAGAAGGAGAAGAAAGCCACCCAGATGCTCGCCATCGTCCTTGGTGAGTCGGCCCTGGCTGCTGGCCACAGCCCAGCTCTGTCCAATCCTGGCTGAGGGAAGGACCGCTCACTGCAGGTTCCATTACCTGCCACCCCCTTCTTAACCGTAGCTGGCGGGTCATGGGACTGGCACTTTCTCAGGCCCAGGCCAAGCCCATTGATGCATGCTATTAGGTAGATCCTATAATTATGCTTAGTTTACAGATGGGGCAGCTGGAGTTTAGAGTGGTCCTATAACCTGACCACGGAGCACCCTTGATTTAAACTCGGGCAGTCTGACTCCGGAATCTGTGACCTGACCAGTCTACCATAATAACTCCCCAGAGCCTCATGGGCGAGTCCCTTTCTGTCTTTAGTGCCATCAGTGGAGTAGGCTGCTACTCAGGGTTGCTGTGGTCACCAAACGATAGATGGTGGTGAAAGCATTTTATAAACTGCTAAACATGCAGGTGAGTGTTATCATTATGGTCTTTGTTAATATTATTATTGTTGAGGAATTGAGAAATTGAATTCACTCAAGCTCAACCAAGACCTTGTGGGACCGGCACTGTGAATAATAAAAATGGAGCTGTGAGAGGGGGCCTGACCTTGTCAGCAAGGCAAGGCTTTCCAATAAAAGTCACCTGGAAAACCAGATAAAAAGTCAAATATCAAGAGCTGAACTGATATGGGTCGTTGGGAACAGGAGGGACTGATGTGACCCTATCTCCCAGGGTAGTCGTGTGTGATACCCTCCTCATCTGCCATCCCCTTCGACCTCTCGACTGTCCTGTGATGTGAGTGGGGCAGGGATAACTATCTTCATGTTACAAATGAGAGCACACTGTCACAGCAGGCTAAGGGACAGACTGTTGATCATGTGACTGGGAGTGACAGAGCAGGGATCAAGCCAGGCCCTGTGCTCAAGTCCACAGGGTCTCTCTCTGTTGTGTGGCCCTGCCTTTCCCGAGCACCTCTCCGTCCCCAGGGACCCCCAGTGTACCTATGGGCCACTCCATGCACACAATACCTCTATACCAAGGGTCCCACCCTAGCTGGTAGCGCTGAGTTCGGCAGAATGGTTGGGACAGATGTCAGTCTGGCTGAGAGCTATATTCCAAGGCTTGGGCCAGGGTCTGCAGCTCACAGTCTGGGTACCTTCCCAGTTCAGCTTCTCCCTGGCCCAGGGCCAGCCTGACTGCCACCCTCTCCGCCAGGCGTGTTCATCATCTGCTGGCTGCCCTTCTTCATCACACACATCCTGAACATTCACTGTGATTGCAACATCCCACCTGTCCTGTACAGCGCCTTCACGTGGCTGGGCTATGTCAACAGCGCCGTGAACCCCATCATCTACACGACCTTCAACATCGAGTTCCGCAAGGCCTTCATGAAGATCCTCCACTGCTGACCCTGCTGCCCACCCTCACAGCAGCCTGCCTCCCTGCCTGGGCCAGCCTGGCCTCAGTCCCTGAGATCTGTGGGCAGGAGGGCGCTGGGTGGACTCGGCCTTCCCTTTGCCCGGCGGGCCCTGCAGTGTTAGCTTGGCACCACGCCCCTCACTGCCCGCACACCCTCTCTCTGCCATGGTAGTGTAGAGAGTCAGGCACGGTGTCAGCCCTTGGGCTGGACCCTGTGGCTCAGGGCAGCTCACAGAGCCCCCATCCCACTTCCAGGCCTCCTCCCCTTGGCACCAAAGATGTAATCGCCTTCGCTGATCTTTTTCTGGGGGCTCTGGGGTTGCTGGGGCCAGAGTCAAGGCTCAGAGGTTGTGACCTCTGTTGGGCTTGGCCTGGTCTTCACAGGTTTGTACTGGAGGAATGGGTGGGGGGGAATTGGGCGGGGGGAGAATGGACAGTTCACAGTCCACAAAGCCCAGACAAGGGAAGCCAGAGCTCTTGCCAAGGCCCCAGGTAACTTGAGTCTGGGGAGACCCATGTAAATACCAGACCACAGGATGAACCCCAGGGAAGCCCAAGCCAAAAATCTCTGCTCCTACTCCTGCCCAACAGGAGCCTCTACTCCCCGTAGCAGTGGGTCCTGACCTGCTCCACCCTGAGGGAGGGGCCTCAGGACGGTCTGTGGAGAGAGGCACCACATCCCTAAGTCCACTCTGCTGTCTCCTGATGGACTCGTAGATACTCCTTCTCTTAGCATATGTCAGGCCAGCCTGGAAACAGGTGGGGAAGGTGGCTTGTGACTATGTCTGGGACCTGAGTTGGAGTGTTCGAGGTTCTTGAGGGGGCTGCCTCCTGCCACACTATGCCGCAAAACCATCTTCCTTTTCTCTTTTTCTTGCCTCTTCTCTTTCCCCGCCTGCCCCTTCCGCTTCCCCTTCCCCTTCCCTTCCACTGCCTCCGCCTTAGAGGAGCCCGTGGCTAAGAGGCTGCTGAGTACCACTTGGCCTGGCCCTGCCCTGAGGGAGGAGGGGAAGCTGCAGTTTGGGGGAGCCCCCGGGCCCCAGACTCTGTAACATCACTACACACGCTCCAAACTAATAAAACTTTGACAAGAGTCGCATCCGAGATCCTGCGGGTGGAAGGGTGCAGCGCCACCTTCGTCCTCTGCAGCACAGCCCTCTGTCTGTGCTGGGGATGGAGTTGGAGAGGCCTTCTGCAGACCCTCTTGAAAGGGGCGACCCTGGCCACACCCATCAGAGTGGGCAGGACGTTGGGGGAAAGGAGGAAAGCTGCTGCTCCGGGAGGACCAAGAAGATATGTGTGCCTGTGTGTTTCTCCCCTCATCCCCATCCTCTGTCTCCTCCTCCTGAGCTGCTTTGACCATTCTCAGTTCTGCTAGTGGGTGGCCCTGACCCTCAACTGTCAACTAAGAAGGAAGGGAGAACATTTCCAATGGGAATCCCATGTATACCCAGGGTTCTGCTAATCGCCAGAGCAGCAGGGGCCACCAGAGGGAAGCCAGGCTGTCCCTGTTCCCACCTCCTCCTCTCCAGGTCCCGGCATCTCTGAAGGACCAGTCCTTAGCCCTTGCCTCCCAGGGCAGAGAAGGCTGCAGGGAGAAGGCGACCTTACAGGTGCCGGCCATGCTGTGTCTGTGTCTGCCCCTTGCCCTGTCTTCTGCACCATATCAGGACCCCCTTCCTCTAGGGCAGGTTGGGGAGTCAGGGAGGCCCTGCAGGATACGGTCTGGATTATCCTCTCTCCTCTCGGCCTCTGGGACAGTCACAGCCCCCAGATTTCTGGGGCCACGAGTTGGCACTGACCCAACAACAGAAATTTGGCCCTTTAAAAGTGAAAGATATATCAACCCAGTGAAGGAGGAATATTCTTACTGCCTTGAGAATAACAGCAGTGATGACAAACAAGGTCCCGGCACCCACGGGCTCAGGCTCTGGGGAGATGTCAGGGCATAATTTGCATACTAAATACAATATTTTTAGCACTAAAGTTTGGAGCACTTAACTTGCCCTGAACACTTAATTATGGACTTTGATCTTCTCCCTAAACTTGAATGTAGCCCTGAACCGCAGGACAGGCTCCTGTCCCCAGGAGCACCTGGATTCCAGACGGTGGGCAAAATAGGCCCCTCGTCTAGCTTAGGAGGGAGGGTCAATAACCCAGTGACCACCTTCTGAAAAAGACACCAGACCCTCAAGGGAGCTAGCAAACCCAGATACTTCTGAGCTGCTGATATCCACACCATAGCTCACACACACACACCACACCACACCACACCACACCATACCACACGACACCACACCACACCACACCACACCACACCACACCACACCACACCACATTCAGTCTATGAGAGATCTTGACCTGGATGGGAGCTTAAAAGCTCACCTCATTGTTGGAAATCTTATGAGGTCACACAGGTTGATCAGGGGTGGGAAATTGGAAGGGATGACAAAGGAAGAGAGAGAGAAAAAGAGAAAGGAAAGAAGAAAGGAAGAAAGGAGCGAGAGAGGAAGAGAGGGGAAGAAGGCAAACTCAGAGCAGTTTGGGAAGGGCTCTGGCAGGGAGAAGAGGGGAAGAGGGCAGGCATGGGCGGGAGGCGGGGCTGGGGAAGGTTGCCCACAGCTGTCATGAAGCTTGAAGTCTTTCTGCCAGACAGCAGATTGACAGCTAGAGTGGGCAGGGGGAGGGCTGGGCTCCACCCTCTCCCCCCTCAGTACTTCAGGGGCAAAGGAATGGGTGCGGGGCCCAGGAACACCAAGGTGGAAGGGGGCGGCCCAGGCTCTGGCTCTTTCCCAAGAGAGCCTGACGGTGGCCCCTCTGCCTTGACAGGGAAGGCAGAAAGAGGGAGCCAGACGCTGGGCAGGCTACCGCCCTCTGATTTTCTTTTTTTTCTCCTTTTCCCTGTCTTTCTTATAGAATGCCTTTTAATCAAAGGATCATTCATAAACCTATGCAGCATGTGGAGTCTTCCCCTCACCCCCTTTCAGAGCACAGCAAGGAAGCACCACTTAAGGAGTGTGCCTTTCTGGTCAGGCACAGCTGGGCACTTAGCATATGTCCTCTCAGATGTCCTGCATGTAACTGCAAGATTTCAAAGCTCCAGGTCCTTATTCTTCCCCTAGAGGAGTCCCAGGTGGCCATGGGCTGAGGATGTATCCTGGGAATTATGAAGGCATGTAGTGCAGGAGAAACTGTTACTTCATGCACCCAGCCATTGTCTTAGCGAATATTTATTGAGCAACTACTGTGCTCCAGGCCCTGAGCAAGGTGCTGAGAATAAGATGGTGAAGAAGGTAGACACCACCCCTGCCTTCACTGATTCTCAGTTCGATGGACGATAGGCATTAATCCAATAATCACATGATAGCTGTAAAAGCTCCACATCCCCACGGCAGAGCCCTGGCTGGGTGTGGAGACGACTGCCACGGACATGCACTGTCCAGCTCCGTGGCACCATTTACCCAGATGACGGCGATGACGTGGGATGCAGCAGCCCTGGAGTGCCTTGGCCTGGAACAAGTAGGTAGGGAATTGGTGAGGTCAAGCAGACTGCTCAGAGGACTTCCTGAATGGCAGGGCAGGAAGTTCCTGAAACAAGGGACTGCCGATCCTGCTTTCCTGGTGGCCTCAGAACAGGGGCAGTCAGTTGCCTACAAGGGACAGTGAGGACTGGCCTGCCTTGGGGCATTTCTGGTGCCCACCTATCTGGGATTCCTTCCCATACCACCCCTGTCCTGGGGATGCATGGCCCAGTCCTGTGCCCCGTCACCTCCCTGCCCTCCCTCCCAGGACCCAGGCTGTGTCTGTGGCTTAGCTCCCATCTCTGCAGGGCCATGATGGGCCTTGCCCCACGTGATCTCCTATCCTCCTCATAACCTCAGAGGTCAGTCCATCTGATCCCCTGTTATAGAAGAGAAGCCTCTCTGACACAGAAGGTGGTTGGAGGTGGCAGGGCTGGCCTTGAACCCAGGTCTTCTGACTGTATATCTTATGTTATCCATTCCATCTGTTTTCTGACTAGCCCTGAGCAAAATTTGAAAAGGCTGATACAGTCAGAGATTTTAAAAAGGGACAGAGAGAAAGAAAAACATTTGGAACTAGACTTTTTGGATGCCGCCCTCAGTGTGCCTGTGAATAGCCTGACAACCATTTTGGCCGCTAGAGCAAATGAGTATGTGTGTGTGTTGGGGGTGAGGTGAGGTGGGAGACAGGACAGGGGTGCTGTTTTTATTGGGGTTTCAGTAATAGGAGGACAGAGTCTGGGCATTCTGTGCCTGAGTGTCTCCTGCCAGCTAGCTTCCCCTGGTTCTGGTTCTAGGGGAGGGGGTTCTGGGGAAGCAGGAAGCTGACAGGGAGAGAGCAGATCCTCTTTGGAGGGGGAGACCTACCCTGGCTTTGTGGGGTTCTGGGGAGCAAGGAGAAGAGGGTGTCTGGTGAGAATGGCTTACCTCTTCCCTCTTCCATCCCACTTCTACTGCTTGGCAAATAAAGCAGCACGAGAACTGCTGGGCAGAAGGCCCAGCCTGGAGGGCATCTGAAGAGGCCTTCTGGTGATGGTTGGAGCTGTGACAGCTCCCAGGCCATAGGAAATGCTACGGGACCATTGTACTTGCTTGCATTTTCTTTCAACTTCACCCTTGGCTTCTGTCCTGAGACCTGGAGATGTACGTGAGGCTAGAGCAAGGGAGGCAGCCTCCTAGGCACCTCCGGGGCAGATGCTGTGGGTAAAATGAAGGATGGGGGTCAAGCAAGGGGAGAGAAGTGGCACCACTTGGGGCATGGAAAGGAGCTGGGGAATTTGCAGGAACAAAGCTCCAACATGCACGTATTCTGGGTTTTCCTGACCAGGCCCAACTCTAAACACGTCTCCTTGTTTGCCCCATGAGGGTGGAGTCCCTGGAGGCCAGGCTCTGCGCTGTGATCAGGGCAGGAAAAGGCTGGAGCGGACAAGAGAGGAAGGAAATTACCTGAGGAGACAAGTTCCATGGTCTAGTTCTCCCCACAGAAGGCGCTGTTCTGCGATCCAGAGCCCAGAAAGCCTACAGCAAGGGCCTGCCCCCAGCCCTGCTCCCCACTCAACCTCAGGTGCCCCCCCCCCCGCCGCCTCCCCCTACTTTCCCTCCCACAGCTGCTATATTCATCCTCCTGCCCTTCTTTCTGTGCAGGCTGAGGCTTCACACTGCCTTTGCCGGTCTGAAGACAGAGTAGGGTCTAACGTCAGCCTTGGACCCTTCCCCTGCCTGGTGGATGCAGACAGAGCCACTTTGCTTTGCTGACACTGATCCCACTGTCTGGCTCTTGGGGCTCGGAGTAATCCGATCTGTGGATGGTCATCGCAGCTGTACATCAGTGGGCACAACCCACCAGTGAGGCTTGCTCCTGCCCTGTAGCTGACCTGACACTACTTTAGGCATGTTTCAAGAGGTATCAGTGTCACAGCCCACACCGAGGCACTGTAGGAGCCACCCCTTCCTCCCTGGATAGGCCAGCAAAGGAAAGTAGGCAGTGGCTTCTATGAGCATTCCATCAAAAGGCTCCCAAAAGGCTGGCTCTTCTGTGCCCTCTTCCAAGAGAAAAATTTCTCTGACTTGGGAGAAACTGCAGGAAACTTTGTATTGGGTGCTTACACACTGCTTTGCTCCTTGACTCACAAGGCATCTGATTCAATTATTATCACCAGCCAGTGAGATAAGCATTATGGCTACGAGATGATGCAGCCAAAGCTAAGAAGGTTTCGGCAACCTGAGGTCACGTGCTAGTTGACAGCGCAGCAGGATTTGCGCCCAAGTCGACCTGGTTTCAAAGCCTGTGGTCTTTCCACTACCCAGGCCCTGGAGCTTCCCTCCCCTGCCTCAGCTCCTTCTGTCTCTTATATTACAGTAACAACCCTGCTACCCTGCTGCCATAATGCAGGTCAGCAAGCCTGGAGGGTGAACTGGGGGAGAACTACGTGGAATGCAGAAATAAGCGAAGGCATTGAGGAGTCCCACCCTAAGCAAGGCAGGTGCTCTGGGAGCCTCAACGCAGGGGGTGTTGGAACAGAGTGACCATCTCCAGCCAGGCGGTCAGAGAAGGCATCGCGGGCAAAGACAGGCAAGTTGGATCTTGAGGAGTAAAGACTGTACTGCCCACCAGCTGCATGTGGCTGCTTAAATTTAACTTATTGAAATTAAAATCTGGGTTCCTTGGATGCACCAGCCGCATTTCAAGTGTTCAGTAGCGCATGAACCTGACGGCTATCCTCTTGAAGAGCTTCAGATACAGGAAGTTTCCATCTTCCCAGAAAGTACTGTTGAGTAGGCTGTTCTAGAATGACTCCTAGGTTAAGAGTATGGGTACCTTCAACTAAAATGAGGGAGAAAGGGTGAGGAGTAGGCTTGTGGAGGGGAATGGAATGCTCAGTTTAGGATACCTTGAGTTTAAACGGTCAATAGGACCCCCAAATGGAAGTGCCCAGTAGGAAACTGAGGAGTTCCTATCCTCCTCTACCCATCTCCTCAAAACAGCAATTGAAATTTAACCAGACACCCTCTCCTTGGGAACTTCGAGGGCCTCACTAAAATCCAATTCTAAACATCCCCAGGAAACTGTCAGAAGGCAGCTGTGTTGAAATGGGACTCAAGGTAGATGCTGTATGTGTCTGTGGGGTTTTGTGTCTGGAAAGGGGTGGCTTGAAAAGGGAGAAGAAGGTGCTGGTAGGCAATGAAGGGGCCATGTTGGCCAGAGTGGGCCTGAGATCCCTACCTCAGTGATCTCTTGGAGGAAGGAAGGAAGGAAGGAAGAAAGGAAGGAAGGAAGGAAGCAGGGGGTCTTGGGATCTCAGCCTGGACCCTGGGATCCTCAGAGCTGAAATGATTCCTGGGGCTAGTCCTGTCCACCTCTCCAGGGGATCCCTGCCATTTATAGGGCAATCGGTGCAAAAGGATCATTTACCTTTTCTAACTCTTTTCTTCAAGGTCTTTCCTCAGACTCTTTCCAACAGAATAAGCCAGATGGCAGTGTCCCCTGAGGTTCACTCCTGACCATTCCCATGGGTTGACCTGAGCTCACCTGGCTGTAGGCATGTAGCCCACACTCCTTCTCTGGCTCATGCAGAATCCTAGACTTGCTGCCAGACCCAGACCTCAGGATGCAAGAAGCAAACAGCACTGTGCCACCTCCCCTTCCCTCTTCTGTTCCAGCATGCTCTGAGAAAGACAAAACTCCCAGGAGCATTTTTAACCACAAGTCTTGCCTAAGGCTTAGTTTCAGGGAGAAAAAGGACAATGGGCCAGACTACTCGCAGGGAGTAGAAGGATGAGACAGTGGAAGGATGAGACTGTGGCACTCCTGTGCCACAGTCCTCAGGCATCCCCACTCATCCAACCAGGAATAGAAAAGGCCACCACCCAGGGTTGCTGGCCAGTGACTGTCTCCAGGGCTATGCTAAGGAAGGGCACTGAGAGACACCACAGCACGCCCCCTGGTGGTTGTTCTCAGCCCTGGCTGCCCTCCAGCTGACACCAGCTAACACCAGGCTGCTAACCTGGAGGTTCCTGTTTAATTGATCAAGGGTAGAGCCTGGATTTAATAAGCCCCTCCTTCCCAACACACACACGTCACCCAGGAGATTATAATATGCAGGCTTGATTTATAGTTGCTATTCTAGGGCACAATCTGGCTCAGTGCTGTTCCCAGGGCTCTCTGTGGCGGCCACAGGCTGTGACACGGTGAGGTGAAGTGTCCAGAGCCCACGAGGCTGGCACCATAGTCCAGAGATCACAGGATGGGAGACACAAGGCTGCCAGCTTTGCTAAAAAGGACTCATGCACTTGGCATGTACATGGGGCAACCTGTGTCCTCTGTTCTGCCTCTTTCATCCCACACTGATATGAGGCTGCTGACTGGTGTCCCATGCCCAACCCAGGAGGGTGACACATGAAGGCGGGCCTGTTAGCTGGCTTGGGGTTGGAGATAGCCATTAGTTGGGGCAGAAGATCCCTTTTCTCTGACAATGACAAAACATCTTTGAGTTGGAGGGGCAGCTCCAGCAGTGTGGAAAGGCAGAGAGGAACAGGATAGGACCCTGCAGTTATCCGTCTTGCCCCCAGCTGCAGTCCTGGCCCACCCCCTTCCAAAGGCTGCCAACCCTGCCAGAGCCAGAGAGGAAGCAAGTGCTGCTGGGCCATGGCCGGGTCACACAAGGTTAGTGTGAGCAGCCACAGCCCTGTCTCAACCTGCCGTACAACCAGCAGGACAGGCCAGGCCAGCCGATGGGTGGCCAAGGTGTGGTCCCAGGAGAGAGCTCTCTGAGCCACTGCTGGAGAGGAAAGGCCCTGCCCTGTGAGCTCCACACGGAGCCCAGACAACCTCTTCCTCACCCTCACCACCCCCTCCTACTGCCCGCCTCAGTCTGTTGCCTCCTCCCTTTGTGTGAACTCACACACGTGTTACACAGTACGCGTGTGTGCGCGCGTGCACACACACACACACACATCCCCCATACTAACACTACTGGCCCCTATATACAACCTTGCCAACAGGCTAGTCCATCTCTAAAGGGGAGACACAGATAGAAAGCTTTATTGATTTCGGGGTTTGTGCCCTATAACTGGACACAGTGAAGGGTGGGACAGGGAGACCAGGGACATAGTGTCCTACATAGGATCACTCATGGGCAGTTGCAACACACCCTTCCTTCACCTCCAAGAGACTGTGTGACAGACCCAGGCTCTGGGACCAGGGCCACCAGGAAGGTGTGGTCAGTGTAGCAACAAGGGGCTCCCTGGGGCTTTAAATGATAAGCAGAATTTCCTCTGGACTTTTAGCTCCTGTCCTTTGTACAAAGCATGGGTGTCTAGTCTCCTGGCCTTAACCAGGTAAGGGGCCAAGTCACACAGACCTGAACTGGGAGGGAGCACTTCTGTCTCTTTTATGCCTCCCTCTGTCTTCAGAGAGGGTTCCTAAGATGCAAGGGCCCCTGCGAGCCCAAGGGCAAGTGGCAAGATGTGGCAGAAGTCTCGAGAATGAAGAGGCAATTTATTTTGGAGCTTGAGTCCAGGTATAGGGTGAGGAGGAGGCCAGGGGTCTGCCAGAGACGCAGGAGGAGGTGCTCAAAGGAGCTCTCCAAGGGGCTTTCCCCAGCTATAACCTCAGTGTACCTCTCCCTGTCCCTCCATCACCCAAAGGACCAGGTTCCTGTTTCCTCTCAAGGCTGGAGGGGCAGGTGGCAGGTACAGCAAAGGGGCCCTGCCAGAAGCTCAGCTTCACTTCCACCAACCCCTCTTCCTTACAGTAAGGAGACCCTAGGCTGTCTACACTTCTGTCTGGTCTCCAGGCTCAGTACTGCCCAGAATGGTCAGTGAAGTCTCCTTGCCCTCTAGGATGGCGACAATGCTCTGCTTTTGGCTCCGGAGGGCCAGCTGCAGGGGTGTACAGCCCACCCCATCCTGGATATCCAGCTGGGCACCTGCTTTGACCAGCACTTTGAGGATGGCCATGTTGCCCTTGAGGGCTGCCAGGTGGGCAGGTGTCCAGCCCACCTTGTTGCGGACGTGGACATCTGCGCGGTGCTCCAGGAGGTTGATGACACTCAGGAAGGCACCCCTCTGGACCGCTAAGTGGAGGGGTGTCCAGCCTGACTGCTCTGTAGCATTGGGGTCAGCTCCACATTGCAGAAGTGCTGCCACCACCACCTCCTCCCCATGGCGGGCAGCCAGATGCAGAGGGGTCCAGTTCTTGCCTCCAGGAGCCCCTAAGTCTGCGTGGCTCTCAGCCAGCAGGCGGATGATCTCCAAGTGGCCCTTGTAGGCCGCTAGATGCAGCGGTGTCCAGCCCTGCTGGGTTGGTAGCTCAAGGCTAGCCCCATATCTGAGCAGCATCTTGCAGATAAGATATCTGCCCCAGGCAGCTGCGGTGTGCAAAGGGCTGTAGCCATTCTGGTCAAGAGCATCAGGGGCTGCCCCACACTTCAGCAGGTGTTGGATGGCCCTCACTTTGCCTCGCTCCACCGCCAGGTGCAGGGGTGTCCTCAGGTTTCTCTGCTGAGCATCTAACTCTGCCCCCTGGCCTATCAGCAGCTTAACTAAGCTGACATGGCCAAAATAGGCGGCCACATGGAGAGGGGTCTTGCCTTCGGCCTCACGCAGGTTGGGGTCAGCTTGACGGGAGACCAGAAGCCGTGCCACATTCTCAAAGTTGTTCTGTGCAGCCAGGTGGAGCGGAGTCCACGCCTCGTGTTCCTGGGCATCCACATGGGCCCCATGGTCTAGGAGCAGGCGGGCAGTGCGGTCGTCCCCATTTTGGGCTGCAAAGTGCAGTGGGGCCCAGCCGTCCTCGTCTGCCAGGTTGGCGTCAGCGCCGTGCTCCAGAAGCAGGGCACAGAGGTCGGGTTGCTGGTCCTGGGCGGCAATGAGGAGGGGCGTGTAGCCGCAGGCTGTTTGGCAGTCCACATCGACCTCATGGGCCAGCAGCAACCTCACCTGCTCCACGCTGCCCTGTGCCACCAGGAAGTGGAGGGGAGTGACCTTGTTCTCGTAGACATGCAGTTCCTCATCGCTTGGGACCAGGCTCTCACTGTCTGAAAGCTGCAGAACTCGCTTCAGGTAGTCTCCCGAGTCTGGTGGGAGAGAGATGGGGTTGAAAAAAGGACCTCTGACCTGTCTAGATGTCGTGTCAGCCATCCCTCTACACCCTAGAGGTACCATTCAGGAACAGAGACTATACAAGCGTCTTTCCTGATAATCCCAGATCTCTATGCAGGAAACCCTGTTCCAGAGAACTGAGCCTGGCTGTTCTTTCCATAAGGACGAGGCAGAAAGAGACCTTGGTTCAAATCCTGACCCATCCCTTAGCATCACGTGACCTTAGCCAACTCTGTCTCTTGAGCTTCCAGGTCCCAGTCCATAACAGGGACACGAACAATGCCCACCTCACTGTACCACTGAGAGGACAAATCATGGAGGTAGGAACTTTCAGAGGAATACTTGGCACAAAGTAAGTGAAAGCAAGCTGAAAATAAATTTGTGGAGGAGCTCTAATGACCTGAATCCTCCTAAGGCCATTAGGACCCACTTCTTCCTGCTCCACCCAGTGGCCTATTAGAGTTAAAAGCAACAATTTCTAAAACAAACAAATAAATAAACCAAAAATCACTGCTAGGCCAAACCCCCAGAGATTCTGATTTAATTAATCTAGGGTAGGCCGTGCCTCAGTATTCTTTTTCATTCCACAAGTAATTCTGATGTGCAGCCAGGTGTAAACCAATGCTCCACCTCCTGGGCAAGCAAGGGAGAGGGCTGGCCTTAAAGGAGCACAGACATGAAGAGGAAGCAGAAGAACATGAGCATCTCTGGAACATGAAGCCGGGTGCCAGCAAAGGAACACACCAACTCCCGATTTGTGACAGGTCTGGGGACGTGGGTCGGGGGTCTGGGGAAAGGGTACGGTTTGATTACACTTCCTTCTCCGCTGTGACTCTCTGGTTCCAGCTGTGGTACTCTGGACTCACCACTGTCTGTTAGCTCCCGGTTGACCTCGTCACTGACCTAGGGATGGAGAGAACCAGAAGACACGAGGGTGAACCAGCGGGGCAGTTCTGGTCTGTGCCGTCTTCCACTCCTTCCCTTTCTCCAGTACTTTCCATCCCACCCTGTCCTCGAACACCCTCTCCTATGCCATCTCTACCACTAGCTAGGTCTAGAGAAAAACCCTGAGCAGGGAAGACTCTGCCAGAAAGAGGTGGCCCAGGGTCTTGACTTCCCCTTGGGCCACATAGAAAGCCAGGGGTGGCTCTGTGAGTTCAACTGGGAGCCCCACACTAATCCACAGCTGGTTCTCACGTTAGGGAATGGACAGGACAGCAGGGTGATGGCACTGATGCCCATGGTTTGAAAGCCTGGAAAAGCTAAGGTCTTCCTCTGCAGGACAGAGGTCTGCTTCATCCCACATGTTTAAGAGGAGGCATGTCCTTCTCAGGGGCCCAGCCACAGCCACCACTAGCCCTTAGGGCACTTTTGTGAAAATTAGGAAAAGATGCCACCAAGTGGGCTACCTTGGCCAGCAGAGTGTGGGCTGGCTCTTGGTTCTCCCTTGCCCCCTTGGCCAGATGGCCTTGTGAAGGCCACACCTGTACACGCATCCCCAGTGCCTGCCGGAGACCATGCCCAGCGCTGCACTCACCTCCTGTGGCCGGTGCAGGGACGGCTTGTAGGACACTTTCCTGGCCACGGCTTCACTTTCAGGGTCTGCCACAGGATTCTGGAGCAGGGACAGCAGCATGTCTGTCTCGATTGTGATGTCTGCTCCATGAAGGAGAGAGAGAAAAGAAGCAACAGGCTGGCCTCTTCCACATTTTAGGTATCCTACGTTTCCTGTGTCCTCCCACCCCGATGTCTATTCCAGGGCTCACGCACTTCCATACATGTGCACCAGGAGGCAGGAAAGGTGGGTCCCAGCCTTGGCTCCGCAGGGCCACATTTGGCAAGTCACTGAGCCTCTGAAGGTCAGTCTCGCTCCATAAAAATGAGGGGCAAGACTATGTGATCTCTAAGATGCTCACACGTATAGTGCATGTATTCACAGTCCCTAAAAGAATGTGTACCCCCAAGGTCCATCCGTGCTTGTGATCTCAGTCTGAGACCTTTCCACAAGCAAGGGCAATGTAGTAACTGAGAGCTCAGAAGCAGCGGAGCAGGGCCCAGCTGCCTTCCGGCAACGAGGGCTTCTGCTCCCCTCCCACAGGGGCGCACATCGGCCTCCAGATGCCAGACCACCACAGTCCTCGGCTGTCCTGGCCCCACAGCCACCCTCCCAACACAGTGGCGCAGATCCTGCCCCAGCGCCATGAGGGCTTCTCTCTGCAGAGCCCTCGGGAGTGGCTAGGGTTTCTGCCATCTTCTCTCCTGCCCCCTTCACACCCAGGCCGCACTCTGCTCTTTGGTCCCCGGGCAAGTCAGGCTGGACGAGAACCTGGAAAGCAGGGCCTTTTCTTGGGGTCTTGGTCCCAACAGCGCCTCATCAGGTCCACCATCTGCTGGGCTTCACCTGGCCACTCATCAGAGACAGACTGCAGGGAGGGCCTCATGCCTGCACCCACTCGGATGATGATGGCCATCATGTTGAGGCCTGTGAGAGGAAGCGCAGGCTGTGGTGGGGGAGGGGGGCAGAGGGGCTGGCCAGGAGGCGGGGCTCTGAGGATCCAATGCGGGGGCTCCATAAATGCATAGTGAATGAACAGCTAAATTGCAGGCTCTCCTGAGGTTCTAATTTGAGCAACTGAGTCTCTGGTCCAGTTCCAGCTGCCTCTGAGGGTAAGACCAGATAGGACCCCCACCCTGCAGGCCTTTGCTGTCCAAAGATAGCAGGGCTGACCAATGGGCCTTGTTATGCACGTGACTTTCAACTTTGTTGGGTTGTCCCAGTTTCCTGACAGTCTATGCACCTGGCATTCTCAGAGGCAGGGGTGAGCAGGGGAGACAAAGAAAATAGCTCATTGAAAGCAGAGGAGTTAGAGCCAGAAAGCCTGGGCTGACATCTGCCCTGCCTTTTACTGTAAAGCGAGCTCCAGAAGGCAGGGGAAGAAAGGGAAGAGGGCGAGGATGGGAACCCCTGAAGAGAAGACAAACCTGCCACTAGTCCTGTCCCCACGAGCCCTTAGCCTTCCCACAGCCCCTTTCAGGACCCCATCTGAGGGTCCCACCACTGTCTGCTACCTGAATATGGTTTCTTCTGAGTGAGGATCTCCCAGATGACAATCCCGAAGCTGCAGACAGGGGAAAGCGCTCCCTGAGTGACTTTCTCGGTAACTGGTCGGGGGACCCCATGGACCACACAATCTCAGGCAAAGCCTCTCCAGCCAGAGCGCCCTCTATACCTCCCCCTTTCATGGGGGCAGGGAGGGGCCAGACCTCATCTTTGTCCTGCCCTGCCCTTTGAGCCATGGGGTCCAGGCTGGGTATGACAACAAGCTACTTCCCAGGGATGGGGACAGATGGAAGCCAGCCTCCCTCTCACCTGTACACATCGTATTTGGGTCCTGGGGCCTTGTTACTCTCCAGGAACATCTCAGGGGGGATGTAGCTGAGGGTACCCCGCAGAGCCGACCTCTCGATGTATTGCATCCGGGTTGACTGTTCCATCCACTTGGAAAGGCCAAAGTCTGAAATCTGGGAGGAAGCGAGAGGCGGGGACAGCGGGGCAACAGAGTCTTGCCTCCAGAAAACTGCCTTTGTTTCCCAACTCTTTCTAGTACGGGGTAGCGGTTAAGAGCATGGGCTCTCTCCCAGCTCTACCATATATGACCTGGATGACCTTGGACAAGTTACTTATCTCTCAGAGCCTCAGTTTTCTCATCTATAAAACTGAAATAATGAGTACTTAACTCATAATGCTATTATGAGCATTATTAAAAGAGTAAATATGCAAAAAGCACTTAGAATAATGCTTAGCACATAATAAGTACTTGGTAGGTGTTGCCTTCATCCAGAGGGACTAAGGATAAAATTGCTGTCTTTAGTGAGCTTCTGTTCATCCCACTTCCATGGGCCCTGAAGCATTTACACCATGGATATTTATCTGCTCTTGGCTTCTGTCCATAGATTCATTCATATACCAACTGACCATTCACTAAATGCCAACAAGGCTGGGTACTGAGAACCAGGCAGAAGATAGAAAAGATGAGACCCCCCACACACCCATTACTGTCCCAAGTGTTATTCAAATAAGGGGTAGAGTCACTAAGGAAAGTTTCACATGAGACAGTATACTTATAATTGGAGTTAACGATATAAAGAGACAGGGGTACAAGAAAGGTATACAACAGGGGCCTGTGAGGTGGACCAGGAAAACCCTCCCTGAGGAGGTGATATTTATGTTGAGAGCTGAAAGATGAGTAGATAAAGAGAGAGTGGGGGATCACTGTTCCTGGCAGCGAGAACAGAATGTGCAAAAGTCCTGGGACAGAACAAGAATGTGGCATGTTTTAGGAAGTGAAAAAATGGCCATCGTGACATTTCTTAGGGATCATCTCATTTGCGCACATCCCCAGCTGAAGCAAAGGATAGGAGGAGTAGTAATTAATCCACCTGCATTAGAAATGAAAGACTGAGGTCCAAAGAGGCTTATTGCAGGCATCCTGATACCTAGCTTCGAGAGTCAAATTTCATTGTTCATCTACCTCTGTTTTAGGTGTGATCCTTGCCTTCGGTATTTGTCCATGAAGGGAGCTGCTTAAAACTCTTGACAGGCCAGTGAGGCAGGTAGATAATGATGCTCACCCGGGGGAGACTCCAAAGTAAAAAATGGGCAGAGAAGTTGACCGGGGCCTTTACCTTGACATGCATGTTGCTGTCTAGGAGGATATTGCCTGGCTTCAGGTCCAGGTGGAGCAAAGGTGGCTTAATGCTATGGAGGAAGTTCATGGCCAGGCTGGTCTCGTGGATGATGCGGAACTTGAGCTGCCAGCTGAGGCTGTGGGTGGGCAGCATCTTCTCCAGGGAGCCATTGGCCATGAACTCCATCACAATGCCCAAGGGCTGCTTGCACACCCCGTAGATGGATACGATGTGCTGAAATTTGATTTTCTCCATTTTGGTTGCTTCTTCAATGAGGCAATTCACATCGGAGCTATGGAGGTGGAGGGAGTGAGAGGTGGAAGGAGGTGACTCATTAATTACAAGAGCAACTAGAAGAACACACTAACTAGGCTCGATGCCAGGCTGTGGAGACCCAGAGAAGACTTGAGAGCTTGTGAGGTCATAGAGGAGGAAAGCGAGACATGAAAGGGTGCCCAGCAGGATGTACATACAGATTAGGGCCCAGATGGCCAGCAGCAACAAGACAGGAAGTAAAAAAGTTTGCAAGTTTAATGGAGCAAGTCCATTCTATAAAGTGGACACAACAAGTCTGCCATTTTTTCTGGCTGCTTGTCTATATGTTTATCTCTCCCAGTAGATGGCAGAGCAGGGGTCCCCAACCCCCTGGCCATGGACCAGTACTGGTTCATGGCCTGTTAGGAACAGGCCGCACAGCATGAGGTGAGTGGCAGCAGACCAAGTGAAGCTACATCTGCATTTGCAGCCGCTCCCCAGTGTTAGCATCACCACCTCATCAGGCATCAGATTCTCATAGGAGCACCGGTCCCTGGTGCCAAACAGGTTGGAGACTGCTGCCCAAGAGGACCAATATTATGCTTCCTGCTTCTGTTTTAAAATATCATTTATTGCCATTTGATTATGAAAATCATACATATACTTCATAGAAAATCTAGGGAATACAGAGAGCTATGAAGAAGAAAATTAAATTGTCAGTAATCTAACCTTCCAGAGCTGACCTCTGTTAACATTTTAGTATATTATTTTACTATACATATCCAAAGTATCTGTCTCCCTTTCTCCCTCCCGTTCACTCCTTCCTTCCCTCCCTTTCCATCACACGGAGTGGGAGTGTGGGCTGTTTTGTGATCTGTTTTTCCCTGTTAGTGTAGCCTGAGCACTTCCTTACACTGTTATTCTCCTAAAGCAAGGACTGTAATAGTTGCATGGTATTCCACTTTATGGATGAACTATAATTATTCATCTTGCTACGCCCCACAGCACATTACCATGCGAGGCACAATACAGCTTTGCTGAATTGAACAGAAGTTAAGACTTAAGGGAAGGTCTTGAAAAATAAGCATTTGCAAACCCTCTGGCTCTCTTCACTGTATGTGCCCACAGAACAGTAAATATGCAAATTGTTACAGATTGTTTGGGGACTGTAGGGATGAGGATTAAGAAGAAATGACATTTTTAAAAGCACAGTATTTGCAAAACTGTGTTGGCACTGCAGTCAGAGGCTGCTGGAAATGTGCTCACAGGGGCCTCCCTGGGAAGCCAGCCAGACACTTCGGGCCTCCAGGAAAAGCCACCTGCTCTCCCTTGCATATGGACAAGGTTGCCTAGTCTAGGTTCTCTTCTCTACTTCTTTACTGTTCCAGAGAGCTCCCTTCCACCTCTGCGATATTTTTTATCCGTCTCCTCATGTCCTTTTGAGTTGACAGGAACTGAGATCTGTCATGAAGTGGGAAAAAAGAAAAAGAAAGGGATCCGAAGGAGCTTTGTCCTGATTTCAAATCCCAGTTTCACCACTTATTCTCTGCATGACCTTGGGTAAGTAATTTCTCTGGGCCTCAGTTTCCTAACTGTAAAATGGGACCAAAAGTACTTGCATAATTCCACTTGACACCCAGACTTTTTGAAAGCATTTGCTATGCTTGTTGTCTCTCTCTTTTCCTCATCTCCCACCACCCGCTTTCATTTGGTTTCTGGTCTCAGTACTTTACTGAGCAGCTGTTGCTAAGGTTACCAACAACCTCCACGTTGTTCTAGCCTATGAAAAATTTTCAGTTCTCAGTTCATGGGTCAGATCTCTCACTCCATTTTTTTTCTCAGAATACTTACTTACCTCAGCTATGTGCCAGCATTCTCCAGGATCTCTCTTTCTTTCAGGTCATTTCTTCTCTGTGTCCTTTGCAGGCTTCTATCCTGTACTTCTATACAGGCCCTCTTTGTTCATCTTCTCAGTCTAAATACTCTATCTCTAAACAATCTCAGCATCTCCACTCGGGTATTTGACACTTAATGTGTCTAAAGTTGAATTCCTGATTCTCCCCAAAACCTGCTTCTCCCCCAGCCTTCCTCATCTGAATCAATGGGGACTCCACCCTTCTAGTCCTCGAAGGTCTTGAGGTCATCCTTGAATCCTCTCTGCCTTTTCTTCCTACAGCCTGTCCCTCAGCACATCCTGTCAGCTCTACCTTTAAAATATAGCAAGAATCTGACCACTTCTCAATACCTCTACCCATTGACATCTTGGCCCAAGCTTCCTCATTGGCTCTCTGCTTCTCTCCCTTCCTCTCCACCATCTATTCTTAACCCGGCAGCCAGAGTGATACTTGTAAAATGTCAGTCAGAGCATGTCACTGCTCTGCTAAGGACCCTGCAGTGTCTCCTGTGTCACAGTAAAAACCAAAGTTCTTACAATGGCCTACAAAGCCCTACATGATCTATCCCCGGGCACAGCTCCCTGACCTCATCTCCTACTAAAACTCCCTCCCCAACTCGGTTCCTGCCAAACTGGCCTCTTGCTGCTCTTCTACCATGTAAAGTGTGTTCCCAGCCCAAGATCTTTGCACTTGCTGTTCCCTCTGTCTAGAACACTCCTCCCTAAGAGCCACAGGGCTTGCTCCTCCTGTGCTTCAAATCTCTACACAAATGATACCCAATTTAGAGTCTATGTAAAATAGTAACCCTACCCCAATTCTGGAATTCCTTATCTACCTGTACACAGATGACCAGCAAATGAATATTTCTAGGTCAAATGTGTTCTTAGAAGATCAGACTACTCAACTCTCCTTAGGTATTTTAATCAAGAATATATCAGGTGGTTATATGCATTATAGAAAAAAAAATTTATTTATTTACTTACTTATTTACCTACTTATTTATTGTGTTTCTTCATTAGATTATAAACTCCATGAAGGGAGACACTTTGTTTTGTTCACTTGATGCTTAGAATGAATGAATGTTATCCATGCCCTAGCTTCAATTACATATAACAAATGACTCACAAATTTTGATGTCATTAGATCAGTCCTTTAATTTGAAGTCTATTTGACAATTCTTCTCAACATGTACAAAACTTAACTCATGATCTTCATCTCCTGGGTCTCTTTTCATATTCCAGTTATTAATTGTCAATAATATCATTCAACAAATATTTACTGAGCACAAACTATGTTCCAGGCACTGGGACTAAAGCAGTGAACAAAACAGATACACACTCTGCTCTCACGGAATAGATATTCTAGTGGACCTTGGTTCATTTGGGCAAGCCAGACATCAAGTTAACCTTGACACTCACGTCCTCATCATGACCCTCATAACCAATCCAGTACCAAGGTGAGTGGATACTTACCTCCTAAATACTGAGTAACAGGACCGGCATTCACTCTACCCTTCCCATCCGTTCTCCACAGTGCAATTCTAACCAATTTCTCCCTGTCACCAGCCCCCCCCTCATCTGGTTGTGAATTCCCTCAGAGTTCTCTATTGCTCCCTCTCTCTCAAATTCTGCTACACTAGCCTTTTTTTCCATTTTTTACTTGGTATACCTCTCCTGCCATAAGCCCTTTAAATATTCTCTTGCCTCTTCTAGGAAAGTTTTCTCCTTTTGACCTACTTAACTCATACTCATCTTTCACATTTCAGATCAAGTGTAACTTCCTCAAGAACACCTTTTCTGATCTTGGTCAAGCTCTATTAATAGCTCTTGTAAAACCACAAATCTTTCCTTTCTTGTAATACTTTTCACAGTAACACACATTTATATGTGGGATTAGCTGATTACGTCTCCCCCGTCCCCTCTCCCACAGGCTGTAAGCTCCAGGAAAACAGGGTCATATCTGTTGTATTTGTCATTATACCTCAGGGTCTAGCACAGTGCTTGACACAAAGTAAACAGGCAATAAACATTTGTCAAATGGATGAATGAATGAGGAGATAGAAGGAGGATCCAGTGAAGTAATACATGTAAAACTCCTAGTATAGTACTCCACAGATAGCAGGCATTAATTACCATTACATCCCTCAGACCTTTCTACCCAGGGAGCCCCCAGGACTTAGGAAGGGAAAGTGGCAGAAGTTATTGTAAATGTTTAACAGTCTTGTCACTCTGTCTCTACTCCAAAGCAAAAAGAGAATGTTGAGGGAGGAAGGTGAGTGAGTCTCAGGCTATCTCACTTTGCCCTTATTCATGAATCAGGTGGCAGTCTGGGAATTAGAGAAGGAACTGGCTTGAGCGTGTGGGACCTGAGGCTGTATCTTGGGAGCTTGCATAGTATCCTCAGAGAACATGACAAAAAACATCCAAATAAGATGCCAATAGGAGATGCTCCTTCCCAGGCCCTCAAGTTGCAGTCCTAGGAGACTTGTGAGGAGGACATGGTTATCATGCTCAGACTTTACATCCCTAATGTCTCCTTCATGGCTGCATAGGGGGCAAGTACACAGCCAGTACCAGCAAATCTGGTGAGGATGAGACTGAAGAATATCTGAAAAGGAAGGCAGAGATGGTTGGAAACAGTAAGAAAGGGGTGTACATGATGATAGTGGGGGATGAGTCAGAGACAAAAACAAGGCCAGAGATTGCAGCATTCCAGGCTTGACTTTCCAGCAGGACCTATGTGAGAGCTGGCAACAGGCCTGCACAGGATCTCAGGTCAGCAGGCTGGGCAGTCTCCATCCCTCAAGACTCCTCCAGCCTGCACGGCCTGGGAAGGGGCCACCTCAGACGGTCATAGGAAAGGAGATGGTGGTTCCCATAGGTCAGTGAACATCACTGGGCCAAGTGCCACAGCTTCTCGACCAGCTCGGCCCTACCTGCCTTGAGAGTTTGGGGTTGAGTATGAGGGTGGCAAAGAGCCACCAAGAGCAGTCACCACCACCCTGATGCCCAGAGGGAAGGCGGTGCTGGAAAGAAAAAGGCAGGACCAGTTTGGGAAGTTGGCTGGGACAAAGGCCCTTGGAAGTTAGTTCCTGCTCATCTGTGACCTCTGTAGATCCCACAAACACCTATGGTGTGCCAACTGCATTTCAGGTACAGAAACAGAAATGCTGTGGCTGCGGAGCTCAGGATACTGGACAATCCTCAGCCTCAACCTCGAAGGCCCCTCCCTCGGGAGCTCCCAGCCCTCAGTTTTTCCTCTGTAAAAGGAGAGGGGCGGGGCAGGCAGGTACCTGGTGGCGTCTGGCAGGAGGCAGGGGGAGCATTTGATGGCATACTCGGTCCGCCAACGCTTGTGCCGCGCCTGAAACACCTGGCCGAATCCGCCGTTGGCAACTCGGCGCCAGTCGCCCTCGAAGTCGTCGCAGGTGAAGACGGTGAGGCTGCCCAGCCGCTGTTCCACGTCCCCGGCCATGGGGTCGCGCGGCCTCCGACCCCTCCAGGCTCTGCGCACTCCCGGAGTGGCCGCTTCCTGTTGCTCAGGTCCCAGGAAGGTGGAGATGGGGAGGAGAGCCGGCCCTCCCTCCTTCCGCGCTAGGAGGAGCCGAGCCTGCCCTGCAAGGGCGGGGAAAGCCCAAACCCGAGCCCTGAGGCTCGGGGCAGCGATGGGGGCCCCCCCGCCTGGGAATAGGGTATGTTTCTCTGAAGGATCCCCAAAAGACCCTCTTCCAGTCGCAGCATCCTTTCTCCGTCTCAGCCTGTGATTTTTTCCCCCTGCTCACCTCTTGAGCTAGTTAGGGGGTGATGCTGGGAGTAGGTGTCTTGAAGCTGGAAGCAAGAGTCTGGGCAGAGAAGCTGTCCTCATTTGATTTAGACCCAGCTCTAAGCGGAATTCGATTTATTTATTCATGTAATTTTTGCTGGCAGAGGGTTTATGAAGAGTTCAGGACTCTATTAGGAGTCTCCCCCCGGGGTGGAGTGTGGGGTCCTATCCCCACCACTCCATCCAGCAAGTGTGGAGTAAAAAAATTGCAATAGGAATTTTCTGGTCTGAATCTGTTGGCCTCACTGGCTTAATGCCTCCTTTGTTGTTGTTGGATTTTGTTCATTAACAGTGGGCTGAGAGTCTAGGTGCCTATCTGTAAGGAGCTTTCATTCCTGGCCTTGCTTTCAGCCCCAGCCTCAGAGGGATCTGTGTCTGGTCTGGGGTTGACTGTGGGGGAGGTGGACTCCTTGGCTTGTTGGAGTGGCTTGTTGCCAGGGATCAGAGATGAGGCTCAGGGGACAGCCAGAGAATGACTCCTACCAGACTCCCAGGAAACAGTGTGGGTGTGATAGCTGAGCAAGTGCCAGGTGGAAGCTGGAGAATTTGCTATATCCATAACAATTTACATTTCATCTCCAGGATGAATTCTGGCAAGCAGAATAAGGACAGAAGATTGACCCGGAGACAGTTGTCAAAGGGACCAATGGGCATTAACTTTGTCTCAGAATCAGTAGCTACTTTGCCTACCGTACATACTTTACAGATGTGATCTTATTTAAATCCACAGTGATATTATGAGATCAACATTTTCCTATTTACAGATGTAGGAAATGGGCTTGAAAACAGTAAGTAGTGAATGGCTACATAGCTAGTAAGTGGTAGTTGAGATTCAAACCCAGGTCTATGTGGTTCCTATGCAAAGGGTTAGGCATTGGAAGAGCAAAGGCAGCCTTTTAAGAATATAGGGGAAAGAGGGGGAATAGAATATTGCTCCCTGAAAGAGGGTAGAATGAGGGAACCTGAATCCAAAGCAGGAAACATAACCCAAAGACGGTGTCAGAGGGAGGCCTCCAGTTTGCTTGGCTGGAGCAAGGCATGGCACAACAAAATATTGCTCCCGGAGCAGCCCTGCCTGCCCTGACAAGTCTCACCTGCTGCACCCCAGAGAAGCTTGGAAGATTATTGTCAGGGAGATCAGGAGATCTGCTGGGTGAGTGAACATGGAGATTGAGAAGGTGAACTTTACAATGGTGGGGGTTGAGGGACAGTCAGGACCCAAGGGTGTTACTTTTGGCCCAGCTGTTGAAACAGACAAACTGTGGGTTCAAGCAACTTTGAGGCTTCTGAAGAATCTGGCAAAATAGATATATTCATACACCTATAGCGACTGGAGTCATTAGACCAGGCTCATTCTACTCCCTCTCTCTCTTTCCTAATTAGACCAGGACAAAAGCCTGGTTGTCTCTGGATAAGTTCTGGGATAGTAGTGGAAGGGAATCTTCCAGACTTTAAGGTCACAAAGGCAAAGAACTCCTAGATCTCTCATTAATAATTGGAATGATGCTTAGGGAGTTAGGAAGGAGCAAAGTCAGCCTAGAGGCTGCTGATTTCTTTCCAGTGGTCTGAGTGCAGAAGTTCCCAGGTCCTGCCTGGCTGAAATGTCCACAGCCAGTTCATAGAGAGGAGAGAGTCGGAGAAGAAAGCTCTACCTTCAATGCCACTCCTCCTCGTGGATGGGATTAGATTATGACTGAATGGGAATAAATGAGGTGGGTATAGTCTGACCATGACCCAAACCCACCAGAAGAAGCAAGAAGCATGTTATAGGCATAGGAATTTTGCCCCAAGATGCTCTGGGTCCTTCCTATTGACCTCTATAAAGGCATTTTATTTTGGCAGCTCAGGGATGCAAATGTTCTGGACTAGGACTTAATAAATGAATTGTGTGGTGGTGGTGGTGGTGGCAGTGTGTGTGTACATAGTTATTTTAGGGAAGCCTAGAGTTTTCAACCTGCCATCCCAAAGCAGTGTGCTTGTAAAGCAGTTCTGTAATACTCTGGAAGATGCTGAAACCCAATGCGAGCCTTTCTCCAAACCCAGAATAGCAAGCTTTTTGCATACAGGAAAATTTCCCAATCTGTCCCCATTCTCCACCTTGCAAACATGACACAGGACACATGGACAAGTTCTGGCAGGCTCCAGGCTCTGGTAGCCTGTGTGGCACGGCAAGGGCAAGGTTGGTCAAGATGAAGGAATGTGTGCAGGAAACTGGAGCATCTGCCCAGGAAGCAAGACTCTCCTAAAGAGAAAGATGACATGAGGCAGTAAGAGCAGAGCTCAAGTGACTCAGATGTGCATTCGAGCCTGGGCTTTTTCCCTGCCACTTATCAGCCACTGAGCCTGGGTCACAACACCAAATCTCTCTGGGTTTCTTCATCTGTGAAATGGGATGATAATATAATAGGCATTTCAAAAGATTGCTTCAAGGATTAACCTTTAAAAATACACCTAAATGAACACACATAAATAAGAAAATAAACCAAAAATTAACTCAAATGAATCATGGACATAAATGTAAAATGTTAAACTATAAAACTTTTAGGGAAAAAATGGAAGAACATCTTCTGGACCTAGTGTTTAGGACAAAGTTCTTAGGCTTAACACCAAAGGCACAATCCATAGAAGGAAAATTTGATAAATGTGACCAACTCAAAATTTAAAATGTTTACTCTGTGAAAGATCTTGCGAAAAGAATTAAAAGTCAAGCTACAGATGGAGAGAAAATATTTACAAACCACATATTTAACAAAGCGCTAATTTTCTAGAATATATAAAGGACTTGCCAAATCAATGGTAAAAAAGAAAAATGATACAGTTAGAAAAGACATGAACAGACATTCCATCGAGGAGGATATATGGCTGGCAAATAAATGCATGAAAAGATGTTAAATAGCAATAGCCATTAAGGAAATGCAAGTTGAAATCACAGCAAGATACTACTATACACCTACCAAAATGGCTAGAAAAAAAAATTGTGACAACACTCAATGCTGGTGAGGATGCTAGAAAACTGGCTTACTCATGTATTGCTGGTGGGAATGTAAAATGATACAGCCACTCCAGAAAACAGTTTGGCAGTTTCTTATAAAACTAAACATGCAATTATCATACAATCCAGAATTGCACTCTTCGGAATTTGTCCTAGAGAAATGAAAACCTATGTTCACACACACAAAAAAACTTAATTTTGATGTTTATAGCAACTTAATTTGTCATAGCTAAAACCTGGAAACAGCTTAGATGTCCTTCAACAGGTGAATGGTTAAACAAATTGTGGTGTGCTTATGTGTATCCTATGAAACACTACTCGGCAATAAAAAAGAACTGAACTATCCATACACATAACAAATTGGATGAATCTTTAGGGAATTATATTGTCTCCATTTATATAACATTCTTGAAATGACAAGTTTATAGAGATAGAGAACAGATTAGTGCTTATCAGAGATTGGGGAGGTGGGTGTGGCTATGAAAGGGGTCCTCACGATGAAGCTGTTCTGTCTAGACACTGGTGGTCGTGACATGTATTTACACATGTGATAACACTGCATAGAACTAAACACACACAGAAACGAGTGTGTGTAAAACTGGTGAAATCTGAATAAGGTCCATGCATTTTATCACTGCCAGTTTTCTGACTGTGATATTGCACTGTACTTAGATAAGATGTTACTATTGGGGGAACTAGGGGAAGGGTATAGGGATCTCTGCATTACTTCTTACAATTACGTGTTTATCTGTAATTACCTCAAACAAAGTTTTTTTCTAAGGCATGCCTTCTTCCTCCTCTAATTTTCTTCTCATCTTCTTTTCCTTCGCCTCCTCCTCCTTTTCCTCCTCTTTCTTGTTTTTGTTATTTCCAGTCAGTATTACATTCTCAGAAGCAAAATCTTTCCATAACACGAGAAAGAGAATAATCGAACATGTAGCATGATAACCTTGAGGAGACTGCCTGGCCCCTTGTGAACACAGAGAAACCCTAAGGAAGGAGAGAAAAGGCCACTGTGATTAAATGTCTGAGGTAGGAGAGGATGGTGGGATGATGACAACTAGTTTCCTCCAAGACTCAATACTCTAACCAGGGTGCTTTGGTCAGATAAGCTGACACCTACTGATAACACCTGAACTACATCTGATTAACCAAATTTGAAATAGTCCTTCAGAGAAAGCCAGAAAAAAGAAGATCAAATTGCCATTCTCAGAATCATTTCTGGGCTCTATCTATTTGGCATACCTCACCGAGGCCCATGGGACTGTGTGTTGGCAGTTGAAATGTGCAAGCATATAGATGTGGGCTGAGCTGCAAAGTCGGGGATACCAGGAATGGCTCCACTGGGGCCACAGGATGTCCCCATGGACCCTGCTGCTTGTCTGATGTACCTAGATGGTGAGTGCATGACATACAGGTCTGATAGGTTTGTTTCTACCCAGACAGATGGACTTGTTCCTGAGTACTTCAGAAAAAGAGCCCCTCTCAGGGTCAAGGTGGTATATGGAAGCAGGAGTGAGAAGGGAGCAAACCAAGAATGGAGGAAGTGCATTTCTGGATTTGATGGGATATTAATTCTCTCCCTCCAATATGGAATACCAGACTCCCCTTTGAAGGGGTTTAGATAAAAATGATCTTAAGTGTCAAGAAGCCAGAAACAGAAACCTTGTGTTTCAGGAAAGAAAGTTCGTATTGTCAAAATTATGACCACAGGTTCTTTGTGCACTTGGATGCTTGCGATCTTGGGTAAGGTCCATGTAAAAATAAGAACCAAATGTGCCAAGAATTTTGTTACCTCGAGCAGCTGAGAAGAAATGTTTGACCATGGCAAGGCTTTAGAGAACCTCAGTCTTACATGGCTTCTTCAGGCTTAGAGCTCATCACTGGATCCAAGAAGTCATGGTCAATACCTTCTCTGGGAGTTATGAAGGGACTGTGAACTTAAATATGATCCCTTTTAATTTAAAAATGAGTCAGGAAGGGAATGTAAAGAAATACCATGTGATTTCCTTTAATGTGGACCCTGGTGGCAAAATACCCCCCAGATGTCAACTTTGAGAATGGTCAGGGGCCAGGCCAGCTTCCCCCTTCCTCTGAGCCCTTCCAGGATAGATGTGAGCCAAGAAGAACTGGGATCAGGGAAGGATCTAAGCACTAACGGCAACTTTCTCAGCTTGTACAACAGGAAGCATTAGAAGATTTCTAGCTCTGTAGAAAAGAAAGGGACTTCTAAGATGTGACCGACTTTATGCTTTTGTATTTTCTTTTTTCTATTTTCCTTACTGTTAGTAAAGTTCCTTCTTTCTTACTTTTTCCTTTCTTCCTTTTCTCTGTGAGAAAATAGTCAGACTACTTTGGACACACTAAAAAGGAACCAAGAAAAGATTTTGTTTGTTTGCTTGGTTTTTCACCAACTGGTTTAGGTGGTTGTAAAGAATGCAATTTTTTTAAAAAATCAAGGTCCATTCCCTGTCCTAGAACAATTAAGTCCCCAGGAATGAGGTTCAAGTATCAGCATAGATCACAACTCTTAAAAGTCAAAAATAGACTGGTAAAACGTGGGCTCCTAGACAGGAATTGTAGTCTGTCTTGTTCATTGCTGTATCCTTAGCACTTGCTTATGTATGAGGGAGTTCATGTCGTATATGATAATGAATGAATGAATGAGAAGGTGGATCTCAGTGGGAAGAGGCTGATTTTGGCAGTCTCTCCCACCTTGCTATGGGGTCTTCTTTAGTCCCAATGAGTTCCTCCCTTCTGTTACAGTTTCCACTTCTGTCCACACCTCAGAACTAAGCAACCCAGGCTGCTAAGACCTCTAGGCAGTTAAGCTCTCTAGAAGTTAAGCTTCTGAAACTACCAAGGATTTCTTTTCCCTGGGAAAGATTCCTCAGAGATGCCCATCACCAGTCAGATTCCTTATGATCATTAACAATGCTTTGTGCATGTTTTTATAAACATGGTTTTCTAAGCAAAGGGCTTTTCTGATAAATAAGAAATTGATGGTGAGGCTTTGGAGACCAAAGCAATAATAAGACCTGTCATTTACTGAGTCTTTGCTTTGTTCCCACTCCATCTAAAGTGATCTCATTTAATCCAATCCTCTGAGGTAGGTACTATTATTATTCCCATTTTTGCAGACTTAGAGGAGCTAAGTAACTTGCCTATGGTGATGCAGTTGGTAATTAGGTGCTCCAGGATTTGAACTTTGCTTGCCTCTTGCGAAGGCATATGCTCTTAACACTGTAATATGGCCAGAAGAGCCTTGATAAAAATCAAATATGGACCCTCAGACTGTGAGGTGGGGTCATGGACCTTGAGTCCAGGAGGGAGCAAAAGGATCCCCTGGGGTATAAATCAGCCTTAAGTGTTCAAGGACATCCCTTATCTTCCATCAACCCCTCAGGCTAGTGTGAGGGTGAGTGGACTGGTACTGAAGGTTGATCTGACAAGGTAGGTAGGTAGATATGACAAAGGGAGAGGGACAATAAAGGGTTAATGAAACCCCAAGATGACTCAGCAGTAGAATGTGCACAACGGATTATCTTAATCAAACAAACTGGGCAGGCAGCTACTTCGCTTCCTCACTTCCCACCTCCATGGTTAATTAACTGCAGATGACCATTATATGAACTTACTCTGGGTGCGCTCAACAGTATGGGCAAAATTAGTTAACTGAGGATGTGCCTACGCTCAAAATCCCCAGGGCATAGGCATATAGCATCTATGGGCACACACACGACGCATGCCCAGGCTGGAAGTAGGCGGGTCTGAGAGGGCAGCAAGGAATTAGAATCGAGGAATTCCAGGTAGGAGGGACCGAAGGAGAACAAAGAAACTCTATGGCCCATTAAAACCCAGACCCCCAGTTTCTCAGTGCACTCGATTTTTATCGAGCTGCCCGCTAGGACTTTCTTCCAAGTGTACTTTGTGAACATTACTTGATAAAATCGCTTGTTTGCTACTTTTCATCTGTTCTTCCTTCTCCCAGCTTTGGACCTCCATGCAAATCTTTCATGGGGGACCAAGGTTGGAATCCCAGATTCTTACAGAGCACAGACACATGACTGCCGGTAACAGATCTTTGACTAATATTAGTCATCAGGACTTTGCCTGAGGCTGAAAGACATCTTTGGAAGCTGTGCCTGTAGAAAAGTCTGTATTAGCTTAATCAAATTTGAGTTCTGGAGAAACTTTGGGATGACGTAGTCACAGTGGAAATGTGTCTTTGTTTCTGCCTTTTTTACTGGAAAGAAAGTATGGTGTTTCTGGACGGTCAAAACCCCTTCCCACCAGTAAGAGTTGGTATGTGCTGGTAAATTTGCATCTGAGTGTGGAAACCTGGCACACAGGGTCTCAAGCAAATGGAGTTTTGGGCCAGGAGAAGAGAACCCTTTAGATTTCATCCAGCTCTGAGTTATCTACTCTCTCCTGAAGGAGTTACTCAGGGATGACCTCAAAGAGGAAAGAGTGATGGTTGGTCCTGGGAACACTGAATCAGAGGCAGTTTGGAGTGAAGGAGGGGAGTTACTGAGAATGAGAACTAAAGCATTGTCCCCTTTCCAGGTATACTGTGGTGGTGGTGGGCATGGAGTGCAAGAGTTGACTTTTCCTGGAAACCAAGACAAGAGCCTATGTATATTTCCAGATGATGGCATTAAATGATATGGGAACAGGGAACCACAGGAGGTCATGATTTTTTTTTTTTTTTTTTTTTTGCTATGAAACTCAAAAGAGAAAAAGACTCCTCTTAACTGGCCTGTGAGGGAGACTCTGGTCTGGTGGCAGAGAATGGAGCTGTCTTCAGGTCAGTCCAGACCAAAAAAAAAAAAGTAAAGGAGTTAATCAGACACTTTTTCCTGTTCCAGGCTTTGGTTTAGTCTGAGTTTCATTCATTTCCCCACATCTTCTCTCCCTACACACAAACCATGCCCATTTCCACCATGTCTGCTTTCCACACTGGGAAAGGGACAGTGCTCAGAGAGCACCCCTTCTAGGAAGTTCTCACTGACTCCTGTGTCCTTGCTGGACTAGAGGCCCTATCTCTGTATTGCAAACACTGCACGAGGCCCACTGATACATGATTTTCTCTGTGTTTATTCCTTCTATCTTGACCGGGCATGCCTTGAAAGAAGAGATTGTCTTATGTGTGTGCTCAGCACTTATCTCAATGACTGGCACATAGTGGGCACTCAGATGGAAGCTGTAGTATTTTAGCCCAAAATATTACCACCATTGGGGGGGTTAGGGGAGCATGGAGAGTTTAAAGTGGGTGAATGACCAGACTCTACCCCTGGCTGGCACTGGTGAAAGTTCCCTAATGCTGTCCCCTGCTAAATTTTAATTATTTAAGCAACAAACGTTTATCAAGCATCTATTATGGTCAGCACTCTTCTAGGTACTTGCCCATGTCAGTGATCAAAACCAACAAAAATCCTGAAGTTCACATTTTGGCGGGAAGAGATGTGGCGTGCAAACGATAAATAATATATCCATTTAAGTAAATCACGTAGTATGTTAGGATGACATGTACCTATTAAGATACTATGTTGTGGAAAGAAAGGAGTTGGGAGACATAAGGCAGGAACATAACATTTAAACTGATACTTCCAGGGTAAGTAGAACTTAAGCAAGATAAAAGAGACAAGAGGAACAGGTGAGGGGTATTGTTAAGGGTTCTTTTGGTACTGAGTTTCATTCATTTCCCTCCATCTTCTCTCCCTACCCACAACCCATGCCCATTTCTGCCATGTCTTCTTTCAAAATTGGGAAAGGAAGGGAAAGTGACATCTCACATAACTAGAAGCCCAGTGATATCCTTAGGCACAACTGGAGCTGGAGGCTCAATAATGTCAGGGTTCTCCTTAACTTTATCTCTTGATCCTGCTTTTCTCTATTTTGACTCCATTCTCATTGAAGTCCTCCTCAAGGATGGTATAGTCACTCGCACAGTTCCAAATTTATGTCCTATTCTCTGAGCCACCTCAGTGAAAAAAGAGCTTCTCTCCTTTGCTCTGACACAAGTCTGGGCTGAGCTCTGATTGGCACTCTTCAGGTCACATGACCATCTCTGCACCAATCACTATTATAAAAGTGATGCGTAATGCTGTGATTGGCAGGTCCTGGATTCTCTGCTTGTCTCCGGAACCAGGGTTAGAATTGCTGTACCTGCATTGTGTGGTCTAAGTATGGAGGAGGCATAGTTCCCTAAGAAAAATTGAGATGGCATTACCAGAACACGGAGAGTGGGTACTGGGTAAGCAAAAACTAATTGTCCAGTCTACAAGGAAATAGAAGCCAAAGGTCCAGACCCAGAGAAGTGAGCCAATCAGTTCGAGGTCATAAAACTATTGAGCACAGAGCTGGAACTCTGGCTCTTGCTCCATGCTGGTTGAAGAGTGGCTTCAGGAAGAACCCACTGGAGCCACCTCATTTAGTCTCCTGTTGCTGAACAAATGACATGTCTCTACCAATCCCTGCAGATAGTGATTCTCTTTTCTCAGTGACTCCAGTTACAGTAGCACACAGCCCAGCTATTTGGAAAGTCCTTATTTTAAAAAACACCATTCCTATTTCAGTTCCTGATCTGAATTTCTTTTAACACTAGTTTGAGAAGCATCCCGCCCCCCACCCTGCCAAAGGCACATGTTTCTTTATTGCTTTTTTAATGATCCAGAGCCTCAGATGTGTGGTCCACCCAGGACTAGGGACCCTATACTTAGCACTTCAATGGAGTAGAGTGGACCCAACAAACATCTAAATGAAACACAAGACCAGGTCTAACTTCGATTGTCAGAGGTTATGCATCGGTACTCCGAGGATGTCGCTGCTTCTGCTGATTGAACAAATAGGGTAGACCAGAGTTCTCCTGGTGTACTCCCAAACTGCCCTTGGAAGAAAAAGTCACAGCTGAGTTCAGTGGAAATAAAGACTACATAGGAGAGGCTCTGTTTCATCAGACATGATCCCTCTGTTTATAAACTGCTGTGATACCGACAGCACACTGACGGGAGTCTGAAGACTTCTAAATGCCTCCCTTTGCTTGCAGGACACCAGACACCCTGCATACCTGGACTTTGGAGTGATAACCCCCTATAATCTAAGGGCCAGGGTTTGGAGGACCTCTGCCTTCAGTGGACATTCCTTGAATCCCTGATGTGTGGTACATGGATCAGAGGCCAAGACCACATTAACTCCAAGGGGAGGTTTTGCTAGTGTCTGATTTGTTTTTCACCCTGATAATGCCCTGCTACTATTATGATAGAAGTATTATACCTTTCATCCAAAGTCATTTTATACTTTGTAACACAGTGCTTGGCAGCCGTAGGTACTTGATAAATATTTATTTAATGAATGAGGAGCTTTTCAGGACCTTGGCTGAGGAGCTGCTTGATATAAGGACAGACCCTGGGTTACCCACTTCCCCCCTCTGAGGGAGGACATTAGTATCTGGAAATCTGAACGCTTCCATTTTCACAGAGAAAGTGACCTAGCCTCCTCACACTTATCACCATCCCATGCCTCCTTTAATATGTCTTGCTGATCAGATGGGAAGGTAATCCTTTGCAGTGGGGAGATTTAGCTGTTATCTAACAGACTGTTGATGGATTAGCAGGGCTTTCAGATAAAACCTTAAAGGGGTTAGAGTTTCATTTTCCCCTTCACGCTTAGGGAGCAAGTGAGAAGAACTGGCTACTTCACCAAGCTACGGTTTGGGCCAGAGTGTTAATGACAGGCGAGACAGGTCTGGGCAGTGGGCAGTGGGGTTCAGGGGAAGGCTGGATTCTGGTCCCAGCTCCGCCAAGATTTCTTCAGGTAATTTTGGACAAGACATTGAATCTCAGATGGGGAATAATAATACCTGCCTGACAGGGGCGTCGTGCACATGAAATGAGAACAGTGACATGAAAGCCCTTTGAAGCAGTTTAAAAGAAACTTTCTGTGTGAGGCTATTATTATCTTGCCGCAGGAAACAGACTGTAAGACAGAGAGCTGTGCCTAAAACACCAGGATGTCTGGGTGGGACTTTGAATGAGACCCCTTGGTCTATATTTGCTCAGAGGAAGCATCCCATTCTATGTCCTCTGGATTATGAGGGAGAATCATGATAGTAGCCACACAATTCTTTGAGGAGCAGAGGACCCAGCAGCTTGGGAGCCAGATGAGATAATGTGATAACCAAGAGAGAAGCCCCTATCATTACTGGTGACTTACCCACCAGTAATGATCTTGAGGACATGACCGAGCGCAAACTCAAGGATGTGCCCTTCCAAATGACATGTCCTTAGAGTAATGTCATTAAACACCTTCTGTATACACCTAATTCTCTTTTTATTATCTATAAGGTTTCTTATGGAAGAAATCTTCCGGGTCCTCCTACTGGAATTTAAATTCTAGTTGCAGAGAAAAAAATAAATAAATGAAGTATTAAAAAGTACAGCACACACTACAGTAGAATGTCAGAGAAAGGACAAATAGTGTGGGATGAGGCAGGCTTCATGTCAAGTGCATGAGTGCCTGGATGGACTCACTGCAGATATTTATACAATTGCTTTATTCCTTCATGCCTCAGTTTCCTCATCTGTAGATGGAAAATAATAATAGTACCCACCTCATTAGGTAGGATCTGAAATCTAGTAAGTATTTAATAAAAGGTACCAGCCACACTTGTTGTGTCAGAGCTTTGAAGATGTGTAGGATTTCAAGAGAGTGGGGGAGAAGTGGTGGGATGGCAGGAGAAGGAGCAGGAGGATGGCAGTGAGCCTAAGAGAAAAGAGAACTTGGTGGGGAGCCACCATTTAACAAATAGGCCTCAGGCTTCCATGAGGTGCTGGAGTGCCACATGAACCACAAAGATAGGGGACCCAGGGTCAATACTGAGACTTTAAGGCTCAGTAAGATCACACTGGATGCGAATGTGCAAACACCGTCTGTAGTTTTATTATTTGTGGGGTAATAATAGATGTACTTATTTTAAATTATACCTAAAACTTATGAGTCATAGCTCTTATTCATACCCAGCACAAGAAATGTATATAATTCTTACAGTAGTTTAAGATAATGTGAGTGCTTTATCAGCAAAATTTCAGAAAATTATAAAAGCTCTATGATCTTATTACTCCTTTACCCATCTATATCGCACACACCCACACACACGTGCACATACATACACCCACACGCACACACACCAGCAGAGGGGTTTGCCGTTTATCATGTTGGCAGTTGTGAGAAGGTGTCTGAGGAGAGCGACATAATGAAAGTGGAATTTAAGAGGATTATTTTGGCTTCAGTGCAGAATGGCTTAGAAGCTGGAGTGAGACAGGAAGATCTGCAAGGAAGCTATTACAATAATACAAGTTAACCGAATCGGGTGCCTTTTACTTATTCCTTCCTACCCCATATTGATAATGTAGTGCAGAGTTCAGCAAAGTCTAATTCCATTGAATGCACATCTCAATCCTTCATTCTTTCCTGTGCACGCCCCCTGCCCCACCTGGACTACCACCAGCCATCCTCAGCAATCCAACCCTCCACTTCTGCCAGCCGATCTACATTCTGGAAAACATTGAGCTTAGAAGCCCATTTCTCTATCCTACACTTTCTGGTAAAGTCAGACCCTTTCAATCCCGACAGAAATCCTCATATTTAAGAACTCTGGGAAAGAGCACATATAGATGGCTAGGCAGGGGCATCTGTAGAAGCAATGGACTCTAGTATAATGACAACAATGGTGGCCACCATTTCCTGAGGGCTACTGTGTGCCCAGAAGGATGCTGAGAGCTTTACAGAAATCATCTCATTTAATCCTTATGACAAGCCCATGAAGTAGATATTATACTTCCCCTCACCCCACCTTTTATAGACAAGGCAATTATGGGGCTCAGTGATGTAAGAGGTGGGGTTGGGCTTTGAACCCTGGCATCAGCACAGCTGCCTGCAGTCCGGCCACTGCACTTACTGTTTCCCAGCGACTGCCTTGAGTCCCAGCCCTTTTTGGTTCAGAGAGTTCTGCCACACAGAGGACAGCTCACCTGGCCTTTCAGAGTTCTGATTTCCTTATTTGTAAAAAGGGGGGTGCACATGGCCTACACATTTTTGAGCCATGAATAGTATTTAGCAAATGACATCAGATGGATTCCAATAAAACAGATACCGGATTAAATGGTCCCTGAAATATTTTCAGCTTAGATATTTTAGAAGCCTTTGTCCTTACCGCCTGTTCCAATATTTCTCATTATGTTGCCATGCTTTTGATCTAGTTTAAATCCTCATTGTACATGAACTTACCCATTTTTATGTGGAAATCCATCTCCTGGCAGCAGAGAGATGGAGGCTGCATGTGCGTGCGTGTCTGGGTGGATGCGTGGCTCAAGAGGAAGTGAGGGATCTAAATGAGCAGATGGAGCTGCTGAAGATTAAAAGCACAAATGTGAAGTTGAAGACAGACAAGTGACAAGGGGGAGTGATGCTCAGGCTGAGCTGAATTGGCACGAGGCAGACTGCCATGCTTACACGGACCACCTCCTTGTAACCCAGCTCCAGAGCTGGGCAGACCAGGGACTGGGGGTGGCTGTCAGAGTGGATCATCAGTCGCTGCTCCCACTGCTCTGCTGGCATCCAGGGGTCCCCTCTTGACTCGTGTCCCAGGGCAAAATCAAACCCAGGGGCAGAATGCCTCCAGGAAGAACCCATTCTTCATTTTGCTATTTTGATTGAGATTAAACTTGAGGTCTTGTTAAAAAAAAAAGTCATCCAGCAGACTTCAGATCACAGAAGCCCAGCTCTTCCCTGACATGTAGCTGCAGCAGGACGGGAAGCTGTCAGAGGTGACGGTCAGCTATCCTGCTATTATTTATGCCTCTTTCCAGGGCACTTAGGGAGGGGGGTGGTTGTAGCCCCTGGGGCTTGAGGAGAAAATAACTAAATAGATCCTTATGAATACATGCTTGGAATTGCAATCCTTGGAATCAACAGGTTTTCCTAAGTCTAAATTAAGGACAAGCAGTAAATGACAGGGGAACATCCGTTCGGGGAGGGGACTTAGGGGCACGGCTCCTAGCACCTATGGCTCTTCCAGTGTCAGGGCTGCCAGTCCACTGCACAGTGAGTCTTGCTGATATAAATGCAGCCTGGCCCATGGCCCTGGCAGGCCCTAGCCACACAGTTCCCGGTCAGGAGCACTGCCACCACACTCAGGTGAACCCTAGGTGTGCTCAGAACCCCGCCCTGCCCAGGCCTGGTGCCAGCAGAACTTGCTGCCTCAGAGGGCATATAAGAAGGCAGACTGATGGCAGGCAGCTGGGTCTTGGGGAACCCTCATGTTTGCCACTGGGTACAGGAGAGAGGGAAAGGCAAATAGAACAGCCACATAACTGCTTGCATTCCTTAAGATGGAATACCTAGGAGGATGAGCAGATTGGTGAGGGTGGCAGGGGGAAGATGATGAGGCCATGGTAATTTCTTGCCTAAAACTAATAGTCACCATTAAGCAACTATCTTCTACTTTCCCAGTCACCTATGCCAGGTGACTCATACAATTATATCTAAACCACAGAACTCTGTAGGTAGGAAATATTGTTCCCATTTTATAAGAAAGGACACTGAAGCTCAGGAAAATTAGATGACTTTTTTCATGCCACATTTAGTAAGCGGAGGAAAGTTTTACATGCAGAAATTAAAAACACAGGCCGAGGGCAAATTCTGACTTCTCTTATTGGCTATGTTGACCTGGGTAAGAAGCATGTATTGTCTTTCTTTTCGTATCTTAGCTTCTTTACCTGTGAAGTGGAGATGATGCCTACCACACAGGGTCTTTGTGAAGCAGGATCCTTAGGCACTTACTAAAGTGCCGAGTGCAGAGCACATGCTCAGTGAGCGGGCAGGATTTATTCTCTGCAGGCTTGCAGGTCACATGTAGATAAGGACAAAGAGCCTCTCACATTGGAGAAGGGGGTGAATTGGGAGTGAATTGGGAAAGGGAGTGAATTACTGGACCGTCTGGAGAGCCTGTATTTTCAAGGCATTCAGAATATGGGATCTTTTGGAAAAAGGTCATGGAGGATTACTCGTCATCTGGCCTCAGGATACTTGTGAGGTAGTAAGTACTATTCTTCGCTCATTTTTCCAAGCCAAGTTTGTGTCCTAACAAATTCTCAGGAAAGTGCTTACAATAGCGTCCTGACCTAACACAGCACGTCATGCCCTTCCTGTTCTTTCCGCCCAACATTTAACCTTAGCCCTGCTTTGCTGCCCTCCAGAACTGCCATCGTCACATTGTCTAGGACAGCTGTGACCATCCCTTACCTAACACCTCTGCTATGGCTTCAGGGTGGTTAGTAAGTTCCACCTTGGTCACATCCTCCTTAGGATGGGCAATTCCAACTTTTTGCCGGTAGACCCAGCAGACTGTTTTCTCAGAATAAGGTGCGCCCCTGAGGGTGGTGCTGACCTTGTGCTAGTGGCTCTTGGCACAAAGAGGTGAGGCCCGTCTTCAACATGTGATTTGGTTTTTCCCACACTGCCTGGGAGCCCTGTATGTGTGTGCTAGAGGTGACGAGATTTAGGAGGGTTGGCTCTGCACTGGGGATGGAGAACACAGTATGTAAAACATCTCTCCACCTGCAAGAGGAGGGAGCCGCTCAGGTGCAGCCAAGCCACCCTCCGAAGCAGAGAAGATTACTGCTCTCAGCAGGAACACTGAAGCAGAGATAATAATATAATTTGACATTTCCCACTCTTTGGGGAAGAGATTACATGTATAATAGCCATTATCAAGAGCCAGGGAGGAGAAGTGCAGCCAAAGCGGGGGAGAAGGAGGGGTTTGAACTTCACATTACAGGAGACAAGCCTGCTGCTTTGTACACAGGCAGCCTTTTCCATTTTTAAAGCTCCATTGAATCCTCTCTGAAAACAGCAAATTTTGCAGCCTCTAATTTTCTTCTCTGTGTTTCGTTTAGCATCAAAAGCCATCTCTCTTCGCAATTCTGTAACCTCTTGAAGTGTTTGTTTGTATGATGAGACTAAGTGGCAAGGGCCTGGCCTCTCTACTGTGACCTATCACTTGCTTGCCACCCAGGGACAGTGCGATGACATCATCACAAAGTACTCCAGTGAGCTTACTGTAGCCCTGTGGGGTGCACTGATCCCAGTGAGGGGCTTGGGGCCACTGATTTCCTTTTAGCCCCACAAAGTGCCAATTGTCTATCTTGATTTCAGGAGCAAAGTTCTTAATTTAAGCTAAGAGCTACCTCACTTATGTAGAACTATTTCTTTGGGTGCAATGAGTAAAAAGGAGAATTTCCTTTCCTACATAGTCTCAAATTGTCCAGCTCTGATTCCTTAAGGGACGCGTGCTTTACCCTTCCCCAGGCCCCTCATATTTAACCCAACTGACATCATAGTCAACCCCTTCAACAAGACAAAGCCTGGTCATCTCTTATATTTATGTAGCACTTTATAATTCCCCAAGTGCCTTAACCTCTAACATGTCATTTAATTTTCACAGTAATGCAGGAGATAGGCTGGACCAGTATGATTCGCTTTTCCAGAAGCAGCAACCAAAGCTCAGCGAGGTTAAGTGACTTGCCCAGAGTCACATATCTGCCAGGTAGCAGGGTACAACATTGGTCTTTGGAACTTTGGTCTAGGACTCTTGACATTCACCGTTTCATGCAGGTCATGCCCCCTAAAATGCCTGAGTGAAGGTACTGAGAAGTGGAAGAGTCCTGTCACTTATTGGACTTTTCCATTAGGATCTTGGGGTGCAGAGGTGGCCCTAACAGTTTGAGTGGACCTGGGGCAACTGCAAGGGAGCAGGGCCTTTTGGGCATGGGGTGAGAACGCAAGGTAGATAAGGAAAATAAACATCACTGTATTCGTGAGAGTTCAGTGCAGATATAGATGCCCCTAACACATAACATGGTGTGCTCACACCACCACTGGATGGGCTGGAGCGGGGCACCAGGTGGCCCCTCCAGGAATGATTTCCCGATTGTACAGAACTCCCTGTAGGGGAGCCACCGCCCACCACTGGACCCACCAAATTCAAGAGCACAGGGCGCAGTGCCAGGCCAGGCCGCAGGAAGCTGCCAGCACGGCTGACGCTGCTGCAGCTGTCTCTCGGCACTTTAGATCTGGAAAACGAACGCTGAAATGCTGCTGTTGAAAACCTGCTGTTTCTAGCATGTTCCCAGCAGAAAACAGCAAAAGGGGCAGGAAGGGTGTTAGGTTGGCAGAATTTAGTTCCCATCTAGAACCACTGCTTACGAGGGAGTCTGGGAAGTGTTGGATTTTGTTTGCTGGCGTCCAGACTCTACGGAACAGGAAGGGACATTACAAGGAGGGCATGACGGACACACAGGCCAGTGCCGTTCCCACCATGGTAGCTGCCTGATGTCCACTCCTTTGCTACCAAGGAAAGCCATCAGGCGAGCACTTTGAAAATCAATGTTCAGTTCTGGAGTGAATATTTGAAAAGTCTTTATTAGCACAGGAACAACCCAAAACATACAGTCATGTGTTTGCACAGACACCACGTCTCAAGAATCCTTGAGGTACTTCATGGTAGAGTTGAGAATTTCTATCCCATGAAGCTCTCTCAGTTGAGTAGCAAACCTGTCATAATCAGAACACAAACTCCAGGACATAAGTGCCATGGTGTAGACACTTGGTGCCTGGAATCATCCCTCCTTAGGAAGTTATCCCCCCTTAAGGTGGAAAGGGGCAGTGGCTGTGGCCCTGGGAGCCCTCAGGGAGGCCCACAAAACAGTGCGGACACTCTTGCTGTGAGTGGCAGATGTGACAGGCTGATCTGATGGGACCTTGGTCTCGGAGACTCCCCAGGAGGTTGCCACTTTGAGCTCATGCTAACTAATGTGCCTTGCTTTCTGTGGAAGAAAGCGTTTATCCATTCCTTCCACTTGAACCATCAGACAGAACTTGAAAGGACCTTAGATGTCATCCAGGCCAACCCTCTCATTTTTCAGAGGAGGAATCAGAGGCTGGAGGCTGTAAAGGAAGCTCAGGAAGGCACTCCACAGCTATGCTGGGGCTCCATCACTCAGCCACAGGTGGGCACGTTCCAGGACTATGAATGATAGGTGTTTAAGTGCATCAGAATAGGACCAGAACAGAGCAGAAGTCTGAGCTAAAGAGAAGCAATGTATACAGTTAAGCAAAAATCTCCTGCCCTGGCTTGTCAGGTGGTCTTCGATGTGCTGCTCCGCACCTCCCTTCTGTTTTCTTCATCATGGGAGGTCTAACTTATTCTGGAAAAGTCGAGGAGAGAGAAGGAGGGAGAGAGAAGGGGATATGGTGTGGGAGGAACAGGAGGCAGGAGTCCAAAGAGGGGAAGAGAAAGACTGAGGGAGTGGAATGGAGATAAGACAATGGCAGCAAGTGTCTTGAACAAATCCCTGTCACCTAAACAAATATCTTCCCTCCCTCTGGGCAGAGGCCGAGGGCTCCCAGACCCCTCTGGGAAGTCTTCCTCCAGAGGAGCAGCTACTGGGGCCCAACACCTGTCTGCACAGAAGGAACCAGGACTTCTGAGCTCCCCACAGGGTTCTGCGTGGCAGAGTCCTAGCCACAGCATGGCGCCTCGGCTGGGCCTGGCCTGCTTGTTCTGAGATGTGACTGACACGGGCCACCCCTTCATACCTTGGCTCGGCGGTGCACATCTTCCCCAGAGCGATCCCTGCGTTCAGCTGCACAGCTGTCTTCTGCGCATCGCCGCCTGCGAGCTTCAACAAGACCTGCACGATGTCTGTCTTCAGCAGGGAGGACGCCGCCTGCGGCACCTCCATGCAGTTCCCTAGGCAGAGGGCAGCGTTGCCCACCAGAATCTCATCCTCGGAGCTGAGCAGCTCCTTCAGAACACTGAACTCTGCAGGGAGGGAGGAGAACAAGCATCGGTCCCTCTAAATCCTAAGCAGGAGGCTGGGAAGGGAACACGAGAGGCACAGGGAGGTGTCAGTGGATGCCGAGTTCCATGAAACTCCTCGGCTCCTTGCTGTGTCTCTGACGTATCTCAGGGGCCCAGAGCAGTTCCCAGCACAACACAGGCGGTGCGTGAATGAATGCTCTGCGGCACTTGGACAGGTCTGTCTTCTCTAAAGTCCTCCGTCTTAATCTCTACTGCCACCTGACAGCCTCTGAGTGGAGGGCCACCGGCCTGCATCCTGGACTGCGGGGCAAGTGACATGCTCCAGAAGAAAGGTTCCTATTTCTGTGGCGGGACCCCATTCAGTTCTCTTCCCAGTTCCCTTCCCGTGCATCCAGAGGAGGTGTTAAGGAAAATAGTAGGCTGTGTCTGTTGGGAATTCTGCTTCCAGTGACTGCAGCCAATTTCGGTTACTGGACAAAAGCTAGGCTCAGACTGATGTTTTCCTTATCTCCTAAACGTTGAAGCCCTGTCTCCCTCCCTTCCTCTGGAGAGGGAAGAGAACCTATGTTAGGTCAGTCTAAGCAGAATGTTTTATAAACAATTTCAATTTAACTTGGTAGCCCCCAGCTTCGACTGGGCTTGCTCCCTGCGTGCAGCCGAAGGCTAATTAAATACTGTCAGAGCCTGAGGTGAAATGGCATTTTACTCTGCAAACACTGCTGAAGTCTGGGGTGAGGTTTGAGGCATTATGCTAAGTCTTTCCTCACTGCTCATCTGCAGTTCCCTTTGTAGCTTCCAGGCTAATTAACCTCTGGGACGTGGGCTCCACTAAATGAAACCATCACTTACTTTTATCCAGTCTTGTCACTTCTTCTCGGGCTTCGTGATAACTATTAGTGCAGATGGCTAGTGTCTTTACTGCATAACGTGATGCAGTCTGGCCTCCCGTCTAGATTTCCAAATGAAATTAGAAAAATAAAATCAATCCTATGATTGTCCTTGGCCAGAAACCACAGTGAGCAGCTATGATTGTGCTAGTGTCTTCCTTAACTTCTAAAAGAGAGTTCCACTGAGAATACCATGTGCTTCCTAGTGAGCAGGCCTGGTCCCGGGCGGATAGTGTCACTCACATCCTTTCTAACACAGCCCACACCCCCAGTAAGAATGTAGGCCTGTCATGTACACCTGAGTAATTGCCTGTGGAAGGCTTTATGAGAGAGTGGCTGAGAAGAGAATGATGCTGTCTACCGGCAGATCTACCAAAAAGGGAGGAAAGGCCCTCCCGCATCAGTTCACCATTTGCGAATGAGGACTAACTTGCTAAGGCTGTTAGG